>JAGSMP010000199.1:0-600000 GCA_029286625.1 Parnassius orleans
TAGATGTATACCTATACATTTTCATCTCATCGTCGGAATGTGTCGAGGTTGGTGCGTAAACCTGTATGACCTTCAGCGAATACTTATATATATTGAATAGAACTGGTGATTCTGAGTATAAGGTACGCAACCCTCGTCGACACACTCCCAATCTTTACAACGTTTTTAACGAGAGACGTGGGGACGATAAATCTGACACCCCCTTGGGATGATGGTCACCCTCCCATTGATAGAACAAGTTGCCGGATTCGAGGATTACCGTGTCCTCCCCCTATCTTCGGACCTTGGATAATCCTATAATATTCCAGCGCAACTTGTCTATCTCTTCTTCCAGCTCCAGGATCTTCTCGTCAGTCCTCAGGGTGCGTGCGTGTTGTGTTGCCAGGTCGATTCTTCGTAGGTGGAAACCGAAACTCCACCGGAGATTTTTAGCACCCCCGCCCCGCCGTTACCATGGTCGCCACCGTAGCCAGGAATAGCGGGACCGCCGGGGACTGGGGGCGTCTCTTCGTAACTTTTATCATGGGGGGTATATTGCCATAGTTGCCACGCTTGGCGAGCGGTTTAGCAACCGCAGTTTTGTATTGTTGTTTTGTATTGTGTTTCCCTCTGTCGCATCTTACGACACCTATGGGAAGATATGGGGTAGTGCTTTTTCTTGCCCGCTACTACACAGGGGTTATTATGAACCATGTATTCATTTATATTATAATTACCATTTTTATATAGTTTTTGTTACTGAACTGGAACTGGTATATTTTCTGGGATTTTTTTGTTTTAATTATTGACTTTGTGTGTATATTATATTGCGTGTTGTTGACATTACTATGCGTCCGCGTTTTAACGAAATCTTGACACGACAACACTAAAATATGTAGACGTATGTACATACATCTGCTGTGATGACATAATTTCCTCCGGATCATGTCGACATTGACCTTCGTATGCGCATACGTCTTTCTGGCACGTCAAATCCGCCCTAATAAGCAATAATATTGCTTTTACGTCTACTAAAGGGTTATATGGCCTACAAATAAATTCCGATCCTTTAGCTTACGACAAATGATATTTTACAGTTTATTAAATAAGTAATTAATATTAAATCATAAGAAAAATTGAGATTACGTATTGCTTATAGTAGAATCCAATGGCATTAAAAAATCGCATTTTGCATATACGCCCTCATAGATTGAGACCCGTATATTATATTCTGGATTTGTCCAATCTAATCAAACGGATGAATTTATAAACGAATAAATAAAACGAAAAATAATTATCAATATATATTAATTAAACGACATCGAATTATCAACAATAGATCGACAACAAAGGGCATAATATCACAAAATTAGTTTTTTTTTATTATGTACGAGCAGCTATGCAGGTCTAGGGAGACCAGTATCACTGTGACCTAAAAGATCTATTGTGATCGCTGCTATGTCTGCAGTTAACTGCTAAGCCCTACGTCCTCAATGAATAGAAGGAGTTGCTTAGCTGTGAGTAATTTCACTTCTTCTGGGCGAAGTACATAGTTTCCCAGATGAGTGCTACGTTTGCGCATTAAGGGTCCGCAATTCGTCAGGAACATCCTTGAGTTGCTTAGTCCCAGGATGGACATGTGATTTTTAAGACAACAGTGTCCAGTCAGGGCTCTTACCAGAATGCGCAATTTATTTTTACCTAATCCCAGGGTTTCCGAAGCGAATTTACGATCAAAAACCCGGATTAAGGTTTTAGAATGTTTTAAGCCTGGTGTATCAGACCAGATCATAAGTGATTTATTGCGGTAAATAGTTTCCAGGGTCAATCGGGCGAGGCTTTTTGAGATTCCACAAAATGGCTCGGGTCTTAATTTTGTACTCTTTGAGCCCTCCCGTGCGAGCTTGTCGGCAGCGTCATTGCCTACAATACCCGCGTGATCCGGAATCCATCTTAAAACGGCCTTGTTGTTACCTCCCAGGGCGTTTAGATGGTTCATGCAGCCTCCAACTAGCTTCGAGTTCACCAAGTTTGATCTCAGCGCTAGCAGTGCTGCTTGACTATCAAAGTTAATATAGGTTATATGGTTAACGTAGTGTTTTTGCAGATTGATTTCCGCACACTGAAGTATGGCGAAAATTTCTACCGTGAAGATGAGTAAGTGAAGGGCGTTCCCCATAAATTCCAAAGCCTACGTTGAGGCCCATTTTTGACCCATCGGTAGACCATATAAGACTACCGACCTCACAGATGACCTGTCCATTCAGCCAGTCTTCTTTGGAGGGTAGTTCCACTGTATACATTTTGTTAAACGTATATAGTAGACGCATGATATCTGAGATCATGCATAAGACCGGTGTTTCCTTAATTGTGTCAAGCATGGATCTCAATCTATAGGAAAGCAAGCTCAAACCACCCTGAGCGTTAATCTTATACAAACTAGCCCCCACCTCCTTGTCTAAGTAAAGATCAAGAGGCGTTAGGCCTAGAAGTGCATTAAGAGCCGCTCCAGGCGATGATCGCATCGCTCCGGTTGCCATTAAGCAGGCAGTCCTTTGTAGACTATTTAGTCTGTCCGCAGTCGTCTTTTGGTTGGCCTTATTACACCAGATAGTGGAGGCGTAGGTAAGAATCGGTCTCACTATACTGCTGTACAGCCATAGGATCATACTGGGACGCAAGCCCCAGTTGTTTTCGACCATACGACTGCACGTAACTAAAGCAATTTTAACCTTATGACATACATTGCTAAGGTGAGGGTTCCACGTTAGTTTTTGGTTGATTGTTACGCCCAAGTACTTAACTTCAGTGGAGAATGGTACTTCTTTACCATTAAGTTTTGGTTTGACTAATTTCTCCAACTGTCTCTTTTTGGTTAAGGGTATTATAACAGTTGTATCAGCATTAACTGATTAACTTTTATCCCTGCACCAGTTGTTTATCGTTTTGAGGGCTCTTTGTATGATTAATGATAAAGTACTTTGGCAAAAACCCCTCGCAATGATCACAAGGTCAATGCAAAGGTCTGAAGAGCCTCGTTCAGACCTACAGTCAGTTCCATTAAAGGAGAGTTTATTATTTCCAAATGTCGATTATCGTCCATTTTGGTCCCACAATTAGCTAGGGAAAAATTCGGTCACCCCCGGCAGAGCCCCGCATGCCGGGGGAAGGGCTAAAATACTACCCGAATCGCCCTGGTCTCGGGTAGGCACCGTTTGCGACTGGACTCCCCCCCAGTCACGCATCCATCGGCACGGTATGCTTAACACCTTGGATTGGGTTAAGATAAGAAAAAAGGGGGTGGGATGAAAAGAAAAGAAAATGAGGATCGTCTGAGTGTTTCTGTTCTGTCTGTTTCCTATTGAACCAGACCAAATAACAGGCGGCAAGCACGTAAAGGAAGAACTCCTCCGACTTGCCCTGGGGATCAACACGACCCGCGCTCTCCCCCAGAGCCATTCGGCAAACTGCTCGCCGGACAGGAGAGCAGAATAGGTGTTAATCTAGTCCTACTGATAATGTAAAAATGTGAGAATTAAGAGTAGACTAACCCCCGCCCACAAAATCAGTTACGCCTCCTTTGGTTTCAAGCCAATTTCACAACATAGAGTAAGAAATCAGTTACAATTCAAAAAGTTTTTTCCAACAGATGTCAAAATACCATTTACAGTGACCTAAGGTTTCCAAACTCACTGGGCTTAAAGCCGTAATTCTAGGTCAGACATTTAATATAACAGTCGGACAAATGATTTATCAGATGAATGATGAGATGGAGGCCTGAAAAATAAGTACAGCCTATCGACTTGTTTAAAGTTATATTAACGATAAAAGTGATGGTAATGATATTTGAGATGTAATGAGTAAAGTATAATTCAGTGTATGTACTGCTATCGTCAATCCGCCTACCAAGCGTGGTTTATTATTATTACGGCCTATTTAAGCCCACTTCTGAACCTAGGCCTCCCCTTAAATTGATTGACTGTCTCATTAGAGGGGTATTTGCCACAGTTGCCACGCTTGGCAGGCGGATTGGCAACCCAGGCGTGGTGATTATAACAAATCCTTCCTACAGAGAGGGAGATCCATGTCAACCAATCGACTGTTATGAGCTAATAGAGAAGAAGAAGATAATAGATAATAGACAGCTCTGTGGCGCATTGGCTTAGCAATTGAGTTGTAGCGCTAAGAGCCGCGGGTTCGAATCCCGCAAGGAACAATTATTTGTATGGCCTACAAATAATTGTTCCGGGTCTGGATGTTTGACCTTGTGCAATTTATGTTTGTAAACTGCCCCCACGATACAGGAGAAAATCATAGTGTAGAGGTTACGTTTTAAAAAAAAATTAGCACATTCTATGAATGAACATAATTGGCATTATTAATTCCTGATTATTATTTCTGTTTTTAGGTTTTATTCACCTTGGGTACAGTTATTATAACATACCTAGTTGCTTACCCATATTGGCTATTAGTAGAAGCTCCGTCAGTATCATTATCGAAAATAATTTTTTCGCTGGGATCAAAGGAAAAATCAAAAGCAGAAGCGGAAGTGAGGAAAAATGAACGAATTCCGGCTTAAGAACCATCAAACATAATATGTTGGTGTCTCGTAAAGTAGCAAAACAGAGGTTTAGTTATTTTTAACTCATCAATTCCCTTCAAGTTTGTCCAAACTTGTTGCGGTAAATTGTAGTTGTGCCCAAGAAAACTCTAGCAGCAGTTGAAGCATAATATTTAGTTGAAGTAAAATTTTAACAATTTAATACACAATCTGATATTTATTTAAGTATTTAGATTCAGGAACGTTTATATTTAATCTTGTATCGAATATTAGACTTCATTTGTATATAATTAAAAAGAATTTACATGTTTGAGACGTACTCGTATAATACACAAAACATTTAATGTTCTAGATAAGGGATTTTGTATTGATGGTATTTGTACTGGATCTTAGAATAATTATGATATATAGCTAGTCACTGAAATTATTGATATTTGTCTATACTTGAAATCAACAATAGTTTTAGGTATAACAGATATAGGTTAAGTGTATTTAGGAAAAGGACCGAACATAAAATTATAACGCATGGAACGAGTAACACTCGCCTAAATGTAAGCGGATCGATATTTACCTTAATGTAGGAAATTATAACATTCTCTTTAGACTTCTATGTTACAGTATTTCATAGGCACCATTTATGAAGTGCAAACTGATAAATGATGATGACGGCTTACGTAACTCGTAAACGAGAGTATAGCTTGCCACACTAACGCCTGTCAAGCGTGTGATTTGGGAATATATACGCTAAGTATAATTCATAATATAGGACCGTTTTTGAGCTTATTTTAAAGAAGAAAAAATTTTTTTGAAAAATAATGTCAATGTGGGAAATAAAAAAATATTTATTTTGTTCTGCCATTTTTTTTAAATGAAGATTTCGGATTTTTAACTTGACTTCTCTGGCTGCTACCTTGTCTAGATAATATATATCAACCGTGACTATTTTCTTCAAGTGACGAGGCAGTCGCCAAATCAATCACGCATTAAGGTTATGCACATAGCGAATGTTTGTATATTTCGCCAACGGGCCCTATAGCCACGTAGTGATCTAAAAACAAATTTATTGTAGATTTGTTATTATTTTTCTTACTGCTACTCATTATGTTTTATTTTGTGTAGATTATTCGGATGTCGACTAAATACTGTTATTATTTGATTATTTATGCTTTTAATATTGTTAATGAAGTTATTATTATTGGTGTGTAGTTAAGGTATTATTTGTTAATGTAGTATTATGTAGTCTTCCTTTTCACTTAAATGTATATAAATTGTAATAACTAAATATCAAAATAGATAAGAATAATTTATATTTACCATTGGTTATAAATAAAACTTTTTGAAAATATTTTTTGTCTTAGTCGTTGATCCAGAGAAACCTCTGTCCCGGTTTTCATTGAAATAAAGCCCTACTGGGCAAGAAGCCCAATTATAAAGTTAATTTAAATATTATAATACTAATTTTCTTTTTCGTCACGATATCTAGATATCTGGTAATAAATGTATTAGGCCAATTGTTTAGTCAGCGTAAACTATTTCATCATCATCATCATTACAGCCCTTCACAAGTCCACTGCTGAACATAGGCCTCCCCCAAGGAATGCCACAAAGCACGGTCCTGAGCCACCTGCATCCATCGATTTCCTGCAGGACTTATCAGGTCGTCACTCCGTCTAGTGGGGGGATGCCCTACACTTCGTCCGCCGGTACGAGGCCGCCACTCGAGAACCTTTTTCCCCCATCGGTTGTCGGTTCTTCGAGCTATATGGCCGGCCCATTGCCACTTCAGCTTACTAATCCATTAGGCTATGTCAGTCACTCTGGTTCTACTGCGGATATCCTCATTTCTAAGTTTATCACGCAAAGAAACGCCGAGCATAGCCCTCTCCATAGCTCGCTGAACGACCTTGAGCTTCCTCATCCGGCCAGTAGTTAAGGACCATGTCTCAGTTCCATAAGTGATCACTGACAACACGCACTGGTTGTACAGTCTCGTTTTCAATTTTTGAGGTATACCTGACGAGAAATGTGCCGTAATTTCCCGAACGCTGCCCAGCCGAGTTGAATCCGTCGATTGACCTCTCGGTCGAAGTTGGACTTACCTAGTCCGACTATTTGTCCCAGGTAAACATACTCGTCAGCAACTTCGAGCTTAGTGCTCCCAACAACTACCGGCATAGGTGTGACATGGACATTAAACATGATCTTTGTTTTGTCCATGTTCATCTTAAGACCTATCCGTTGGGAGACACTATTGAGGTCATTGAGCATAGTGCTTAGGTCCTCCAGCGATTCTGCCATAAGGACTATATCGTCGGTAAATCGAAGGTGAGTGATGTACTCGCCATTGATGTTAATACCGTATCCTTTCCAGTCCAGTAGCTTGAAAACGTCTTCCAATGCAGCGGTGAAGAGTTTCGGGGATATAACGTCACCCTGTCTTACACCTCTCTGCAGTTGGATAGGTTTCGTACTCTGATTCTGTACTAGGATAGCCGTCGTAGCCTTACTGTACAAACACTTGAGCACTTCGATATGCCGACAGTCAACTTGGCACCGCTGAAGTGACTGTAGCACCGCCCAAATTTCGACGGAATCAAAGGCTTTCTCATAGTCCACTTACGCAAGGCAACGTGGCAGATTGTACTCTTCTGTCTTCTGTACAATTTGCCGAAGGGTTTGTATGTGGTCGATGGTACTTAATCCTTTTCGGAAACCGGCTTGTTCGGGAGGCTGGAAGTCGTCGAGTCTGCGTGCGAGACGATTCGTCATGACTCTCGAAAACAGCACGTAGACGCGGCTCAGAAGGGAAATCGATCTGTAGTTCTTCAAGAGAGCATTATCGCCTTTCTTGAAGAATAAGGCTACCGCACTTCTGCTCCACGCCTCCGCAGTAGTGCCACCATGGAGGACGGAATTAAAGAGCTTCTGAAGGACTTCAAGTACCGGTTTTCCACCCGTTTTCAGAAGCTCCGCTGTAATTCCATCCTCACCTAGGGCCTTGCCGTTATTAAGGTGCTGGAGAGCCATTCTTATCTCGCTCAGACTGACGTCCGGGATATCTTCGGAATAGTGTCGGTTAAAAATCGCTCTTGGATCGTTACTCACACTTGGCTCCACCGATGACGTGTACAGCTGGCTATAGAACCTCTCAACTATTTAAACTATTTAAACGCCCTAAAAACGTCTTTTACGACTGGATTATAAGGCATCTTAATGGATTTTACAACTCCGTGTACACATACAATCCTGTGAATAAACTGGGATCAATTCATCTTAATCATCGGCCCGCAATATTCTCCTGCCTTGTTTGGTCTAACTGCTGTATATTATTGTCTCCAATGTGATAGCTATAGTCGATAGTATTACTTTTTCTCGCGTATTGCACATAGAAACATTTACTTATGTTTAAGTCTATACGATTTACTTTGCTCCATTCTACCAATTGATCAAAATCATTCTGTAGTTTCACTGAATCATTCTCTTCCGCAATTATCTCGTCATCATCATCATCATCGAGACCACTAATTATTAAATCATCCGCATACAAATACGCATGAGAACTTTTCATCAATTCTGGTATTTCATTAATGAACACTCCAAACAGAATCGGTCCGAGATGTGACCCTTGGGGTACACAGGAATTAATATTTTTAAGCCTGACTGATATCCTTTTACTACTACAAAAAACGCTCAGTCATTTAAATATGATTTTAGCCAATTTAACAAACTACCATTAATACCATAGGCAGCTAACTTTCAAACCAATATATCACGTGGGACCCGATCAAGCGCTTTGATAAAATAAGTAAAGATTGATATGTCTCTGAATATAAGGACCAATATTTGACTCCAACAATTTAGCGAAGACTGATAGTATAGAGATCGGTCTGTAATTTTTTACATAATCCTCACTATTCGTTTTATGAACCAGAATGATTTTAGCTAATTTCCATTCTGTAGGAAATTGCCCAGTACAAAGGGAAAGATTGAATATAATTAAAAGTGGAACAACAAGCTGTTCAGCACATCTAACTACACACACTGGAGGGATTCGATCAGGACCTGTCCGTTTATTACAATTGATGGCTTTTAATTTATTTAACAGGGTATCATGATCAATTATCAGCTGTGCTAAATAAAGGCTATTAATTTCTATCGATTTCAAAGACAATAATGGTCATAACTATAATCCTACTCAGTACATTCAGTATTCTCAGAGTACACGTTTGAAAAGTGTGAAGAAAAACAGTTGAAGTTCGCAAGTTTCCACTCCATCAGAAGTTACTCTGGTCTCATCAGTCATTGATATCGACCTGGACCACCACGTTTCGCTTTGACAAAGGATCAAAATAGTTTTTGGCTTTTTGCTATGTCACTCTCTATTAGCTTTATATACCTATTGTAGCAATTTGTGGCCATATGCGTACATCTTTTACCTAGCAATTGCAGTTCAAGCTCATATCTGGGATTTTTATTTATTTATTTATAACTTCATATACACACGTGGTATATAGGCGGACTTAATGCTTAAGGCATCCTCTTCCAGTCTACCTTGGGATGATGCAGCGATAGAATGAAGTAGGTGTAATAAAAAGTTAATATGCCAATACTAAACTAAAATAACAAAAAAAAAATTGTAATACATGGAAATAAAATACATAAGATATAAATGGTACATCACAAAAATATATAAAATTAATTATAAAAAATGAAATATAAAATAAATAAGATAATAAAAATGTATAATACATAAGTAACGATATCATACGCCGGTCCCTTGCCACCGTCAACGTACCAAGTCTACTTGAGCCGTCTGGTATTGCAAGAGACGATGGCAAGAGACCGGACGGTATGAGTTTGATTCCATGGAAGATGGGCCGGGTGCTGGTATGGGATGCAACCTGTTCAGACACACTGGCCCCTTCCCATCTACATGGAACCAACAACAGAGCTGGTGCGGCTTGTGAAGCGGCTGAAAAAGCTAAAGCATGCAAATACAGGGGTCTAGGCTCCGAATATGTTTTTGTCCCATTCGGTGTCGAGACCCTTGGTCCGTGGGGTCCTAGCGCTATAAGGCTTTTGAAGGAGATAGCAAAAAGGTTAGTCGACGTCACAGGAGACCGAAGAGCTGGCAGCCACCTCGGACAAAGAATCAGTTTAGCTATTCAAAGGGGGAACGCTGCCAGTATCTTTGGAACCTTGCCTAAAGGGACTCCTTTTTAATAATATATTTTAGTTATAACAATATATTTTTTAAGGTTTTTAGTTTTAGGTTCATAGTTCTAGTATATATTTTATTTTATAAATTGTGTAATGTAAATATCATTTAATTTTAATTGTAACTAATTATGGAAGAAATACTTTCATGTATCGGTCCATTTTTTCCTCTGTTTCATTATAAAATAAATAAATAAATAAATATTGCAACAATATGCACTATATATGCTAATAACAAGCAATACAAAGCGAAACAAAGTTTTAAAGTCAGATGCATAATTGCTTTGAGTTAGTACATATTATAATGTCAGATGTATACAGTAAGGAATCCACATTATATGCAATAAATGAAACCAAAAGTAATACTAGTCCATAGAAGTGTAGAAAAAATAAATATTAAATTAAAACCCGTTAAATAAAAAAGTGAAATTTTCAAACAAAATAAATATTAAAATAAATTCAGTAAAAGTAAACACTCTATTTAGACTACGTACCTTGACCCCTTGGAAGAGTGGCAACGTTGCACGCGGGTGGCATGGCGGTTGGCGGCAGGCAGCGTTATTGTCGGCACGGCCTTTGGTTCGTTTGACAATGTGCGACGAAATAAAAACTTACTCACTAAACTGTTTAGGTATTTTTACCGCCACTTTTTTATTTCGCGAAAATGGAACTGAACGAAATAAATATTATTGCATATTAGTTGCAAAACTTAATGGAACCCTAAATTTTAAAATTATCAAAATGTCCGCCACGTTCTTGAATGCACAAGTTAAATCGCCGCATAATGTTGTCCTGAAGCCTGCTCAACAAATTTCGTTCAGGATCCAGAGCCAGGGCGGCGGCAAAAATACGATTGCGCAGTTCATCTTCGGTTTCGGAGATCTTTGAGTACACCTCATTTTTAATAAAACCCCATAAAAAGAAGTCTAGAGGAGTGAGGTCGGGCGACCGAGCTGGCCACCTGCGAGGGCCATAGCGCCCTATCCATAGTTCGCCGAACATGGTGTTAAGCCGCTCTCTCGCGAGTAGTACGGAGTGTGGAGGAGCTCCATCTAACTGGAACCATACCTGCTCGTAAGCTGCCACAGACAATCCTTCTAAATATTCTGTTGTTGGGCCGTTAAGAATATTGAGAAACTTCTGTGCATTCAGGTTTTCGTCAATAAAAATAGGGCCGATTATTTGATCTCCGTGAATGCCTGCCCAAACATTAATGGAAAATCGGTATCGATGAGCTGATTCCCTAAATAAATGGCGATTCGTATGGCTCCAGTGACGCATGGTTTGTCAGTTTCTTATGCCGTTTCGAGTAAACGTGCTTTCATCTGTCCAAAACACATTTGATAGGAAACGTTGGTCTTGAGACATTTTTTCCAGTACCCAGTGGCAGTAAGACTCTCTAATCGGCTTATCACGGGGCAGCAGCGCCTGGACCTTAGCATATTTATAAGCACGTAGTTTGTTCCTTTTCAGCACTCGGTGTATTGTTCTATGCCTCACTTTAAACACACGCCCAGCTTGTCTAAGGCTGCAGGTTGGATTCCGATCGAAATGGTCTAAGACTCATTGTTCGAACGAGAGTGGAAAGTGACGCGGAGCAACTTATTCATGAGTGTTGGGCACTATGCGCTGATTTTCGCTGATTCTTTGGACAGCACCTAGGATTGTCCGGACGCTAGTAGGGCAGACGCTAGTTGCGCCGTATCTCTCACGATAAGTACGCAGAGTTAACGCTGAATGTTGGCGGCATTCGCCATACAATAAAACCATGTCTGTATACTCTGCCGCACTGACTTGACACACAAAAGTCAAGTAGTGTCAATATCACAGTGAAAAAATAATAAAAATAAACGTACTTAAAAACACTATTTACACACACAAAGTTAATTACCTAATAAGTGTCTATTTCACCGTAAAAAAATTGTTGGACTAATTGTATTTATCTTACGAAAAATAAATCACTTGAAGCAATGCGCGTAAGCAGCGAAACGCACCTATATTCTGGAAGAATTGCGGTGAACTGAAAGCCAAACTTCCAAATTCCAAAATGGCGAATATAATAAAAGTAATAAATAGGGCGGCCACAAGGTGCAATTATCGTTTATCGATACTTTTCTTTTTACACTTACTTACCTACTACATTCGAATACAAGTAATTTTGATTTTTGATTTGATAACAATTGACAAGTTATTGATTGTTAAAAAAAAGTTTATTTTTGTACAATTGAACTTACGAAACTACCGTTTTGTGACTACCTAGGAAACGGGTAAGTAAGTATGACTTT
This sequence comes from Parnassius orleans, assembly GCA_029286625.1. Classification (NCBI taxonomy): domain Eukaryota; kingdom Metazoa; phylum Arthropoda; class Insecta; order Lepidoptera; family Papilionidae; genus Parnassius; species Parnassius orleans. Next base: position 12,043 of record JAGSMP010000199.1, read on the forward strand.
TTTAATTGGTTGTTTTTATGGGTTTTTTATCATGTCAAAATAATTTATTATCTCTAAATCTACAAGAACACACTTAAACAAAAAGCTTTAAAGTTTAGCTTTAAATACTTAGCTCGTAGTGTTTTCTTAACACGATAATTCTAAAAAAAAACCATGCCCTAAGTGTTTAAAGTTAAACATTTTTTTTTGTTTGAAGATCATTACTCCCTTTGAAAGAAGCTAATGGTCGATAACAGGTGTCCTACTATACGACACAGGCGCGCGCGCACTTGCGCCGTTGCCTTTGAAGAACGCCGCGTGCCTCGGGCCGCTTGTTTATGGACGCCGCCAAAAGACACCGCTGTCGATACGTCGCAATAGTTTGCACTGCGTGGCAACGTCGCTTTTTAATGTTCAAGGATTCAAGTTCATTGAATCATTGACTTAGTGACCCAATTCTATAGAGAGTTCAAATTTGCTTAAAGTTAAAACTCTACCTTTAGACCTAATTAATGGACCGATTACGTTCATTTTTTGTATATCGTCAGTAAAGGCAATAACAAGTATGTGGTTTCATTTATTGCATATATGTGGGACCCCATTCTGTATAAACTCATAAAGATATACAAATATACGTATTATAATATATCAAATAAATAATATACATAATAAGAATAAGAATATATATACGTGTGTGTGTGTGTGTGTGTGTGTGTGTGTGTGTGTGTATAAATATATATATGTAAATAAACTGTTACTATGATGATTCTGCCAATTTATTAAGTAAGTGTTCCCGAACCTTCATCTTGAACGCGTAACGATTACTAGCCGTCCTTATTTCGAGAGGGAGTGCGTTCCAAAGGAGAATAGATTGAATGTGGAAAGAAGAATGAACAAGTCCAGAGCTATGAGAGGGGTATAGGAGAAGTAGGTTGTTCGTAGAGCGGAGGTTTCTCTCATGACTAGCGCCTAACAACTGAAAGTAAGGAGATAAATAGGAAGGGGTAGTTGGAGACATCAGGATAGAATAAAGGGTGGTGAGTGCACGCAAACTACGGCGTTGACGAATAGGTAACCATTTTAATTGAGATCGATACGTGGATACATGGTCATACTTTTGTAGATTGAAAATGAATCGAATTCAGTTATTCAGAAGATGGTCATATTTGTTGAGAAGATCTGCATTCAGGTCGAAATAACACACATCACCATAGTCGATTAGGGGAAAAATTAAACTCTGCACAAGCATTGTCTTAATTTCAGATGAAAGAAAATTTTTAGGCGATAGAGAGAACGCAGGGTACCGGTGAATTTCTGGCTAACGGTCGTTGCTTGGGCTTTCCAACACAAAGTAGAATCAATTAATTAACCTAGATCCTTCACAGTAGAACACAATTGAATCTCAGTACTATTAAAAAAGATAGGAGGTAGAGCTACTGTTTTCAATCTCTGGATCATCCGACGGCTACCAATTATTATGGTCTGATACTTCGAAGGGTTGACCATTAGGCCAAACCTGTCAGACCAGTTCTTATTGTATTCAAGGTCACTGTTAAGTATGTCCACCGCTCTAGAAATATCGTCAATACTCGCTTGTGTGTACAATTGCAAGTCATCGGCATACAGATGATACGCAGACTGAAGGTTTTGAGTAATGAAATTAATAAATATAGAAAACAACAAAGGAGATAATATGCCGCCTTGAGGGACACCAGCATGTATGTCAAGCCAGCTAGATGATAGCTCATCGATGCGAACCAACTGCTGGCGTCCGCGAAGATATGATGAAAACCAATCCAGTGCTTCGGGTGAGATCATAGAAAGGGAAAGGATTGAAATTAGAATGTGATAACTGATGGTATTAAAGGCGTTCGAGAAGTCAACTAAAACCAACACAGTGACTTTAGTGTCCTCTATGCCTGCCCTAATATCACCAGTTACTTTCAAGAGTGTGGAAACGGTACTATGATCGGGCCTAAAGCCAGACTGCAAGGGACTTAATAAGTTATTACAAGAGATAAACTGCGAAAGTTGCTTGTGGACACAGGCCTCAAGGACCTTGGATAAGAAGGGAAGGATGGATGTAGGTCGAAAATGATTGGGTAAAGTAGGATTTGGGATCTTTTGTAGTGAAGTTAATGATATGCGAGATAACTGGGAGGATATGTTCAAGTATATAGATAATCATCCATCGGCTGATGTTGTCGCAACCTACAGCATTAGATTTAATGAAAAGGATTATCTTCTTGATCTCATCCACAGCTACTGGAGAAAATTGAAACAGATTAATGTCGGGACGAGGTAAACCCATTAAGTGTTCAACAGTAAGACGCTTGGTCTGGTGATCAAGAGGACTGTTGGAGACAAAATGAAAATTGATATCATCCAGACCAATCGTCATCTGAAACTCACAACGGTGTCGTTTACCGATACCTATGGTTCCAAGGAACTTCCAGATATTAGCAGGGGAAGAAGATGAGATGTTACTAAGAATAAATCGGCGTTTGGTGTTGCGTATCATCTGATTGCACCGATTCCTTGCAACTTTATAAAGCGTCCAGTTTTGATCACATCGATCTTTTCTAAATTTGCCGAAAGGCCGATCCCTACGTCTCATCGCAATTGGAATCCCAATCGTCATCCATGGCGCAGGTGGACGCTTGAGCTTCACTTTTTTAATGGGAGCATGTACGTCATATAATCTAAAGATAGCTTCATTCAAAGCCCCAAATTTTTCGTCCACAGTGGGTGTAGAAACCACGCTGTTCCAGTTTATTTTGGATGCATCCATACAAAGCTTTTCAACATCCAAGTGACCAAAACAACGCATGTGTAGAGTTTTAGCTGGAGTTTTAGGAGGTTTAAGGACGTAATAAGGGATTTTTATATTTCTTGTGACGACATTTAATTTTATACTTTTCTTTTAGCGTTCTAATTAGATTCCGACCAAACCAAGGTGGGTAGTTGTCATTCTTTGACGATTTATTAGGGACACATTTTATGACAACATCTCGAATTTTCTGGAAGAAAATTTGTAGCATATTAGTTACATCTGTCAACCCGTCAAACAGCTTGACCCAATGACAACTCGCTAATTCTTTACAAATACTATCATAGTCAGCCCTGTAGAAATTTATTTGTACGTTTTCATTATTGTAAAGTAATGTAATATCATTCAGGGTGCCTGTCAACTTTACTGAGGGGGCAAAGTGCCTGCTCCACTGTACAGTTACAGCAAATCTGAAATAACAAAATCAAGTGTTCTATTTAAACTCTTATTTTTTATCCGACTGTACTGTTTCAAATCATTAAAGGTTCAAAAATCAGTAAATTACAGACAGACTAACAGTGGAAAGCTCACATTTTGCACTATCCCTATTTAACAAGCTCCATTTTATGGAAAATAGATTAAAATCACCTACTATACAATGTATACACTGTTCTTCCAGGACGCTACTACAAGTGTCATAAAATTTATCATAAGTTACTCTTTTACAGATGATAAATAAATGGCACAGAAGGCAATTTCATCAATAGAGTGTGATGCTGGCGCATCGACTAAAACCCATGGATTATCCAGATCCGACTACCAAGCGTTCATACGCTTCAATTTAAATTTCCTGGATACTGCTATTAAACCCCCCCCCCTTCTTTCTTAGTACTACTGGCAAAACATCTATCTCTTCTATATACTACATATCTAGGATCAAAAAGTTCACTACTCGACACAGAATCATTTAGCCAGGTTTCAGTGAATATTATTATTTCACAGTTGCACTATAAATTACATTGGCGGGAGTATTGTTCGATTTGATTTACTCTCTGAGCTAAAGCATGTACAGTTCCTTCCAGTTCTTCATTCTCTTTCTCCAAACTAGATGCTTTTAATTTAGAGGCATCATTTTCTTTCTTTATATCTTCATACTGATCATTAATGAACGTGAAAGATTCCTTAATAGTCGACAATTCATCTCGCGAAGAAACCAGACAAATGTTCATTAAATCTTTTAAATAGATCGTTCATTTTATCTTCCATCGCACCTACTACCACTTACTTAATTCCATATAATTATTACGTATAGAAACGCAGTCTAATACAAAACACGAGCGTTAAAGTGACGCAAGGTCATTATGTTAGTGGGCGCGAGTCGAATGTGCCTACGCTCGTCACACGCACACATACACGCCATTCAGTGATACCAGTTTCTGGCGTTTTTATACGCATTTTATACGCGTATTATTACGCATTAGAATTTATTTAGCTCTGAATATTTATTAAAAATCCTCGAAATCGACATGAACCAGACCAACTTGTCCTAGATGTGACCAACATTCCTAGGCTCGTTAAATATAACAAAAATTGTCTTAATATGTGTGTAAAAATATTTAATAAAATACCTAAAGAATTTAAATTATTAAGCGAAAGATTATATAACAAATATTTGTATAATTGGTTAAAAATTGAATGCTTTTATGACTTATAAGATTTTTTAATAATTATTAAGATTATTTTTTTTAAATTTAAATAATTATCAATATTGTCATTATATACCTAGACACTTTAAAATTATAATTTGCATTGAGTCAGGAATTGAATTGAATTGATCTAGAATCGTCTTAGAAATCAGCGTACATACATAATTGATAACCTCTCCTTTTTGGGAGTCGGCTAAAAATAGACTATGTTTGGGTGTAAAGTGACATCTGCTTCGTAAAGGCGTTCTTATTAATAATCTCTTGATGTAGTAAATAAAAAAAGTTTTTATTCTATACTCTAAAACGTCGACTTGGTCAGTGAACAAAGCAATAAAAATAAATTAGTTGCGTTAAAATGACGTCGACGGATCGCAATCAGCTGATCACTCCGTATTAGTTTTAAATAGGCACCCATTATTAATATTATCTTAATACTTAGAGAAGAAGGTATCTACATATAAACATTTGAGTTTTACACAGAGCGTTGCGATTAAACGTTTTAAACACAAATAGAAAATAAATATTTTTAAAAGAAAATTGTAATTTTTTTTCCCACAACTAGCAACATTTGTATTATGATAGCTTAGGTAAGTATTTTTTTAGTTTTACGTACTAATAATGAATTAAATATATGAAATTACCTGTGAAATGTAATACCATCACTTTTTTATGTTTATCATCACTGTTGTGTCAATATTTTACAACACAAACGGTCATTTTTACAAGTTTTCGCGAGCTCTTCTCCGTAAGATGTGACGTTGCGCACTGACTCCCTCCACCATACACGAGAAAATCTATTTCCAAGGATAACGTTTTTTTTTTAACATGGACTTAAAATTTAAGCTGATGGTCGAATCTTGTTGCACCTAAGGGAGCAATATGATACGAGTAGTTCGGACGTCGTTTTTAATACAGTTGTATGTATATTTGTAGGAAATATTGTTGGAGATTTGATACAACTTGCACTTGCTTGTAACTAATCTTAAGAGGTTGCTACTTTATTTTAATCCTAAATAATTTAAAATAAAGAGATAATAAACCTTACACAAAAAACAAGAAAGCCTCTATAAATATTTACCTCAAAATATTTATATACTTTGGTTGACATCATTATTACAGGATCCAATGAAAATGTTTCTAATATCCTAAAATTTTGGAAACCTTCTACAACTTGGGATTTGGTATCAACTGTTTCTACTTGGCTGGTGAGCGGGATGAAACGTAATAAAAGATCGAGTTTAACTGGAAAAGAAAAAAAAAGCACTAAAACGAAACAGAAACTGGCAATGGATTGTACTTTTGCCTGAAATATAAGACGTATGCAAGCAAATATAGTTACATCTTCTTAGCACCGCTCAAAATTTTAATTGTGATTTTAACAGATAATTTATCACGTGCAAAGGAGACATTTTTTTTTATAGAATAAGGGTGACAAACGAGCACACAGTCCACCTGATGGCAAGTGGTTGCTGTGGCCCATAGACATCTACATCCATCCTCGTTTGCGAATTTAAATGCAGATGCGTTGCCAGCCGCGAGGACCAAGATAAAATGCTTCTTTTCCAGTAAAAAGGGTCTCCGGTTCTCTACACTCACCATACAAAACACAGCAGCATTAAGCTGCTATTTTACGTTGGTATTCCGTGAGAGCGTGGTCCCTCCCCGGTCGAGCCGAGCCATTCGTGCTACAACTATACTATTAATATAGCTGCAGCATGGCTCTACCACGTACAAAAACCACGACATTTAAAGAACCAGAACATCTCAGAAATTAAAAAAGGACAAGGCGATGGGAAGTCCACTAAGTCAAACCGACTTTCCTGAACAATATCTCTCTAAATCTCTAAAGCTATTTAGGGAGGCCTGTGGCGAACAGTGGAGATGTTACTTTGCTTTGCTTTTACACAAACGTTGACTTTCTTCTTCCTTAAATGTATTACCAGAACCAACCCTTTATGGACTTTTGTTAGACTCTTAATGATGGTTCAAAAACAGTTTTAAACACACGACTCTAAAATTTAAAGGATGTGTCTTAATCTAACCTGCTACACTTAAACATGGATTGATAATCGCAATAACTATTATTAGTGTAAATAAATACATCAATGATTTTAGCTTAAGCTTGTCTTTCAGATTTTCCTTTGTACTGTTTCTTGAACTGTACTTTATATAGATAAACAAAAAGTTAATACGTTGCAGTGTCTTACCTGGAACTTGTCCCGTTTGCTACATAGATAGTGTCGTGGTTAGAGGAAGGAAGTTTCTTTGGCTCTTTTATTTCTAAACTTTTTTTTTAAATCTTTATTTAAGAGCTTAATCAAAATGCGATTATGTCGCTTTATTTGACATCAATTAGAACTAAATAACATTCAATTTAACAAGCAAACAAAAATGAAAAAAAGTACTATCTATTTGAATGATCTTAGGAGAATATTATGTTATATAATTTAACCAATAATTTTGTTTCATCAGAATGAGGATTATATAAAATAATTTTACAATCAGCAAATTCCTTTAAAATATTTTTACACTTAGCTATTCGAAAGGCAGCATTGCGGGCACACTCCATCAAGACATGCATTAAGTCCTCGGGAACACCGCATTGTTCACAGTTCGGTGACGGGACTTTATTCATAAGAAAAGCAAACCTCTTGGATGGAATGTGTCCAGAACGCAGCCTCATAATCACTACTGCGTCCTTTCTAGGTGATATGTGACTATCAATCCATGGAATTCTGAGGGGAAATGGCTGGACCGTTTTATACCAGATACCTTTTTCTTTAGAGCGTAAATCAAAATATTCCTTCCATAATTTTTTGCATCGTTTTTGATTAATTATAGATTTAGAATTGGAGGTCAGATTTAAAATACAGTCCAGGACTGAGTAGGCTATCGGAGTACCTCGTAGGCCCGAGGTACACCGAGCCAAGTGTTGGAGTGCGCTTTTAGAGTCTGTGAATATCACTATATTGTCTTGTGGTAACGATATTGCGTAAGACAAAGCCTCACAGATTGCGATAAGTTCCGCCTCCATAATGCATATTATTGGCATATTACTGTCTATTTTTAATTGTAGACTAATGTTGCATTGTGGGTCATAAAATGCTGAACCAATTCCACTCCCATCCTTATATCCATCAGTAAAGAGTTTATAATAATTTTTATATCGCTGGTTGATAAAATCCAAACATACTAACTTTAAATTAAAATTACTGTAGCTTCGCCTTTTTTTAACAAGTTTCAGGATATTACAATGAATTACATCATCCAAATCTATGTTGGTAACCCAGGTATTCATAGAAAACATTTCTAGTTGTCAGCTGGAATGAATATAAACATTAGAAAGACAATCAAACATAGTTAACAATAGTGGCTTCTTTTTATTCCGCCAATATCTGTTGTCCTTATATGTCAATAATTCTCGTAATATTTTAATTGTAATATTATTTTCTCGTGACCTAGCTTTTAAAATAAATTTACCTCCTAAATACGTTCTCCGCACGTACAATGGAGGGAGACCAAGTTCACTCTCCATTGCATGTATAGGAGTTGTTTTAATAAAACTTACAATTACTCTCAGCGCTTGATTTTGCACTTTATCTAGCTTACTTACATACTTTTGACAGCTGTTATCGTATAGAAAACTTCCGTAATCAAGTCTACTCCTTATAGTAGCAAAATATAACCTTTTCAAATGTTTAGGATGTATTCCCCACCCTGTCCCTGCAAGAATTTTAAAAATATTTAAGTATCTAGAAGTTTTATCAAGTAACTCAGTAATATGTTTATTCCATTTTAAAGAGCAAATAATTTACAGCACTCACTACCACTATTACATTATTATTAATATTTAGCGATATCTGTTGTCTATTGATGCCTTTCTTGAAGACACATACCTTTGTTTTGGTTGTTGAAATGTCCAAACCCAGATCAATACTTTCTGCTTCAGTGGTCCTCATACTCATAAAGGCAACCGTATGTTGACGTCCGTCAATCACCTGTACTAGTACTGCACCATATCCAAGACTGCTAGCATCCGTATACTGTTGTATGGGTGCTTCTTCTTGGCATAATGTCAGTACTGGTGCGGACGTTAAGCATTCGATGATTGTGTTACGTACTTTCTCGTGGTTGTCTGTTCATGTCCATTTTGCACCTTGTTTTGTCAGTTCGTACAACGGTAGCATTATACGTGAAAAGTCAGGAATATATTTCCTGAAGTATCCTGCCAGCCCATTGAACTATCTCACTTGCTTGACAGTCTTAGGTACTGGAGCTTTCACAAGAGCCTCCACTTTACGTGGGCTTGGTCGTACTTGTCCATCAGAAACTACATTTCCGAGGTATTCGATGGATCGTTTGAAGAAACTGCACTTCTCGGCGTTGATACAAAATCCAGCATCTTGTAGTGCTATGAGAGTCCGCTCCAGGTGTGATATTCCTTCTGAAAAATCTGCACATTTACTCAGCACATCATCCACATAGACCTGTGCAGCTGTTCCCAGCAATGACGTCAGAGCGCTGTTGATGCATCGTTGGTAAACAGAACAAGCATTACTCAAACCAAAAGGCATGGTGAGGTATTCATATAGCCCATCTGGTGTGACGAAGGAGCGGTACTTTGTCGGTAGGTGCAGGTATAGGTGCGCTGCCTGCGACTTCACGATGCGCCTCGCGAAGTCGCGATGCATCTCGCGGCGGCGCGCTGCGTGGTGAAAAACCACTGACCTCTTCAAGCATCGTCGCGTCGCATCGCGTCTCTGTGTGGAGTGACCCTTAGACGCGCGATATATTATCAAATGTTAAATAACGGCTGCTGCTTTTGATACGTAGAGCAGTCTCTCTTGTGTGCTGATATTTTCAACAAGTGGCCAGGAGGTTTTGTTGATTGGCTTTAAAATAAATAAAATAAAAATGAATATTTTTCTTTTCATGGCGTTATTTTTTATTCAAAGGAGCCACGGAGTGATTTATGAATTAAATGGTGAGTAATAATTTGTGTTGATATGATCTATTTTGTAAACGGTAGCTTTAATTATAACTATAATTTTGGGTTTGAGTTTGTTGTAAATTAAAAATATTCCAAATAAAATAAAATATCAATATTTTTTAAATTATTAATTTTTATTTTAAGGCCATTAATAAATATCACGGTATTTTTCTAAAATATTGAATTGAGGCTTTTACTATGCTTTCTTTTTTTTATTGTTTTTAAATAGCTTTCATATTTAATAACATTCCTTTGTTCTTATTATGTAATTTGAGGTTAATAGTTAATAAAACATTGTAACATGTTTTCAGACCACTTGTCATAATAAGTATCTTTAACGGTTTGAAATATACAAACAAAATCTGTATTTTCTCTAGCAAAATTATATAATAAGTCGGGGAAAAGTTTCTTCGTATTTTATAATATACAAATTCAAGACATTTTTTTTTTAATTTTAATTACATTTAATTATAATATATATGTGCCATTTTATTCAATAACTTGTTGTCATCTTGTAAATAGTGACATAATCTCGTCGCTGTAGAAATTTTGGGATTTTTGATCCAAAAAAAAAATGCGACAAGTAGTTTTGATAGTCCTCTCTTGATGTTAACCTAACACTACCCAAAGAATTCTGAAGAGACCGAAACAGTTGAAAATCTGAGGGTGCGAGGTCAGGTTGAGTCTCATTAGTTGTTGGCAGTAGAGATCCGAATCGATGGTTTTGCCTATCGGTAAAAGCTCATAATAAACGATGCCCTTCCAATCCCACCATACACTCAGCATCACCTTATTGCGTGTTAATCCCGGTTACGCTACAGTCTGTGGAGCTTGACTACTCTTTGACCATGATCTTTTTCGCACGTCTAGTCATAGGTGATTTATTTTTCATCACCAGTGATGAATCTTTTCAAAAATGGTTCTGTTTCATAACGTTTCAATAGAGAATCGCAAATGATTACTCGATTCATTAGGTTTCTTTCAGTGAGCCAATTATCGAGCTTTTTTGTATAGCCAGACTTTTTCAAATGGGTCAAAACTGTTTTGCGTTCAATTCTCAATTCCTCGGCTATGTCGTGACTACTAATATGCTGATCTTGCTCCACTTTTTCAAAAATGGCATCGACTTTATCAGTATAAGGGCGACCAGAGCGAGCTGCGTCTTTGACAACAAAATTCCCGGACTGAAAACGCTTCAACCAACTTTGTGCTACTCTTACTGACACTGAATTAGGTCCATAAGCTTCACAAATTTTTTTCGTGGCTTGAGTCACATTTATCCCTTTTTTGTAATAAAACTTCAGAATGTATCGAATTTATTCGTTAGATTTATTAACTTTAGCGGACAGAAAACAATTGAAAAATGGCGGGAACGTGTTTTTTAATTTTAATTTTAATTTTTCTTAATGTCCTATATGTATTGATATTAAAACCAGACAGATACAAACAGTACAACCAAAGAGATTTTATTTTCAATTTTATACAAACAAAATACGAAGAGACTTTCACCGACCTAATATTAAAATTTACGCATCTCACCTCTTATTATGTACATTCTTTATATCTATAATCGTTATGATACTCCTGGCTGATTGGAGCCTACTTGATTTGGAATATGACTGTTATTATTTTATTTTCAACTATCGATCCGCCCCGGCTTCGCACGGTGGCTTTCTGGATCTCGACAACAACGCCACCCATCGGATCCAATTGTGAATTTAAACCATTTTCTAATCAACTTAATCACACACAAAAAAATTCATCAAAATCGGTCCAACCGTTTAGGAGTAGTTCAGTTACATACACTTTTTTTACATCATTGTGTCTACTGATGAAAACCGCATGAAAATCCGTTGCATAGTTTAAAATACCTAAGCGTACAGACGGCGGGAAGCGACTTTATTTTATACTATGTAGAGATTATTCGGCACTATAATAATAATAATTTAATGTGAATACTATTGCTGAACATTACTCCCTCTGGGTTGTATCAGAGAAAACGTAATAGTAATATATACATAAGGTTAAAAAAAAAAACATGTGTGAAGTTCACACGCGGTAGAAGTAAAACCTTCAAATTAAATTAAATATAAAACAAAAACATTTCACAGCAAATGATTTATTTAATTTGATAATTTTCAACCACAAGTGCGAAAAAAAAATAACATAAAAGTTTCATTTTATAGCAAATAAATGTTACAATCCTTATCTTTAGACATGTAGAGCCTAAATGTTAGTCTATTAAATCGAAATATTTTTTTATTTCGACTAAAATTGCTTTGTAATAGCGACTTCTACCGAAGTCAATCAATTTTTGTTCGATAAAATGATTTTACCTATACAATGAATTCTATAGGTAAAATAATTTTATCGAACAAGGAAACAAAAATTGATTGACTCTCGAGGTGGTCCGTAAAATAGATTAATTAAATATAAATCGGTACGACATGAAATCGTGGATTGTTAAGAATGGATTGGGTATGATAATTTTGTTCAATACTAGCCGGTAACCAGCGCGTTGCTGCCGCAGACAAAAAAAACATTGAGAAATATCGTTTCAAATTTGGAAGACTTATATTGTTTAATTAGGAATGATAACACATGTATTGAAGTTGAGTGATATATTACTTTCAAATAAATTTGTTGGTACGATACGCGCGCCACCTACTGTGAGTTAATTGCACTATGCCTATTACCTTCGCGAAAATCCAAGCAATAAGATGACAAAGTTTTACCGCAATCTGATGAACGGTATGGCAGCGTATAAAATACGAACAAACAAAAATTATTTTTTATATATTAAGATAATTAATTTTATTTATTTAATAATAAATTTGTATTTTTTTAATTCTTTATTTTAACATTTAAAACTTATATTAGCCATTTTTAAATCACCGCACCCAGAGGAGACCGAGATAATAGGACACACTTCATACTGAACTAGCTGTTCCTCGATGTGAGCCGCGCGACATGACACCTCGCTTAATCTCTTTCGGTTCTCATCGGGTGGCTAGGCTACCTCGATCGCCTGATTTAACTCCTATTGATTTTTTTATTTGAGGACGGGCCAAGGAGCTCGTCTACATGCATGTGGAAATATCAACCAGAGAGGAGGTAATAGGAAGAATCCATACGTCTTTTCAAGTTATGAAGCAGAAGGAGACAAAAATAAAAATTACGACCACAGAAGTGAGAACGTCTTCTCTCGCGCTTGTGTCAGAAATCGCGGTCAACATTTTGAACACGAAAAGTAAATTATTTTAACAAAAAATTTTGTTTTATTGGTCTGTATAAAATTAAAAGTAATCGTCCGCAATTTGCTTTGTACACCCTAATTCCAAGAGTTGATGAGACATCTGCGTAAATAATACCTCAAAAGAAAGGGCAATAACTATGCATGTTTTTGAAAAGATTTGAACAACAAAGGCTGTTTTGTTTATTTTTTATGATGGCATAAACACAACATTTTCTTAATATTTTTTTGGTTTCTTAAACATAAATAATATGCGTAGAATGTTTTTGTGATGATGAAGATGCTTGTAAATTATTTTATTTGAGTAGTCACACATTACATAAATAAAAAATAAATAAAAAATAATAACATAACAACTGTTACGGGACGCTATTAGCAATTAATTGAAAAAAATGGGTTTTATTGTTAAAAACCTTAAAAATTCAATAAAAAGGAGCAGACTTGGTCTAAGACAATTTTAGCTTAATACTTGATGGATGATACCTTAAACCATTTAGAGTATCTAAATGGTTTAAGGTATCATCCCCGTCATCATCATCATTCAGGCTTTGCACCTTTCAAACAGCCTGTATAAAATAGCATTCATTCACACGTTGTAACAATTTTTAACTATACACAAAATTTATTTTGGGACTTTCCAAAGTTTTTTTATGCGATGGGGCTAAAAAAAGAGATATTTAACCAGTACGGTGTCATGGCTTAATATTATTAAGGAACATATTGTTCCCACCTACGGCGGCGATATCACCTTATTAATATTTTTAATTTTTTTTTATTGTACTTACGCGAATGAATGTGTAGTAATGTATACATTCATGTACTATATAAATTTTTTTTAGTGTATCTAACAAAAATAACTTATTTAAATTTATTAACAGTTACAAACGTTTAAGTATTACACAATTTATAAAATAAAATATATACTAGAATAATGAACGTTAAACTAAAAACCTTAAAAAAATATATATATTATTATAACTAAAATATATTATTAAAAAGGAAGCCCTTTAGGGAAGGTTCCGAAAATACTGGCAGCGTTCCCCCTTTGAATAGCTAGACTAATTCTTTGTCCGAGGTAGCTGCCAGCTCTTCGGTCTCCTGTGACGTTGACTATGCTTTTTGATATTTCCTTAAAAAGCCTTATAGCGCTAGGACCCCACGGACTAATGGTCTTGACACCGAATGGGACAAAAACATATTCGGAGCCTATATTTGCATGCTTTAGCTTTTTCAGCCGCTTCACAAGCCGCACCAGCTCTGTTGTTGGTTCCATGTAGATGGGAAGGGGCCAGCGTGTCTGAACAGGTTGCATCCCATACCAGCACCCGGCCCATCTTCCATGGAATCAAACTCATACCGTCCGGTCTCTTGCCATCGTCTCTTGCAATACCAGACGGCTCAAGTAGACTTGGCACGTTGACGGTGGCAAGCAACTGGCGTATGATATCGTTAAGTACTGGATGTCTCGAGAAGCGGCCTGCATTTTTTGGCATGATAGTCCGTGATGTGCTAGCTTGTCGACGTCATTGCCACACGGACATTTATGAGGAGCGCAGACCGGAACCCCAAGCCGTAGACAGGTTGCGATTCGGAGCGTGTCAGGCTCAAGAAATGTTCCTGTATTTGACGAAGGGTACGCGTGAAGCCAGTAGCCGGCCTCATGCCAAAATGCTAGCACCCACGGCCAAAATGCTAGCACGCGCCGAACCTGTACTAAAGCTCAAAAGATTGTCACAAGTCAATTTGCAGTTTATGTCGTCCCAGCTCCTCTGTGAATTTGGAGAAACTGGAAAATTTTGACCAGGCATTCAAATAAGAAAGCGTTTCTAGCTTCTTCCAGGCCAGCAATATCAAAGTTTGAAGGGGATGCCCTTAAAATTTTACTTATGAGATTTGCTGAACTATGAACAGAAGATAGGAAAGCTGGTAAAGAGACACTGGAAATTTTGCGAATCCCTAAACCACCATAACGGATGGGTAGGGATGCTTGGGTCCAAGATTGCTCGTTCAGGTGCATATTAAGAATCGATTCTAAATTAATTTTGATAAAGTTGTCTACTTGTGTCAAGAGGTCTGGGTGATTCCAAAAGGAGCAGCAACGGAGCACATACGTAAATTTTGGGACGAAAAGACAGAATTTTAAGATGCAAGAGACGGTCCGCGGAATTTTGAAATTTATTAATTAAATTATTAATATATTCAGAAATAGATTCACTAAAATTGGAGAACCTAAAAGGTAAAGGGAATTAATGTTAACTATTTTAATATTTGGAGCCAAAATATAAAATTTTTGTTTTACGTCATTTAAATTTAAGTAGCAGTTATTTATAAAAAGTTCGCATTTGCTAAAATTGAGCTCCAAATCAATGGTTTCAAATTAATTTTTGATTAAAAAAAGGTCCGAAAACACAGTATCCATATCACCTCCTAGGGTTCCGTCGTCCAAATACCAAATGTTGAATTTAGAATTTAAATTTTTGATTATCGGATTTATAGCCAAACTAAAAATTGCTGGCCCTTGTTGACAACATACTTCCGAGGACAGTTCATTAGAACGATATAACAATTTTGTTGGGTCAGCGTAACTGAGAAAAAGATAATTGTACATTTCCGGTATATGTTGTTTTATTTCCGTCAGCAGGGTATCCCTATTTACCGAATTGAAAGCATTTTTGACATCAATTTTGAGCAACACGTCAGGATGTCCGTAAGTTAGGAAAGAGCGTAGGGCGTGGACGGCTGCCTCACACCCTCCTTTTACACCGAAACCTAACTGTACGGGTTCAAATTCCGAATTTAATTTTGGTAAAATATGTCGAACAGCAATTTTGGAGGCCAGGCGTCGTAGTGTTGATCGAACAGTAATTGGTCTCACCCCTCCGTCCTTTTTGGTGAGGGCAATGAGGTTCGCACCGAAAAGAATGGGAACAATTTCTGGATTGACATTACCGGAATATATAAAGTTGATTAATTTAGTGACCGAATTTACAAGTTGCTCACCTGCATCACCCACAGAATGCGATGTTAAGTCTTTCAATTGTTGGGGTGAGATTCCATCCAAACCTGCAGCCGAACCTGGTTTAAAAGATAAAATGGCATCCGCAACATCTTTGTTTTGAATTTGAAGGCATGCTTGCCCTGCTCTTGGTCGGTCGAGAAAATATGGGTTTACTGGAGCTGGAGGATGTTTTGTCCGTAAGGCCTGAAGGGTGTCAGGGGTATCTGGTGATAGCACGTCGTTGGAGAACAAAAGGCGCGCGTTTTGTTTTCGATGAGTTTGTTGCGATTACGAGGGGAATCATGTTTGATTAGAGGTGCGGGAGAAGGTGAGGAGCTGACAGCACAGTTATTTTTAATCTTTTGTGTCAAGGATAAATTTGGTTTATCAGTTTTTATTATATGTAGTGTACTGTATGAAAATAAAAATAGGTTCTGCCAGTCTTAAGTACAATTGCAACGGTTATTTGAGCTCCTCGAGGGATTCTTTTAACTATCGGTATACTATTTTTCAAATGGCTAAGATATGTGTTGGCTACAAAAGTAGGCGCACTCGGAATAATAGGGTGAATGTCTAAAGGTGAACTGTTTTGGCTAATACATTCCCTGTGTGTTTTTGTAGTGTGTATGTTGAGGCCTTTTAAAGATTTGAATGACTTGTTGCACTGTGTACATGTACGGGTCGCGTTCGACGTGCCATCATAAGATTGGGTCACGGACTGCATTCACAACAGTTAAATACAATCACAGAAAAGAATAACTTAAAACAAATTTAAAAACACAATAAAGTAACTTAAAAATTACAATGAAAATTTAAAAAAGTCAAAGTCAAAATATGACGACTGCTTGTTTTGGTAACAAGACGCATGCGTCGTTACGTAGGTGCGTCACAGGACAGTCCCGCAATTGGACGCTGCAGTGGAAGAGATCCAGCGACGTATGTCGTCGCTAGGACAAACGATGGCATCCTTAGCAACCGTGTCTTGAAATTATCACACGCGGACTAGAAGTTTTCAAAGATTGAACAGGCACTGTGGTGAGAGCAAATATTTAAAAAAAATGAATGTTATGTGAGTTATTATCAATTGCCATATTTTACATAATGTTTGACAAAATAAAACAGTGAATGACACCATTGTAGTCATTCATTGTTTCCTGCTCTGATACTTCCTCAGAAACGAGAGGAGGCTGTGATGTTACTGTTGAGGGTTGTAAAATTTCGGTGTGATAATTGCTAAAATATTTTATTATCTCATCATTGTCGTCAAAAACCTATCAAAGTTCACTCCTGAACATAGGCCTCTCTCATAGATTGCCTCATAGGGGGATATTTGCCATAGTTGCCACTTTTGGCAGGCGGGTTGGCAACCGCAGTTCTTTTTATTTTTTAGAGTTGTTATCAAAAAGATGCTCCTGTGCATCTCCTGTTTCTACACACACACTCATGGGATGGTATAGGGTAATGAATTCTCTTACGCGGCCACTACACGGGTATTAAAGGTATTTAAACCTAATTTTGTTAAAATATTACACACAATAAAACAAACTGCTCTAGATTTATGCAGGAACTATTTTCAATTCTTTGCAATAATATTGAGAACC
This sequence comes from Parnassius orleans, assembly GCA_029286625.1. Taxonomy (NCBI): domain Eukaryota; kingdom Metazoa; phylum Arthropoda; class Insecta; order Lepidoptera; family Papilionidae; genus Parnassius; species Parnassius orleans. The sequence continues at coordinate 29,340 of JAGSMP010000199.1, forward strand.
TTGCTACAACCGGTTTTATGTGGGTGGAGAACGACCTTTATGTTTTGACCTCCCGTTTCATTGTTTTATTGTTACATTATTCTTTCAAAAATTTTCTGAATAAAATTAATTTAAAATATCTCTGTTCCAATCTAACAACGCCGTCTTCGCTGAATTGCTGATGTAAATCATAAAGTTAATTGCAGTCATTAATTAAATCTAATTAAAAACATTTCATTTTAAATAATGATAGTTAGTATAACTCGGCAAAGATTAGGAATAGTTTCGTGTTGCTCGAAAAATTGTTGTAGGGACCGATAAGGATCAACTGCTGGCGATAAAAAAATTCAAGGTGGTGGATCTAAGATGGAAATAAAAAACCAACAATGACGCATTTTTGAAATGAACAGACTCAGAAACATGTATATTATGTAAAAATTAATAGTAAAAAAAATTCAAATAAAAACTTTTATTTACTCTAAAAAGAAGAAAATAAACTTTAAATTAAATTAAACCAATCATTTTATTACATTAAACAATTTATATGGATGTAAAAGCTTGTCGCGAGATTTACCTGTTGTGACGGTATATTATTATTATTAATAAATAATAATTAAATTAAATATAAAGTAATTTAAAAATATCATATATTTTGAACAGTTAAAATATGTCCTAGGCATTATCTGAGTGCCGGTAGTAAGCGAGTTTGGCGGCGTTTTAGCGCATAGCGTTATGATACGTCGTGCTTTCGGATTAAGTAGAATGTGTTTGGTAGTACTTTTAAGTGCAGCAAGCATACGCAACTCCATGTCTTAGTGCAATAGCTCTATGATACGTGAAGTTTTGGTTACTGGTGTCTTAGTAGCCTACTATGATACATTGGTGCAATTTTTAGTTAACAACAGTACCAATATTGTTGCCAAAGTCGATAAGGATCATGTGGATGTGTTGTGAGAGGGCGCCATCCGTATGATAATTGCATTTATGCTTACTGCTACTTGTTGTATTGCGTCTTGTGATAGATATGCGGATGTGCTGCGCCTGATTCAACGCATCTTGTGGTTCTGGTCGATGGAGGTATGCGGGTGGTGATGTCTGCTGGGATCGTATGACGGATCTTGGGATGGTGTAAGCCCGACGATAGTTGTATTGATTGTGTTGTATTGTCTCTGCGATGGTTATTTGGCGGTTCGCTGTTCTCAATGGCGCTCTCTGCGTCTTGGTTTGACTCACACCTAAGTAGCTTTGCCCAAGTCAAGTCCCTTGATGTCGGGGCTGCAGACTGTCTGATCGGATGTTTTATATAACAACATAATAAAATATCTCTGTAAATTTCCCACCTTTGAATGATTGAAGGTAACTTGTTGGTGGGTGAGACAAACATGATCGAAAAATGCATATACTCAACGTCAGTTACACAAACCATTTCTGCTATCTGCTTTCTGTCCTAAATGGCGGCCACTCAAAATGAATGCGGCACCCAAAATTGCCAATCATGCTCTAAAAAGACTGTTTTACCCATTTTTATGTAGGTGAACTTTCTAATCTATATACTAAAATAAACAATGTACAATAATTCAGATTTTTGTCAAGAAGTCCACTAGTACCAGCAACAACACAAATAGCCATTACCTTACCACAAAAAGTATAAAAAATAATACCCTTTCTCTTATGCCACTACTACATGGCGTTGTCATATTTAACGGGAAATTATTAATATTTATTAATTTTTGGTATGTTTTACAAACTGCGATGGTGAAATAAACATCATGAAGCTAAAGTGGTGAAATGGCTAAAACTAGAAAATCGTTATTCAGTAAAGGCATAAAATTTTACCATAAGACCTCTAAAAATAGTGCAACAATCAGACATAAAATAAAAGTCTGTAAGGCAATTTTGTTTAAAAAACCTACTATAATGTATATTATGCGCTGCCATAACGTTCATAAGGATGTTCTAAAACCTTGTCAACTTAACTTACGGTAGGTGGCACGCGTATCGTACCGACAAATTTATTAGAAAGTTATATATCATTCAACTTCAATGAATGCATTATCATTCCTAATTAAACAGTTCCAAATTTAAAACGATATTTCCACAATTTTTTCTTCTGCGGCAGTAACGCGCCGGGTAGCAGCTAGTAGTTAAATAAAATAGACTATATTAAGGGCACTCATGTATATAACCCTTACTCTGCAATTGCAAGTCCCCCAAGTACTTGGGTTTTGACTCTGACTTTTATCTTTCGCATCGATAACCATGTATTGGCGGTGTAAGAATATCAACTATCCCGTGGGTGAATCAAAAGGCGACAGACGGAAACTGAAACAGGAGATGGGCAGCTGCATCTTTTTGATAACAACTCAAAATAAGAAAAAAAAACTGCGGGTGCCAACCAGTCTGAAAAGCTTGGCAGCTTTGGCAAATACCCCACCTACGAGGCAATCTTTTGGGGAGTTAAACTTCGGAACCTATGTTCAGCAGTGAACTTTTAATGAAAAATGAACGAATGCCAAGAGTGTTATCATGCACACCAAACGACTATTCCCGCTGCATGCTCATGGCAGACTCGTGCCCTCTACATGGTTGATATCGTATAAGGAGTTCCATTAACATTGAGGATGGGTGCTATTAATAATAAATAATACTTCATTTCATATATCAAATATTCATAATATTATAAAACAATATTAATGACCAAACAAAGGTTTTTATTTTTTAGAATATGGGTGACAAACAAGGACACAATCTACCTGATGGTAAGTGGATACTGTGGCCCATAGACATCTACATTTATCCTCGATCAATAACCAAAATGCAGATGCGTTATCACCCTTAAGGGCTACAATGAAATACCTCGTTTCCAGTAACAAGGGTCTAATATAATGAATACATAAATATATAAACACTCATGCCTGTCACCCAGAGGGTTAGGCAGAGACTATGGACTTCCATTTGGTATGATCCTGACACACCTTTCTCACTTCCTCAACATCCATATGCCTACGCATACACGCTTGTCAGTTAAAGATACTCTTAATTTAGCCCATTTTCAATATGTCGCCAATTTGGTCGATAAACTTTTGCCTAGGGCGTTCCTTCCCGACTCTGCCGTTCCTCTGCAACATAAATTTGCTTTGTCACTCTTTCCTCATTCATTCTTTCTACATGACCAAACCAACGAAGCATTCCTTCCTTAATCCTGGTCACAACTTCATGTTGCAAACCACACTTTTCACCTATCACACAATTTTTCACCGCAATTAATGACCGCATTTCCACAGCATTTATTCTACTCTCGTGTTTCTTCTGCCACACCCAACTTTCACTACCATACATTAAAGTAAGCCAACACGGCATTGTGAATTGCCATACGTGCCTTTTGGGACACATTCTGACTTTCCACAACAGAGTGTAGAGCCCCATTTACTTTATTTCCTGCGTTCACTCGTCGTTCTATATCCTTATCATATCTACCATCCCTGTTAAATACACATCCCAAATACACAAACTCATCTACTTGCTCCACCAATTCCCCTTCTATTCTTATTTCACATATCGTTTTACATTCTTCTCTTTCAAAAACCATAACTTTCGTCTTACTTGCGTTCACTTTCATTCCCCTTTCTTTTAATGAACTGTTCATTAATGTAACCATCATTTGCAACTCGGCCGCCGACGACGCGAGTATGGCTTGATCATAGGCACACAAAAGGCATTTGACGGTTAACTCACCCATTCTTAACCCGCATTCTTCAACTTTAAAATTTTCCGAACTACTGTCCATAAATGAATTGAACAGCCACGGGGAAGCCACACAGCCCTGTCTGACACCTTTATGGATGCCAAACGAGTCCGAGTAGGCCCCGTTGATCCTGACACAAGAACTGGAGTCTCTATACCTGTATAATCCGATACCTGTATCAAACCAGCGCTCAACCCAAATGAGGTCAGTGTTTGCCATAACACATTCCTGTCCACTCTGTCATAAGCCTTTTCCAAGTCCACGAACGCACAAAAAACTTTTTGGTTTATGGCCAAAAACTTCTTCGCGATCACGCGCATGAAAAAGACCTGATCCGTACACCCCATTCTTTTTCTAAATCCAGCTTGCACATCTCAAATTTTCCATCAGTTTGTTTAATATCTCTTTCAATTAGTACCTTAACATACAGTTTTCCCACAATGCTAAGAAGGCTGATACCATGGTAGTTTTTACAGTCCTGCTGCTATCCTTTTCCCTTATATATGGGGACTATCACGGCTTTGTAACAGTCTTCCGGTACCAGCTTAAGTTCCCAACATAAATTAAACAAGGTGTACAGCAGGTCTGCCATTACTCCCTCTCCAGCCCTTAGCATTTCGAGTGATACTCTATCATGTCCGGCTGCCTTACCTGCTTTCATACATTTCATTGCTTTCATTATGTCATCTATACTTATGTCTCTATCTATTTCCTCTTTTTTCGGGATTTTTATTTCATTTAATTCAAACGTCTCATCACTCATAAACATGCTTTCAAAGTATTCCTTACATCTCCTTAAACTCGAAACTTCGTCATTTAGAATACTGCCGTTGTGGTCTCGTATAGCATTCATTCTAAGCTCTTTTGAATGTCCCCTGGCAGTTCTTACGAGTTTCCAGAAGATTTTAATACTTACTTGAAAGTAATGCGATATTTTTCTATAATTCTTATCCGTTTTTTCTTGCTTTTTCCTTTCAAACACTTCTTTTACTCTCTTATTTAGATGTCTAAAGACTGCCTTTTTCTTTCGATAAAATCATTCATACCGCTGTAATTACTAGCCTTGGTTGCTAGTAAATCTAGCCATGCTTACTTCTTTGCTTCAAATTTCAGCCGTGCCTCATCATCCCACCTTAATGTGTTATTTTTCCTTTCATTTGTTCTCTTAATTACACCACATGCTTCGGTAGCTGCATCCACCAAATCTTTCTTGACATTATACCACACAGTCTCCAAGTCTTAATCATTCATACACAATTTATTCATTCCACTTATATTTTCTCTCAGTCTCCATTTGAACTCGCTCGGCTCGCCCGGGGAAGGACCACGCACTCGCGGAATACCAGCGTAAAATAGCAGCTTAACATTGCTGGGTTTCGTATGGTGAGTGTAGAGAACCGGAGACCCTTTTAACTGGAAAAGAGGCATTCCATCTTAGTCCTCACGGGTGACAACGCATCTGCATTTTGATTCGCAAACGAGGATAGATGTAGATGTCTATGGGCCACAGCAACCACTTACCATCAGGTGGAATGTGTGCTCGTTTGTCACCCTATCCTATAAAAAAAAAGTCTTAATCATTCATACACAATTTATCCATACCACTTATATTTTCTCTCAGTCTCCATTTGAACTTCTCTTTCATACCTTTTTGGGAGATGGTAAGGATGGTGCTAATGAAATACAAGGGCAATGAAAATATTGTTATATTAGGAGATTTTAATGGAAGGGTTGGGGTAAAGAGGCTTTGTTATGAAAGGATATTGGGAACATTTGGTGATGAAAGTATAAATGAGAAAGGTGAAAGCCTCCTCGCGGTAGGTGTGGAAAATAATATTTTTATGACGAACACATTCTTTCATCATAACAAGATTCACATGTATACATGGGCAAGAGGTGATGATAGAAGCATGATAGATTTGGTAATTGTGGATGAAAGAATGAGGAGCGCAATGGTAGATACAAGGGTTTACCGGGGGCCAACGTAGGGATGGATCATTACTTGGTCTAATACCGAATTAATGGTTTTTTTTTTAATAGGAGAGGGCGCAAACGAGTATGCAGTTCACCTGATGTTAAGTGACTACCGCCGCCCATGAACAACTGCAACACCAGGGGAATTGCAGATGCATTGCTGGCCTTTTAAAAAGGAGTAGGCTCTTTTCTTGAAGGTCCCTAAGTCGTATCGGTCCGGAAAAATTGCTGGTGGTAATCGGTTCCACAAGGAAGTTGTGCGAGGAAGAAAACATCTTCTAAATCGCACAGTGGTGGACCGCCAATCATCCAGATGGTATGGATAGTATCGCGAGTTTTGTCGCGATGTGCGATGGTGAAATTGAGCGGCTGGAATTAGTCCGAACAATTCGTCTATTCAGACGTTAGCGATATCGGACATCTGTTTCTACCACTGCGTTACAGCGTATAAGAGCAGAGAGATTACAAGATGAAGGTGTGAAAGAGAAGTTCAAATGGAGACTGAGAGAAAATATAAGTGGTATGGATAAATTGTGTATGAATGATTAAGACTTTTTTTTTATAGGATAGGGTGACAAACGAGCACACATTCCACCTGATGGTAAGTGGTTGCTGTGGCCCATAGACATCTACATCTATACTCGTTTGCGAATCAAAATGCAGATGCGTTGTCACCCGTGAGGACTAAGATGGAATGCCTCTTTTCCAGTTAAAAGGGTCTCCGGTTCTCTACACTCACCATACGAAACCCAGCAATGTTAAGCTGCTATTTTACGCTGGTATTCCGCGAGTGCGTGGTCCTTCCCCGGGCGAGCCGAGCGAGTTCAAATGGAGACTGAGAGAAAATATAAGTGGAATGAATAAATTGTGTATGAATGATTAAGACTTGGAGACTGTGTGGTATAATGTCAAGAAAGATTTGGTGGATGCAGCTACCGAAGCATGTGGTGTAATTAAGAGAACAAATGAAAGGAAAAATAACACATTAAGGTGGGATGATGAGGCACGGCTGAAATTTGAAGCAAAGAAGTAAGCATGGCTAGATTTACTAGCAACCAAGGCTAGTAATTACAGCGGTATGAATGATTTTATCGAAAGAAAAAGGCAGTCTTTAGACATCTAAATAAGAGAGTAAAAGAAGTGTTTGAAAGAAAAAAGCAAGAAAAAACGGATAAGAATTATAGAAAAATATCGCATTACTTTCAAGTAAGTATTAAAATCTTCTGGAAACTCGTAAGAACTGCCAGGGGACATTCAAAAGAGCTTAGAATGAATGCTATACGAAACCACAACGGCAGTATTCTAAATGACGAAGTTTCGAGTTTAAGGAGATGTAAGGAATACTTTGAAAGCATGTTTATGAGTGATGAGACGTTTGAATTAAATGAAATAAAAATCCCGAAAAAAGAGGAAATAGATAGAGACATAAGTATAGATGACATAATGAAAGCAATGAAATGTATGAAAGCAGGTAAGGCAGCCGGACATGATAGAGTATCACTCGAAATGCTAAGGGCTGGAGAGGGAGTAATGGCAGACCTGCTGTACACCTTGTTTAATTTATGTTGGGAACTTAAGCTGGTACCGGAAGACTGTTACAAAGCCGTGATAGTCCCCATATATAAGGGAAAAGGATAGCAGCAGGACTGTAAAAACTACCATGGTATCAGCCTTCTTAGCATTGTGGGAAAACCGTATGTTAAGGTACTAATTGAAAGAGATATTAAACAAACTGATGGAAAATTTGAGATGTGCAAGCTGGATTTAGAAAAAGAATGGGGTGTACGGATCAGGTCTTTTTCATGCGCGTGATCGCGAAGAAGTTTTTGGCCATAAACCAAAAAGTTTTTTGTGCGTTCGTGGACTTGGAAAAGGCTTATGACAGAGTGGACAGGAATGTGTTATGGCAAACACTGACCTCATTTGGGTTGAGCGCTGGTTTGATACAGGTATCGGATTATACAGGTATAGAGACTCCAGTTCTTGTGTCAGGATCAACGGGGCTACTGACCTGTTTGGCATCCATAAAGGTGTCAGACAGGGCTGTGTGGCTTCCCCGTGGCTGTTCAATTCATTTATGGACAGTAGTTCGGAAAATTTTAAAGTTGAAGAATGCGGGTTAAGAATGGGTGAGTTAACCGTCAAATGCCTTTTGTGTGCCTATGATCAAGCCATACTCGCGTCGTCGGCGGCCGAGTTGCAAATGATGGTTACATTAATGAACAGTTCATTAAAAGAAAGGGGAATGAAAGTGAACGCAAGTAAGACGAAAGTTATGGTTTTTGAAAGAGAAGAATGTAAAACGATATGTGAAATAAGAATAGAAGGGGAATTGGTGGAGCAAGTAGATGAGTTTGTGTATTTGGGATGTGTATTTAACAGGGATGGTAGATATGATAAGGATATAGAACGACGAGTGAACGCAGGAAATAAAGTAAATGGGGCTCTACACTCTGTTGTGGAAAGTCAGAATGTGTCCCAAAAGGCACGTATGGCAATTCACAATGCTGTGTTGGCTTACTTTAATGTATGGTAGTGAAAGTTGGGTGTGGCAGAAGAAACACGAGAGTAGAATAAATGCTGTGGAAATGCGGTCATTAATTGCGGTGAAAAATTGTGTGATAGGTGAAAAGTGTGGTTTGCAACATGAAGTTGTGACCAGGATTAAGGAAGGAATGCTTCGTTGGTTTGGTCATGTAGAAAGAATGAATGAGGAAAGAGTGACAAAGCAAATTTATGTTGCAGAGGAACGGCAGAGTCGGGAAGGAACGCCCTAGGCAAAAGTTTATCGACCAAATTGGCGACATATTGAAAATGGGCTAAATTAAGAGTATCTTTAACTGACAAGCGTATGCATAGGCATATGGATGTTGAGGAAGTGAGAAAGGTGTCAGGATCATACCAAATGGAAGTCCATAGTCTCCTTCAACCTCTGGGTGACAGGCATGAGTGTTTATATATTTATGTATTCATTATATTAGACCCTTGTTACTGGAAACGAGGTATTTCATTGTAGCCCTTAAGGGTGATAACGCATCTGCATTTTGGTTATTGATCGAGGATAAATGTAGATGTCTATGGGCCACAGTATCCACTTACCATCAGGTAGATTGTGTCCTTGTTTGTCACCCATATTCTAAAAAATAAAAACCTTTGTTTGGTCATTAATATTGTTTTATAATATTATGAATATTTGATATATGAAATGAAGTATTATTTATTATTAATAGCACCCATCCTCAATGTTAATGGAACTCCTTATACGATATCAACCATGTAGAGGGCACGAGTCTGCCATGAGCATGCAGCGGGAATAGTCGTTTGGTGTGCATGATAACACTCTTGGCATTCGTTCATTTTTCATTAAAAGTTCACTGCTGAACATAGGTTCCGAAGTTTAACTCCCCAAAAGATTGCCTCGTAGGTGGGGTATTTGCCAAAGCTGCCAAGCTTTTCAGACTGGTTGGCACCCGCAGTTTTTTTTTTCTTATTTTGAGTTGTTATCAAAAAGATGCAGCTGCCCATCTCCTGTTTCAGTTTCCGTCTGTCGCCTTTTGATTCACCCACGGGATAGTTGATATTCTTACACCGCCAATACATGGTTATCGATGCGAAAGATAAAAGTCAGAGTCAAAACCCAAGTACTTGGGGGACTTGCAATTGCAGAGTAAGGGTTATTTACATGAGTGCCCTTAATATAGTCTATTTTATTTAACTACTGCTTGCGTTACTGCGCAGAAGAAAAATTGTGGAAATATCGTTTTAAATTTGGAACTGTTTAATTAGGAATGATAATGCATTCATTGAAGTTGAATGATATATAACTTTAATAAATTTGTCGGTACGATACATGTGCCACCTACCGTAAGTTGTTGACAAGGTTTTAGAACATCCTTATGAACGTTATGGCAGCGCATAATATACATTATAGTAGGTTTTTTAAACAAAATTGCCTTACAGAGTTTTATTTTATGTCTGTTTGTTGCACTATTTTTAGAGGTCTTATGGTAAAATTTTATGCCTTTACTGAATAACGATTTTCTAGTTTTAGCCATTTCACCACGTTAGCTTCATGATGTTTATTTCACCATCGCATTTTGTAAAACATACCAAAAATTAATAAATATTAATAATTTCCCGTTAAATATGACAACGCCATGTAGTAGTGGCATAAGAAAAAGGGTATTATTTTTTATACTTTTTGTGGTAAGGTAATGGCTATTTGTGTTATTGCTGGTACTAGTGGACTTCTTGACAATAATCTGAATTATTGTACATTGTTTATTTTAGTATATAGATTAGAAAGTTCACCTACATAAAAATGGGTAAAACAGTCTTTTTAGAGCATGATTGGCAATTCTGGGTGCCGCATTCATTTTGAGTGGCCGTCATTCAGGACAGAAAGCAGATAGCTGAAATGGTTTGTGTAACTGACGTTGAGTATATGCATTTTTCGATCATGTTTGTCTCACCCACCAACAAGTTACCTTCAATCATTCAAAGGTGGAAAATTTACAGAGATATTTTATTATGTTGTTATATAAAACATCCGATCAGACAGTCTGCAGCCCCGACATCAAGGACTTGACTGGGCAAAGCTACTTAGGTGTGAGTCAAACCAAGACGCAGAGAGCGCAATTGAGAACAGCGAGCCGCCAAACAACCATCGCAGAGACAATGCAACACAATCAATACAACTATCGTCGGGCTTACACCATCCCAAGATCCGTCATACGATCCCAGCAGACATCACCACCCGCATACCTCCATCGACCAGAACCACAAGATGCGTTGAATCAGGCGCAGCACATCCGCATATCTATCACAAGACGCAATACAACAAGTAGCAGTAAGCATAAATGCAATTATCATACGGATGGCGCCCTCTCACAACACATCTACGTGATCCTTATCGACTTTGGCAACAATATTGGTACTGTTGTTAACTAAAAATAGCACCAACGTATCATAGTAGCACGCTACTAAGACGCCAGTAACCAAAAATCCACGTATCATAGAGCTATTGCACTAAGACATGGAGTTGCGTATGCTTGCTGCACTTAAAAGTACTACCAAACACATTCTCCTTAATCCGAAAGTACGACGTATCATAACGCTATGCGCTAAAACGCCGCCAAACTCGCTTACTACCGGCACTCAGATGATGCCTAGGACATATTTTAACTGTTCAAAATATATGATATTTTTAAATTACTTTATATTGAATTTAATTATTATTTATTAATAATAATAATATACCGTCACAACAGGTTAATCTCGCGACAAGCTTTTACATCCATATAAATTGTTTAATGTATAAAATGATTGGTTTAATTTAATTTAAAGTTTATTTTCTTTTCTTTTAGAGTAAATAAAAGTTTTATTTGAATTTTTTTTACTATTAATTTTTACATAATATACATGTTTCTGAGTCTGTTCATTTCAAAAATGCGTCATTGTTGGTTTTTTATTTCCATCTTAGATCCACCACCTTGAATTTTTTTATCGCCAGCAGTTGATCCTTATCGGTCCCTACAACAATTTTTCGAGCAACACGAAACTATTCCTAATCTTTGCCGAGTTATAATAACTCTTTAAAATTTGTATGGCGGCCATCTTATTTTCCACCATTTTGATATTTTTCACCACCGCTATAATTTGCCACGGGTGTAGGTCGATATTCGATAAAACCCTCTCAGAAATGAGAGGAGGCCCGTGCCCAGCAGTGGGACATATGTAGGTATAACTTTAACTTTAACTTTAAGGTCGATATTAGTTAAGACACGACCCCGCTAAGTTTTAATGTTTAGTCGGGCAGTAGTACACCATCTCCTCGAAGAGCTGAACGCGGACGTCATTTTATTCATATTCTTCCAAGCGAACCCTTTCATTTGATATCCATATCATGTGGTTGACTAAAAAAAACATAGTCCGCCATCTTTGGACGTCCACCATATTAGATTTAAAGTGACGTCATTTTACTTTTGTATTCTTTTCAGCAAACCCTTTCATTTGATATCCATATCATGAAGGTACATAAAAACAACATAGTCCGCCATCCTTGGGTGTCCGCCACATTGAATTTAGAGTGACGCCATTATATTTTTTATTCTTCTCAGAAAACTCTTTCATTTGATACCCATATCATGGGAGTCCATAGAAAATAACTAGTCTGCCAACTTGGACGGTCCACCATATTGATTTTAAAATGACGAATAAACATTTAGCTTACCATGCATTGTCATCCAAACTATGTTTAGTTTGGATGACAAGCATGGTTAGCTAAGTGCTAAATTTCAGCTCAGTCAGTTGAAGATAAATGCTTTAATTGCTACTGCTCGTTTAGAACTACCCGGTGGACACATGTAGGGAGTCAGATTTCAGTCAGATTTAGTCATTCTTACGGACGCGAGCAGCCTCGTCCCCAAAATTTAAAAATATTAATGGACATTTGACATTGTATTGATATTATTATAAGCTTTCTTCCGATTTCCTGCCCGTTCTTGTCTGAGAAGCTCTTTATTTTACAACTCTTACTTTAGTTTAGATTTTGACGTAAAGAGCTTTTAACAAGCCTAAATGTAGCAAAAAATGTTGACTTTGCCATTTTTATTTTTCGCGTCGATAATCAGATGCTGGTGTAAGAATATCCACTAACCCATAATATCATTCGGTGGGTGTTGTAAGAGGAAACTGAAACAGAAGTTGAGCAGCAGCATCTTTCTAAAAACAAACTTAAAATGTTTACAAACTACCGTTGCCAAACCACCTGCCAAGCGAGACAACTGTTGCAAAATTCTGCCCGTGATACAATTGTTTATATGAGATATCAATTTTCTGTTAGAGACAGGCCTCAGATTCGTTATTCTTATACATTTATCGCATTTATTTATCTGCTTTGGTCTTTTTTACCTTACAATCTTTGCGTATGCATTTTTATACAAGTGAGGATGATAAACGTGCACAAAATAAGAGTATATTCTGATCCATTGAAATAACAGATCCAGTAGCTAATTCCAAATAATACTCAATTTTTTCGCTACATGTTTCGATAGGAACTGTTTTTAAAATATGCCATACTCTTATGTTGTAGAATACGGATTTTAAGATTAAGTATGTTGGGAACGGGGAACTCGATCGTGGACAGAATACAGATACTGAAGTTATCCTTAAGAAAAGAAGGAGAACTTGGGTCAAATAGAAAGTCATTTAAGCTTAAAATGGTACTGTGAAAATATGGTCATACTTACGTTAGCCAAAATTTTATCTAATACTTACAATTGTTAAGCAAGCGCTTCAACTTATCATGAAGATTTTGAGATAGATCTGGGTAACATAAATTCGCATTACCAATAAGAGTTGTTATGTATTCTCGAAGTACATTTCGTAATTATAGCAATGTAGGGTTTTATTTCTAGATAGAATAGAAATCATGTATTTTTATCTAATAATACCAAGATTGTCTTTTTCTTTTTTCCCTGGAGTAGAAATTGCTCCCAAATACCGTAAACAGGCGATTAAAAAAATTGTAGCGGCAAGAGGGACGTGTATTATATATATTTGAGATATTTATTATTTATAGCAAATATGTCGAAATAAATAGTGAGAAATTTACATATTCAAATTATGCAAAACATTCGATATCCGTTTGCACGCTCTATCTCACTCAGTAAATATGGGATTATTTGAACCTGTTTCACACCGAACATTTACTCTTTGCGCGCTGTTTCTTTCAATATCAGAAGTCTTATCAATATATTTCTTACAGACACTGAGTATGACAAGATGCCTCCAGTGTTCCATCTGGAACCATATGGGCCATGCGTCCACGAGCCAGGGGGAGTGTACTGCACAGTCGAACTTAAACTAGTGTCTGACGGGCCCGGCGAGCTGTTGACTATGATTGAGGTAAGTATAGGGGATTTAAAAGATAATATTATATGGGATCGGTTGATAGCTCCGTAGAATTTTAATATAACTTACTTCTCCTATTCTTATCAGTCCGTAGCAGTAGTATGCTGAATATGGGCCACACCCACTGCAGGAATGAGTTGTCTTAAGCCTATAGTATACAATTGTTAAATATATCAAAGTATTTAGTCGAATTGTGTGCTTGTAACGATTTCATGACGATTAAACTGTTAAATGCTTACAACAGTCTTCATATATTTTGCACACAATTTGTCTTGCAGCAGTCTAGTTTCAATAAATCTCCAAGCATCATTTTTTTTATAGTCTACTTAAAATACATTAAGAACACACCAGCATCAGCTTAATTCCTTTCAAAAATCAAACTTCCTCCTTTGGGAGAAGTATTGATTTAATCCAACTCACTGTTTATAAATTCTTAAGAGCTCATTTCCAAAATCAAGGATTACGGAGTTTCATAAATAATAATCATTAACATAAGGTACTTTGACATTAAACATCAATAAATTATAAACTAAGACCACTGATTTGCTACGACTCGCTATCGCTACGCATTTCTATCGCTTTTACATCCAAACAAAAGATTATAATAACAATCATCTTTTGATGCAACACACTCAAAAGATTTTTTAATCTTATGACTGATTATTTAAACTCAAGACCTTATTTAACAATTTAGATACATAGAAAAATCATTAGAATGGACTTTTCTTTTTGTATATCTGAGCAATTCACCGTGTAGTGGCGGTGTAAGAATATCCACTACCCCAGATTGTGTCGCGGGTGTTGTAAGAGGCGACAGAAGAAAACAAACCAGAAGAAGGGCAGCAGCGTCTTATATTGTAATATAGTACCACAGGTCTAAGTTACTCTCCTTTCTTTTCCTTCCTCCTCACAGTTTCGATATTTTTATTATAATATTGCACAGTCAACTATGTATTTATGGTTTAGTTTTAATTTTATTTATTACAGGATCCCAAGCGGGTAGTAGTACCCAACCTCCCTCTCTATTGAAATTAGGATGTTTTTATATAATAGCCTCACGTATCATCCTTGGCAGGAATCGATGTTCATTCGTGAGAATTTGTGGTCTATTAAATCTAATGTAATGGCGGGGCCGTCTAGGATATGATCACTAACTGCTGACTTCCCGGAACGTTGGTGTTTAACATTACACAATAGGTATATAAGACAAATTCTATTGGAGAGCGAAACCTGTTTTGAATATAGGAATTTTTGAATTTTACAAATATTTGCGAAACAATATATGCCCCATTGTTTCGCCGTCACAAAATATAGAGCTACGCGGGCTCGTGTCGTGTAATTTTTAATGTAGGAAATCGTTACAGAAACTTTACAGAACATACAATTGATTAAAATCATAGTTAAAGTTGCAAGAAAAAACCAAGAAGTATGTTATTAAATTCTGAATACTTCTTATATATTTATTAAAATAAACATTGAATTTGTTTTAAGTTGAAAATCACTTTAAACGCTTATAGGATATGTTTTTTGCTAGATACATTTTCGTTACGCTGAATGAGTCGCTTAATGCATTTCGTTTGACTGTTAATTAAAGCTATTCCCTTAATTAAATCTATTTTGACTCAATCAGCTCTATTGTTTATCTTTCAGAATTGTGTTTTGTTTAATGTTTTGTTTGCTTATCTACATATAAACTCTATTGCTGGACCAAAAACCAATAAATAACTAACGTAAACAAGGCGTATTCTGTGTTCATACTGCACCACTATTTTCGTCCGCACTTCTCAATTGTTCAATTTCAGTTTAGCTTACATTTCTGCTACGGCGACAAACTTAATTATAATATGTACCGAGATTTCAAGAAAATTAAATTAAAGCATTTCGATAACTTTTACACTATATCAGATCACAACTACACGACAATAACGTATAACTTTTTTTAACTATTTTTCATTTATTTCTTCTCGTCAAATCGGAATTGAAACAGAACATGTGACATGGAACAACTTATTCTTCTCCTTCTTTTTTAAAATCGTTACCCTCACACTAGGATGTTTACTCTATCCTGGAGGCAGTTTACATACATAAATTTTACAAGGATAAACTTCCATACCCAGAACATTAGTTAGTAGCCATAAAAATAATTGTTCGATCCCGCCACCCTCGGCGCCGTGACTCATTGCTAACCCACTACTCCACGGAGCCGTAAAAATAATCTCTGGTTCTGTACACTCACCATACAAAACAAAACAGCATTAAGCTGCTATTTTACGCTGATATTCTATGAGAGTGTGGTCCTTCCCCGGTCGAGTCGACCCAATCGTGCTACAACCATAACATTGCTGCAGAATGACTCTACAAGTGTCGTAAGAGATGACAGAGGGAAACTGAAACAGGAGATGGGCAGAAAGGATAAATCCATCAGGAAGATGCTGCTTGTTATGTTGTTGCAATTGCCAGGCACCTGCCAAGTGTACTTGTGGTAACTAAGCAAACCCCCTATGAGGCAATCTATGTCCCCCATAGGCCTATGTTCAGCAGTGTACTTTGATAGGCTGTAATGATTATGATGGTGATAAAACAAATTTGATACCAATTTTGCTTTGAACGTAAGTATAATAATTAATATTTCTAGATTTATTTCCATTATTCTTACAAGAACTTTTTTTTTTTATAGGATAGGGTGACAAACGAGCACACAGTCCACCTGATGGTAAGTGGTTGCTGTGACCCATAGACATCTACATCTATCTTCAATAAAGAATCAGTATTTATAAGCAACATATAAGGATATAACAAAACAATCAACTAAAAACTTAAAACATTTACTAAGACTAAAACTACGCATTTACTTTAAAAATAAAATTGCTAGAGAATTAAAATGAGACTATGACAACTACTGGCAGGTTTTTCTAAGTGATAACGAAGCTAAATTCATAAAAACAAAAAATAAAAAAATTCAAAACATAAAATTAACTACTAATGTTTTGTTAGTAAAATAATATAAAATTGTTATTAAAAAAATATAAACCTTAATGATAAAAAAGAGAAAAAGCAAAATGATAACTTTTCTATTTAGTCGTAGATTTTTTTATAGGATAAGGGTGACAAACGAGCACACAGTCCACCTGATGGTAAGTGGTTGCTGTGGCCCATAGACATCTACATCTATCCTCGATTACGGATCAAAATACAGATGCGTTGTCACCCGTGAGGACTAAGATAGAATACCTCTTTTCCAGTAAAAAGGGTCTCCGGTTCTCTACACTCACCAAACGAAACACAGCAGCATTAAGCTGCTATTTTACGCCTGGTATTCTGCGAGAGCGTGGTCCTTCCCCGGTCGAGCCGACCCATTCGTGCTACAACTATATATACTACTAATATAGCTGCAGCATGGCTCTACCACGTATGAATTATACGTGGTATAGTACACTTATTCGTATATTTATTTATTTTATCTATTGCAGGAATATTCTTTACGCAGAGAGATGCACTTAAATCATTCACGTCTCCATCGAGGCGTGTGTGTTACAAGAACATGTAAAGACTACCTTAGTCAAAATACGTCAGCAGACATACATTTAGTTCTTGAGGGATGCCTCAATGATACTTTTTGGAAACAATACAAACTCAAAAGCAAGCTGTCTACTGAAGTTCTATGTAATGATCTGGATAACAAGGTGGATATAGACTATGGCGACATTGCCGTTGCAGTGATTTGCCTTGCAATACTAATGCTGAACATCGTTGGAAGCTTATACGATTTCTTTTTTCTTCCAAATAGGGAGAGCAATGGTACGTTAATTATTATATTTTACATTCCATATTAACAAAATAATAAGTAACATAAGTAATCTAAGTAAATATACGTTACAACAGTAATTATTGTGTTTCGTGCGCGACTATACGAAATGTCAGACAAATCTTGGCTCCCGAAAGATAGCGGTATAAACATTTCGATTACGCTAGACGTAAAATACCCAGACCGGCGCGGCGGCGGACAGCAATGTCAAAGCTATGTCTGGTACTAAGATCGTTAATCCGCCTACTAAGCGTGAAGATTAAGAAAAATCATTTCTACTACGTGCAGGATCCATGACCAACAGTAGACTTGTATGTACTAATAAAGAAGAAGTAAGATAAATGGCCTGCCCCAGAGCTACCACGACTTTCAAAAAGTATATTTCATCCAATCAAGAAACGGAATTTGAACGTAGGAAAGTCATACTTTCGTAGTTTAAAAATCATGTCTTTTTCTTAATCAAAATGACGCAAACGCAATGGTAAATGTGAGCTTGAGATTCCAATATATATAAACTAGAGTTTGCTGAATTAAGCCATTGTAATATTCTGTATATAAACATGCCGGGTGTTGAAAAATGTATTTTATTTTCTACATCTCATCAAATTGTATGCAGTCGCTCGATCGAACTAACTAAAAATGCAAAAACTAGATAATCACTATTTTACTAAACCTATGATAAGGATAAAATCTCTGAAATAAACATTGTATCTAACAATTAAGGATGACATAAATTAAACATGGACGTTTTGAGATATGACGTGTTTCATAAATTACACTCCTCTTAAATAATATTTAAAAATGTAAAATAAACCCGGAATTTGCCTTTACAATCAGCCCAAGTCTGCTATTGTTTGTTATTTCAGTTGAGTGACCTATAGTTTTTACAAGGAAACATCTTGTTTGTTTTGCAAATTTTTGAAATCACTACGCCAAAAAAGCCGTTTTCGAAAAAAGCAACTGTTGCCATGGTGACGATCAATTGCCGAGATCGAGACGATCCTATTGGTTGGCAACCTAGTAACACGTAACTGTCTACTGTTTACGCCTGCGCTTTCCAATCGAGGGGCATTTATATGACATATATTTAAAGACATTCTCTTTTTGTTTAAATTATTTATTTATTCTAATTCCGTGATCATGTATGTAAATAAGTGTGTTGGTGCTATAAATACAATGTTTCTTTTTTTATGCTCTAGTTCTGTAAGTACATTTTATTACTTTATTACATTTATTACATCTTTTATTATTTTTGTATATATCTATGTATTAAATGTAATTAGTTTGTATATCTCATTGATAAGCTACCCTAAGGAGAGGTCATGGCGACCGCATCACAAGACAGTGCACAGACTGTTCACAACCACGCTTTTTCAAAGGGCAAAGAGGCCTCATAAAACCAGAACCCACACGCCATTACAAATCCAAGATTGCCTCACACAAATAGATTCCCCATCGAACGAAAACATTTCCTCAAAATTAAGCTATTTAAAGTTCAATTGTCCAGTTATAAAAAGAATACCAAGGGGTGCAAGAAACACTGTAGCCCTCTCAATGTCATCATGTATCAATGACATAATTAATAAAAATTACTTACTTAATTAATAAAAGGTACTTACTTTTTCATATCGTACACTGCACGTTGCTAAGGATGGCGTAGGCAATAGCATCTCTCTCACACAAATAATAAAAGATAAATGTTTTAGCTTAGTAAACTCGCTCGACAATACTAACCCAAAAGATGAATTTATAAATAAAATAGCCGTGTGGCAGCGGCTATAGAATCCTGCTACCCCCTCTCTTCCCGTGGGTATCGTACGAAGCGACTAAGGGAGAAAGGCCAAAGTAAAAAAAAAAAGCAAGCTTTGGCATCCGACAGATGGCGGAATAACCATCTCAATTCTTATGTCAGGCCAAAAATATCTAGATCTGTGATGGGCTGCAGCGTTACAGGTGCGACGTGTCTGACACTGCGATCGCCAACCCGCTTGCTCAGCGTGGTGATTAAGGGCAAAACCTCCCAACGGTAAGCACCAAATAAACACGGCCCCCAGTTTCTGGCCGTCCGTATGTACCTGACCGTGGTGGCGGTCATGGCAACTGTGGGACAGGGGGTGCTAAGAATCCCCGGGAGAGGGCAGGATACCACCACAAACTGGACCTGGCGACGTACAATGGATGAACTCTGCGGCACGACGAAAACATTGCAGAATTAGAAGTACAGTTGAAAAATGTAAGGTGGCATGTTCTGGGATTGAGTGAAGTTCGAGAGGACACACTAATCCTAGAATCAGGCCACCTACTCTACT
Organism: Parnassius orleans; assembly: GCA_029286625.1. NCBI lineage: Eukaryota > Metazoa > Arthropoda > Insecta > Lepidoptera > Papilionidae > Parnassius > Parnassius orleans. The sequence continues at coordinate 49,066 of JAGSMP010000199.1, forward strand.
ATCACGAGGGACATGATCTTTCCCAGGGTGGAGTGGGCTTTCTCGTCAATAGAGTTCTCCGTGACAACATTTTGGAAATCTCCAGTGTGTCGACGAGGGTAGCGTATCTTGTTTTAAAACTAACTGAAAAATAAATGGTAAAAGTTGTATAAGTTTAAGCACCAACCTCGACACACTCGGACGATGAAGTTGAAGCTATGTATGAAGATATAGCGAAGGCTTTACACAACACAACTAAAGCCCAGTTTAATGTCGTCATGGGGGACCTTAACGCCAAAGTTGGGAAGCATACAGGTGTTGAATCGATTATGGGACCGCACGGTTTGGGAAGCAGAAACCACAAGGGGAAAATGCTGATCAACTTCCTCGAAAGAGGCTTCATCTAATAATATTTTCAAAAGCCCCAGGAAGTGGACCTGGCGCAGCCCCGACAATGTGACGAAAATGAGATCGACTTCATCATGACGGACAAAAAGTACATATTCAGAGTTGTCTCAGTGATCAATAGGTTTAATACAGGAAGCGATCACCGACTTGTTCGGGGTACTCTGAATATCGATTTCAAGATTGAAAGAGCCCGTCTGGTAAAGTCCATCCGACCAAATGCTTTTCAAACCATAGCGGATCCCAACGTTTCCAATTGGAACTCAGGAATCGATTGATGCCCTAAAACCCACATTGACATTGACGGGATCTCACTAGTGGTCAAGATCTTGGGATGAGGAATAGGTTGTAGTAGGCAAAATATAGGCCGAAGTCTAAGCTCAGACGAGACACTTCAGCTTATGCAAAGAGACGTGAGGGAACAACAACCGCGCCATCAGAACAGCTGGCACTCACCAGAATCGTAAGGAAAGCTGTACGGGGACTTGCGGCCCAATGCAAACTTTATTCAAGAGGCAATAGAGCGAAACAAGGGTCCCAAAGTCTTTGCTCGTAAGCTTGGGAGCAGCCACATTACAAACTAAAACATGCGATGTCAAAACCCTCACGTCAAAGCCTGATTCTCGCTGAGATCGAAGGTTATTACGGTACACTATATGCCTCCCAAAACCAGCAACCTGACCTGAAATGCGACGATCCCAGAGCCACACCAACCCGCCACTTTACCGACGAGCTGCCAGATATCTGTCTGGAGGAGATCGAGTTGGCTCACGCAACTTAAAATGGAGAGCCCCAGGAGACGGAGTTACGACAGAACTCTTGAAAGCGGGTGGACAACCATTGCTAAAAGAGCTCTGTTGAATTTTTAACTGCGTTTTACGAGATGGGAGAACTCCAAAGGCGTGGAGCAGAAGCATCACAGTCTTGTTTCACAAGAAAGGCTACAAGACATTTCTAAAGAATTATCGGCCCATCTCGCTTCTGAGCCACGTCTATAAGTTGTTTTAGAGGGTCATCACGAATCGACTCACGCGGAGACTTGACGAATTTCAACCACCCGAGCAGGCTGGGTTTCGAGGAGGCTATGGCACCATAGACCACATTAATACAGTGACGCAAATTATACAGAATACGAATGAGTATTATCAGCCTCTTTGTATGGCCTTTGTGGACTATGAGAAAGCCTTTGACTCCATCGAAACATGGGCTGTTATGAATTCCTTGCAGCGTTGCCGGATTGACTGGCGATACATAGATGTCTTGAGACGTTTAAACACCACAAGCTCAATGTCCGTTCAAGTACAGGGTGGTCTTACAAAACCTATCCAGTTGCATCGTGGAGGAGACAGGGGACACAATATCCCCAAAACTGTTCACAAATGCTGGAAGATGTTTTAAGACGCTAAACTGGAATGGACGCGGCATCAATATAAATGGCGAACACATCTCTCACTTACGCTTTGCCGATGATATCGTCGTCATGGCAGAATCGCTGCAGGAACTACAAGATGCTCAGCAGCCAAATGAATCCTCTCAACGTGTCGGACTGCGTATGAATTTAAATAAGACGAAAGTCATGTTTAACGGTCACGTCATACCAGATTGATTATCGTTGATGGTGAAATTTGAAGTTGTTCAAGAGTATACGAGCATTCACTCGGCCATATAGTGCAGTTAGATAAAACAACTTCGAGAAAGAAGCCGATAGGCGGATTCAGTTGGCTGGGCAGCATTCGGGAAACTTCGTCAGGTCTTTTCGTCGCCCATACCGCAAAGCTTGAAGACGAAAGTCTTTGACCAGTGCGTCCTGCTTGTACTCACATATGGTGCTGAAACGTGGGGCACTAACGGTACGACTACTCCACAAACTCAAAATCACCCAGCGGGCGATGGAAAGAGCTATGCTCGGAGTTTCTCTGGTGGATAAGATTCGTAACGAAGAAATCCGCCGGAGAACCAAGGTCACTGACATAGCCTTCCATATTTGCAGGCTAAAGTGGCAATGGGCTGGTCACATTTGTCGCAGAAGCGATAACCGTTGGAGTAGGCGTGTCATAGAGTGGAGACCACGTTTAGGCAAACGTAGTGTGGGACGCCCCTAGGCTAGATGGAGCGACGATCCGCGCAAGGCGCCTTGCAGCAACTGGATGCGTGTAGCCGAAGATCGAGCTAAGTGGCGCGCCTTGGGAGAGGTCTATGTCCAGCAGTGGACTGCCGCAGACTGATGATGATAAATAAAATTAGTTATAATATAATGAAAAAAACTGAATTAGAATTGAATGATGGTGATTTGAGAGGTGCCGCTCGCCTTCTTTTCTCAAGTGATGCGTTGGCTCCTGACAGTCCGGAAACTTTGTATTCCCTAAGGGCTAAACATACACTCCCATCGGCTGCCTTAAATTTACCAGATGCTCCTGACCCTTCTGAGTTTACACCGGAAGCCACTGCTGAGAAGGTACAGGCTGCGATCAGCTCCTTTAGTAATGGATCGGCCAGTGGTCTCGATGGTCTTTTAACTCAACATTTAAAAGATCTTCTGTCAGGTGCTAGGGGAAACACTGGCCGAGACCTTCTAAATGTCTTGACGCAACTTGTAAATTTAATGCTTTCTGGAAAAGTTTGCCCAAACATAACGCAGGTACTCTATGGGGCAAACCTGTGCGCTCTTAAATAAAGGATGGGAGTATTCGGCCCATAGCAGTTGGTAACACAATTCGCCGCATTGTTTCAAAGGTTTGCTGCAAATATATCCAGCTAGACCTCGCGGCCATATTCCAGCCTGTACAGCTAGGTTTTTCTGGATAAAAGGCGGATGCGAAGGGGCTGTACATGCAGCTCGCACCTTTCTGAAACACGGCGGCGGTGAGGTGCTGCTGAAGGTGGATGTTGAAAATGCATTTAACTCAGTAGACCGAGGCGCTCTGTTGACACAGGTAAAAGAAAATATCCCATCCATTTACCATTACCTCTGGCAATGTTATAGTACACCATCTACACTCATGTACAAAGAACACCAAATTTTATCCTCTGTCGGTTGCCAGCAGGGTGACCCGCTCGGTCCCGCAATATTTAGTTTGGCAATACACCCATTTATTTCCGGTCTCAAGTTAAAATTCAATGTCTGGTATTTAGATGATGGGACACTAGGTGGCGAAGTGAACTCAGTGCTTGAGCTTGATGATTTAACCAGTCTTATTTCTTCTTTCATTTCTATTGGCCTCAAATTAAATTTTTCAAAATGCGAATTTTTTGTTAATGAGAATTTACCTCCGAAAAAGATCAAATTGTTAGCAAATTTAACTCCTTAGCCCCAAATATAAAAATAATTAACAGCAAATCGCTTCGCCTTCTAGGTGCTCCTATTCTGGATGAGTCCTTTCAATGTTATTAACTTTTACTATTTGTTAATGAACAGATTCTAAAATTTGAGGAGTCATTCAGTCGTCTGAAAGAAATTAGCCCACACATGGCATATGCCATATTAAAATTTTGTCTTTTTGGGCCAAATTTTACGTACGTGCTGCGGTGTTCAATTCTTTGGATGCACGACCCATTTTTAAATCGTCTCGATGATATTGTTAAAGCGCCACTATTAATGGTTTATACATGGCAACACTAGTTACCACTAGCGCCCCCTAGTATCGAGTAGCAGAACTAGGAGAGTGAAGATCCTTCTAGAAATTTCTGGACCGATATGTACTGAACATTCTAGATGTTTCTACAGTAGAAGGTTCTGAAACTATCTGAGGCCCCATATAAGGCCGGTATAGACCGCGACCGAGTCAGTATTGAATTGGCGATACAAAGAATCTTCAGCGATACAACTGCGAATTAAAGTGATCTGTAGTACATTGTATTTTGTTATTAGTGTGGTTTTAGTTGTAATTAGTGTTCTGTAATTAAAGTGTCATTTGGTAATTCACTGGCAGTTTTAATTGTCTCGAACTTCAAGCTCGTAACAATTGGTGTCAGAAGTGGGATTTAATCATGCCGATTTTACTAAAGATGACACGGAGGGTATCCACCCGAAGTCAACGCCAACAGGAGACGGACCAGAGACGATTGGTGGTACAACATCGCAAGCGTCGGAGGCCAGCTGCCGACCACGGAGGTCGGCCCGTCAGCAGCTCCTGCATTTGCAGCACCTGACTTAGGTGCTCTGATGATGATGCTGCAGAGCAGGCTCGCCGACAGGAGGAACAGGCCCGCCGACAGGAGGAACAGGCCCGCCGACAGGAGGAACAGGTCCGGCAGTTGGAAGAGCAGCTGCAGCGCGGACAGGAGGAACAGGCGCGTCGGTTGGAAAAGCAGCTGCAGCGGGGACAGGAGGAGCAGATGCTTTCATGAAGGACCTTCACGCTACCTTCGGAAAGAGATAAGGGAGGTGAAGGATAGGGTTGCTCAACATGACAACCGCCTGTCGGAAGCCGAAACCCGAATCAACCAAGTGAACAATCGGGTTAATAACGTGATGGCTGACGTGAAGAAAACGCTGGACGAACTAAAATTGGGGATGGAATTACAGCCCCGTGGTAGCTACAACACTTCGCTACGTGGATTCAAAGCGCCGCCGTTCGACGGGACTTCTTCCTGGTCGGCCTACAAAATCCAGTTCGAGGCTGCGAAGGCGAACGGCTGGAATAAAAGTCAGGCCATGACTGCTCACCCCAGGCCTGCGCGACCAGGCTTAACTGTTCTGGAAGCTCTCGGTAAGGAAGTGACTTACGAGCAGCTCCTTGAGGCATTGAGGCGAGATATGGCGATGCTCACCTGGAACACGTCTTCGTGTGGCAGCTCAAAGATCGCGTGCAACGCAGCAACGAAAACCGCAGTGGGCCTTGAGGAAAAGCTGGTTCTGAAGCATACCAGTCTGTACCTGCGCTCATGTGGGAACCTGGTGCAGACATTCATTGACGGCATCCGCGACCTTGAAGTCAGAGCTGCTGTGAGGCCGGGCACCACGAGACGCTTAAGGACGCGTTAGCCCATGCACTGGAGGTGGAAGCCGCACGGCAGGATCATCGATCCCATCGCGTCAGGGAGGTTGCAGCAGCGCAGTTCGCGACTACAATAAAGCGATACAGCCTCAGGTGCATGGCTGTGGGAAAGGGCCATCTTCGATCCAGCTGCCCTAAGCGAACTGTAGAAAGGGAGGTGATCGATCTCGAGAGGGTAGTGCGGCTAACAGCACCGCCCAGCAGCAGCAGGAAACGAGCAGCCAGGACTGCGGGGCGGGTGCTGGCTGATGTTAAAAGAGCCCCAAGGATTTCGATCTCACAAACCCATGATGGGAACAGCCTAATCATCAAGGCGAGGTCAACGGAACGCCGTGTAAACTGACCATAGACACTGGAGCCTCTGCACGGTTGTCAGTTCCCAACTTATAAGTCAGTTCCTTGGGGACCTGCATACAACCGAGAGCGCATTAATTTGGTAACAGCCACCGGTCAGCGCATACCCGTCCGGGGAGAGGAGATGGAGTTGAAGCTAGGCAACATGATCACCTGCATAATGTCATCGTGGCTGATATAATGGACGACGCATCCTGGGCCTAGACTTCATGAGGAAGAATTGTTGTGAGATCGATGTTAAGCAAGGTGTTTTGAAATGTGGACATGAAGAACTTTTCGTGGAAGGGGCGATACGGGGAATGTGTACAGCCTTAAGAAGATTGTTCTGCCGCCGAGATCGGAAACGATTGTGCCGGTTAGTCTTCCTCGGAATCCTGGCAAGCCTACTGTTGTGTACTCGTGGAAAGGGTGGACAATGACCTTCCGTGAAAGTGGCTCGAACCTGGTCAGAACCACCGACATCTCAAGAGTACGTGTGCTGAACCTTGTGATCAGGAACAGATTATGGAAAAGGCACACTGGTTGGTACTTGTGAGGAAGTGGATTGGTTGCGTAGGTGCCAATATCCATCGACTAGGACCCCAGCAAGGATGCACAAACGAGGGTGACCACACTTTTAGAAGACTGTCGCAGCGTTCTCTCGCCGAATGAAGTGTTCAAGGCGAAGAAGTTGTTACTCAAGTACGCTGATGTTTTCTCGTCCAACGATGCTGACATAGGAAAGACTGGCTTAGTTCAACACAAAATAAACACAGGAGAAGAATTGCCTATCCGTCAGCGCCCAAGAAGATTGCCGGTAGCACGTGAAAAGGAAGTGGAAACCATGATTGAGGGAATGGTGAAGGATGGTGTTATTGAACCTCTTCATCTAGTCCATGGTGTTCACCTGTGGTGCTGGTAAAGAAGAAGGATGGCAGCATGCGGTTTTGTGTTGACTCACCGCCGTCTGAACGACGTTACAAAGAAGGACAGCTATCCCTTGCCAAGAATTGATGACACGCTGGACATGCTTACAGGCGCAAAGTGGTTTAGCACACTGACCTGAAAAGTGGCTACTGGCAGGTTGAAATTGACCCCAAGGACAGGGAGAAACTGCATTCTCGACAGGAAAGGGTCTGTGGCACAAAGTTATGCCGTTTGATTAGTGCAATGCCCAGCAACGTTTGAAAGGTTGATGGAGCTTGTATTACCGGGTTAATTGGCGATGCCTGTCTGGTCTACTTGGATGACATCATCATCGTAGGCCGTACGTTTGAGGAACACCTTCAAAACCTGGAACGCGTGCTCATGAAGATTCAGAGTGCCAACCCCGTTGAGTCCGAAGAAATGTTCACTATTCAAACGGTGTTAGCTTTTTGGGGATGTAGTATCGGAAGAAGGTATCCGCACGGATCCAGAGAAAATTGCTGCTGTCATGATTGGCTGGTTCCAAAAGACAAGACACAGGTTAGAGCATTTTTTTGTTGTGCTCCTATTATCGGCGATTTGTAAAGAACTTGCAGATATAGCCAAACCTCTGCACAAGCTAACCGAGGAGAAGCGACATTTCTGCTGGGATGAAAGTTGCGATATCGCATTCCAGGAGCTCAAGGACCGTCTGTGCAAAACACCTATTTTGGGGCAATTCTGATGCGAGCAAGGAATTTATAGTTGACACAGACGCAAGTGATAGGACTTGGCGGTGTGTTGTCTCAAAGGAATGGTGATCAAGAGGTTGTGATAGCGTATTCAGCAAGTCTTTGTCAAAGCCGGAAAGGAACTATTGTCGTACAAGACGGGAATTGCTTGGTGGTAAAGTCCTTGCAGCATTTTAGCAAATATCTTCAAGCGGAAATTTCTTACGAACTGACCATGCTGCACTGAAATGGCTATTGCAGTTCAAAATCCAGAAGACAAGTTGCGAGATGGATTGAGCTACTACAGGAATACGACTTTGTGATCGAACATCGCAGCGGAAATCTTGGCAACGCAGATGCATTTTTGTCAAGACCTTGTCCTGAAGATTGCAAGCATTGTACTAGGCAAGAGGGTAAGGAAGTGGTATCTGTGAGGATGCTATGACAGACCAGCTCAACAATGAGTGGAAAGACAGCTACGACATGCACAGCAGGAAGATTCGGACATCAAGCCGATTCTAGAATGGATGGCGCCAGTGCTCCTAAGCCCAAGTGAGTGACGTTTCAGCGATGAGTTCGACCACGAAAAGCTATTGGGCCCAATGGGACAGCTTGCTGATTCAGGATGGAGTCTGTGCCGTAAATGGAAAATGGTCGGGGAGACAGTTGTCATTTGCAAAATGGTTGTCCCTAAAGCAAAGTACCGGATGTTCTACAGCTGTACCATAATGGTTGTTCAGGAGGCCACCTGGGAGTTAAACGAACTCTACTGAAGATCCGAGAACGGTTTTACTGGGTCCACTGTCGACGATGTCGAGGACTGGTGTCGCAAATGTACAGTTGTGGCTGGCAAGGACCTCAAACTCGTAGTAGAGGTGCATTGAAATTGTACAATGTTGGTGCACCATGAGAGGATAGCCATTGACGTTGCGGGGCTGTTTCGGAAAGTGAAAGTGGTAACAAGTATTTCATGGTTGTGATGGATTACTCACTAAGTGGCCAGAAGTCTTTGCCATTCCAAATCAAGAAGCTTCAACAATTGCAGATAAACTAGTTCATGAAGTCTTCTGTCGTTTTGGAGTACCTTTAGAGATTCACAGCGATCAAGGAAGGAATTTTGAGTCTCAAATATTCCAGGAAACTTGCTGAGTTATGGGTACTATAAACAAGAACAACCTTCACCCACAATCTGATGGAATGGTAGAAAGATTTAATCAGACATTGGAGAGGTACCTAAAAAGTTGTGGAAAACGCAACGAGACTGGGACAGGTACATACAACCGTTTTGTTGTCATATCGAAGCGCTGTTCACGAAAGTACATCAGTGACACCAGCTTTGCAAATTTTGGGAGAGAATTACGGCTGCCTGCAGACTTGATCACCGGAATACCACCTGATGCCCCACGCAGTATAACCGATTATGACTTACTGGCACAAAATGAATGACATTTATGAGCACGTCAGACAGTCGGGCCAGCAAACGTCTGAGAAGATGAAACACGGTATGACCGCAAAATGAACAACAAAGGGTTTGACGAAGGTTCACTAGTGGTTACACAATCCAGTTCGCAGCAAAGGGAAATCTCCTAAGCTTCAAGCTAAATGGGACGGACCGTACCGATTGTGACAGGATCAATGACGTAACCTACCGGATACAGAAAGGTGCAAGAGGTACCCTAAGATCGTCCATGTGGATCGACTGGCGCGTTATTATAATAATCATGCTCGGGACGAGCATGTCTTAGGAGGGGCAGTGTTGCGCGCCACTATTAATGGTTTATACATGGCAACACTAGTTACCACTAGCGCCCTAGTATCGAGTAGCAGAACTAGGAGAGTGAAGATCCTTCTAGAAATTTGGACCGATATGTACTGAACATTCTAGATGTTTTACAGTAGAAGGTTCTGAAACCATCTGAGGCCCTATATAAGGCCGGTATAGACCGCGACCGAGTCAGTATTGAATTGGCGATACAAGCGAATACTTCGAAGCGATACAACTGCGAATTAAAGTGATCTGTGTACAATTGTATTTTGTTATTAGTGTGGTTTTAGTTGTAATTAGTGTTCTGTAATTAAAGTGTCAATTTTGGTAATTCACTGGCAGTTTTTAATTGTCTCGAACTTCAAGCTCGTAACAATATGATTAGGAAAACTATGATTGAAATTCTAAATTGTCCATTAAATGAAAATTCCTGGGTTCAGGCCACACTTCCCGTTAGACTTGGTGGTCTAGGCATCCGAAGAGTTTCTAGCGTAGCACTTCCTGCTTTCTTGTCTTCAGTTCACAGCACGTCAGACCTCATTAGAATAATTATTAACCCATCACTCGGTGATGTAGAGGTCTCATGCTTGGCTGAGGCCAAGGAAGCCTGCAGCAATAAGTAAACTCAGCTTCGCAGAGGCTTTGGGATGAGCCGCTGTGTATCCAGGTTCAGAAAAACCTTTTAGAAAACTGCGGAAACCCTACAGAGCGAGCTCGTCTCCTAGCATCTGAGGAGAAGGAGTCGGGTTACTGGTTGAATGCACTGCCCTCATCAAATATCGGAACACTCTTGGATAGTACTACTTTCTCTCTTGCTATCAGCCTGAGATTAGGTTTAAAAATAAATGAGCTTCATCGCTGCCGCTGTGGTAAAGAGGTCGACATTCTCGGACACCACGGCCTGGCGTGCCAGCGGAGCGCTGGTCGCATCCCTCGCCATGCAGCCATTAATGACGTCATTCGACGGGCCTTAACTTAACCAATGCCAACGTACCTGCAATTTTAGAGCCAAGCGGTATATTGCGGGACGATGGCAAGAGGCCTGAAAGAAATGACGCTCATTCCATGGAAAAATGGGCGCTCCTTAGTATGGGATGCGACTTGTATTGACACATTAGCGTCATCACATCTCGCGGCGACTGCACAAAAGGCAGGCGCGGCTGCTGCTGTTGCCGAGTCTAATAAGCGGCGCAAATATGCAGCCCTCGGAGAGGGATACATGTTTGTGCCGTTTGGCGTAGAAACGCTGGGGCCGTGGGGTCCTGAAGCAAGGCGTTTGTACAGAGATATGTCAATGTTTCTGGTGACCCAAAAGCTGGCAGATATTTTGGTCAGCGGATCAGCCTCGCAATACAGCGAGGCAACTCAGCCAGTCTTTTGACGTTATTAGTGTCGTCTGTTAGTAGTGTCTAACTCACACTACTAACAGACGGCGGCGATTTAGCAAGTATTTTTTACTTAAGTTAAGCTTTACATACTGTATAATTTAGTATAACACTTTTTTCTTAAATTTACTTATTATGTTAATTAAAAGTATTTATGTTTAAATTTTATTTGTTAGTAAGTTGTATTTTATGTAATATTTGCTGTTTCTAAAATATAATTTATGTAATAAAAAAAAGGAAGACCATTAAATCTAACAATTAGTACATATCGACTCGAACTTACATTATATCATTTTCTTAAGACTCTACAATAACAAGAATCCTATGTAAAATACAATAATAATATTTGTAAGACAATTACAAATATTATTATCTAAGTATGTAAATTTTTTAGACGTGATAAGTTTACAAATGGAATGTTTTATTGTGTGGGGTTTGATTGTTTTCCCGCTATTTTTTATTCGTTATGGCTTATCAAGGACAATTTAATTTGTAAGAAGCTTACTTTTTAAAGCAGAAAATCCCATTTTAACTCGACAGTGATATGAAGGGAGGCATCCGTATACTAATTGTTACATTTTTAATTGTTATATAAAATGTTTATTCGAGAGTTTTTATCCTTACATAGACTCTATCGATTGGTCCAATAAAACAGCAACAGTCAATTTTTTTCTTTGAATTTTTAGTTGGTTCGATTCCCAGCTCAGGTAAGCTTTTGTTTAAATGTTTGATGTTATTCTTATTTTGAAAAAGAAAGGAATGTTTTATTTTAGTGAAAGAAGGCAATTTCTTTTTGTATGAAGAACGGGCTCTTCACAAATTTTAGCGACACTTAATGAAAAGCTTGTTGGCTTATTCCTTATAATCTATAGATTACAATAGTATTATTAGTTTTACGGAATCTAAACGGAGTACTGAGAAATTAACAATTAAATTATGAATCTTACAATGACCTAAAAACAAACTCAAAGCGATTGTCCAGTAGTTTTCACCGGTATTATAAGTTAAAATAGTGTACTGTTCAATAATTTATAGTACATTCAGCATTTATAGGTACTTTAAGATCGATGGAAAATCCTTTTAGTAGTTCTGGCAAAATATAGTGCCTGTCTGTGCACAAATGTGGTATGGATATAATTTTTACATGTATTGATTGGTTGTGTATGGTGTGCAAACACCATTAAAGTAATATAATTAAAGCCATGATCACTAAGGGATAATATGTCAATTTATAATATTACCTACACACGCTATATAGTAAGGAGATGTTTTAAACTGGTTGTGTAAGGATAAAAATCACAAATTATGATGCAACTGCATTCATTATTGTAAATCATCGTTTTCAAAGTAGTCTATTGATAGTAGAACAGATGGACAGGCAGGCGCGGCGACTTTGTTTTAATATGATTTAATGATTTCTTATATTTACGCGAACACTACATACACATTGAATAAAACGTTTCGCAAGTAAAATGTTTAGCAAGTAAAATGTTTGTGTTTGGAAAAAAATATCCTGTATTCATTATTGTTAAAAGTAGCATTAACAGACATGTGTGGTGTGGCATTTTTATTACTATTTAAGTCTTGTAATGTAAAGAATTATAAATATTAAGCAAGACATTTTAAGCTGATTGTGTAAGAAAAAAACACTATGTTTAATGTCACTGTATTTATTATTATTGATCATCATCATAAAGCAGTACAGGAAGGTGCAGTGTGTAAATTTTGCTTTAAAATATATTAACTGATTAGTTATCATACCCCAAACACCATTAAAGCACAAATGACTAGGTAATATCATGTTAATCTATGTTATTACACACTGATAGATAGTGAGGAAGTAAGATGTTTTAAACTGGTTGTGTAAGGATAACAAAAACACATGTATAATTTAATTGTATTTATTATTGTCAATCATCATCATTTCAAAATAACTTGATAATAACATATCCATTTTTATGATATTGTTAGGAATTGGAAGGACATTTTCAATGATAAGAGATATGATATGAGACTGTTGTCTTCAATATCCATACACTTTTTTGTCTCTGTCTACGGACAGCCCTGCAAACTTTGGCATACAGATTTGTTCTGAGCAATCAACCTGAAACAGTTAATAAATATTGTAAAGAGTGTCTGTACTAAATAATAATTCGTATCAATATAATATTATTTTTTCTATATTTATTGCAATCTAAATACCACACGCTATTTAGATGCTGATTAGACTATGTTTCGTTTCTATGTTCGCTGGCAGACATCCGAGCAGTTCGGACATGTTTCTTTAACTAACCCGCTTCAGTTAATAGACACCGGAGATCTACATATACTGGACGGAAAGGTAAATTGTGCTAATTCCACGAAAAGGAGTGTACCTTTGGAGTTGACTCTGGCTCAACTTACAATTGACGGAAAGGCAAATAGTTTGACATCCTCGATAGCCACCAGTCTTAAAAGATATCTACAGAGACGTGTTACATTACTAGTAACATTGAATAATAGTCAATAATCTTCTCAAATAATATGTCTTTACCACGTACGCCAACAAAATTATGCAGCGGCTCTGACCCGGATACCCAGCAAGGGTTCGATAATAATTATATTTAACATTCCATAATAACAAAAAAAAACATATAAGTAACCTAAGTAAATATGGAAGTCGCAAAAAATATTATTATGTCTAGTGTGTGGCTATGGGAAATGCCTTAAACATTTAGTTTACGCTTGACAGATAATACCTTGATTTGTGACCGAAAGCAATGTCAAAGATACGTCTGGTATCGAGATCGTTAATCCGGCTACTAAGCGTGACGATTTAGAAACATCATTCCTACTTCGTGCGGGGTCTATGACCAGCAGTGGACTTGTATGCACTAATAAAGAAAAGTATAATAAACATAAGGTAAGCGCCCTGCCTCAGAGCAACCACGCCTTTCAAAAAAACATACTACAAGATACAACTAGAGTTTGTTGAATTAAGCTATCGGAATATTCTGTATATAAATATGCCGGTGTTGAAAACTTAATTTAATTTTTCACATCTCATCAAATTGTATGCAATCGCTGCCATTGGCAGGCGAATTCAAACTAAGATGCTGTTCACTAGTCTTGATCATTTGGGATTGACAATTTTCTCCGTCGTTCCATCCATTTATTAGGCCTAGGCGCTATGCTAGAGGTTCTTATGTTTAGATTGGCTAAAACTAGATTATTTTTATTTAGTGCATAAAATGTACAATAAACTATCTAAACATATAGACATAAAATTCAACAACCTTGTTACAGAATTTTTTTTAGAAAATCCCACCATAAAGTAGATTAATATACTGGATGTTACAAAACTACCCGTAAAGCCGAAAGGAGATTAAATGGGGCCTTTCAGAATATTTAAGAACCGTAGTAACGCTGTATAACATACCCCAAAAAAATTAAAAAAAAAATATTTTCACTGATGTGCAAACCCTATTTCAGTAAAATTAAAGAGTAAACTACGCAGAATGTACCTACATTTCTACTTAATTCGCGGAAGGACAAAAATTGTAAAAGACCTACCCTAACGAAACAACCTAAACGAACACTTACTTTTTCATAATAAACGTCAAATTTACAGAAACGGCTCAAAGTGCGCTCCGCCTTGCTCAATACCCAACCTCGCTCGTCGGGATATGGCTTGTGTGGCATTTCGCACCATCGTCGGTGTTATTGATGCAAAAACCAATGTAACACGCTGTTCCATCTCAGCAACCGTTGGGCAATCGGAGAAATACACTTTGTCCTTCACATAACCCCACAAAAATAAGTCCAAGTGTGTGAGGTCCGGAGAACGAGCAGACCATTGCACCGGTCCCCCGCGGCCGATCCATCCTCGCGGAAAACGAACGTTAAGATGTTCTCGTACGTTGCGAGCAAAATGTGCCTGAGCTCCATCATGCTGAAACACCATGTTTGTTTGGTTCTCAAAGTAATCCCAGTCAGCCACAGGAAAGTCGTCAATTGCCTCTTCGAATTCCCTTTGTAAAAACGTTAGATAGTTGCTACCGTTCAGACGTGATGGCATAATGACGAGACCGATGACATGCCCGTCATAAAGGCCAGCGCACACATTCAGCCGCCACTGGTGTTGGAATCTGCCTTGCCGTGAAGCATGTGGATTCACGCGAGCCCAAACGTGATCGTTATGGATATTTGAAATTCTTGACCTCGTGAATGTTGCCTCGTCCGTCCAAAGAACATAGTTTACGTAATTAGGGTTTTCCTCTAACTGCCTGAGGTACCACTCGCAGAAGTTTCTCCTGGGTGCAAAATCGGAGTGTATCAGCCCCTGTGTACGGCGATAGTGATAAGAGTGACGATTGTCGTCACGAAGAATTCGCCAAACTGCAATATGGTTTATACCGAATCTAGTTCCGGCTCGCCTCGTACTTGTGGTCGGCTCTTCTTCAAAATGCTCTAACACTAATTCAGCCTGCTTGGCGTCGACTGTGCTTGGACGTCCACTTCCCGTAGACCGATGTAAAGAGCCGGTGGAATGTAGTCGTCTTGACATGTTCAGAAAACATTGGTACGAAGGCAGCCGTCGCTGTTCAGTGGGGGTCTACCATCGATAAATCGTTGCCGATACAGTTCGCGAGCACGATTTAAATTGCTATCTTCATGGCCTACGCATATAACATCATATCGTAATATTCCGAGTTAGAAACCATCGTTATTTTGCAAAAAATGTTGGAAAAAAAACTCGAAACATTTGTAGGATATAGATTAGAAGATTTGAAATTGACAACATTTTTTTTTTCCAACTTGACATTTTTTGAAGCCAGTAATTGAGTATAATGACATCCTTGTATTGAGGTAGCAAACATTTATGAATGAAAAATAGAAAAACTATTAAAGTAGACAATTATTAGGTAAAATAGCTACGTAGGACTTTCTGTTAAATAATCTGGTTCCCTGACATGACAGCTTACTAGGGTTGAAAAATTTTTGCCTTTGATAATTAATTATATTTTTTACGGGGTATTTTGTAACACGTTGTATAATATGTATATATAATCTATGAATCTCTACAATATTTTTCATAGAAATATAAACTAAATAGACTTAAATGAAGAATCCAACATCAACAGGAAGTGGTAATTTATTACTTTAATATTTTTACGTTGTTATTTGAACATATTTTTAAGAATGATTGAAAAATTACTATATTTTAATAAATTACTCATACCTAATCTGATCTTTATTAATTTATTCAAAAGAAAATGTTGTACTACGTTATTTATTTACATTTAATTACTTTCAATAAATAAATAATATACAAATTTGATTATTTCAAATAAATAAGTTTTAGTTTAGCTGCTTATTCATTCAGAGTTATAAAATATGACTTGGTTTATTCGACGCTACACGGCAGTTTACTTATGTGAGACTCATTTAACAGCCTTAAAGAATAGTAATATTTTGGAAAGAAAAATTATACATTGAGGCTTGGTTATGAAAGGATATTGGGAACGTTTGGTGATGAAAGTATAAATGAAAATGGTGAAAGCCTCTGGTGGAAAAGAATATTTTTGTGACGAACACTTTATTTCGTCATAAGAAGATAGACATGTATACATGGGAAAGAGGTGGTGATAGAAGCATGATAGATTTCATAATTGTAGATGAAAGAATGAGGAGCGCAGTGGTAGATACAAGGGTTTACCGGGGGTCCAACGTAGGGACGGATCATTACTTGGTCTTATGCCGAATTAATGGTCTATTCAGACGTTGGCGACATCGGACATCTGTGTCTACCACTGCGTTACAGCGCATAAGAACAGAGAGGTTCACGATGAAGGTGCGAAAGAGAAGTTCAAATTTAGATTGAGAGAAAATATAAGTGGTATGGATGAATTGTGTATGAATGATTTAGACTTGGAGACTGTGTGGTATAATGTCAAGAAAAGTTTGGTGGATACAGCTACCGAAGTATGTGGTGTAAGTAAGAGAACGAATGAAAGGAAAAATAACACTTTATGGTGGGATGATGAGGTAGGGATGGAAGTAGAAGCAAAGAAGAGAGCATGGCTAGACTTACTAGCAACCAAGGCTAGTTATTCCAGCGGTATGGATGATGTTATTGAAAGAAAAAGGCAGTCTTTAGACATCTAAATAAGAGAGTAAAAGAAGTAGTTGAAAAGAAAAAGCAAAAAAGAACGGATAAGAATGATAGAAGAATATCAGATAACTTCCATGCAAATATTAAAATGTTCTGGAAACTCGTAAGAACTGCTAGTGGACATTCAAAACAGCCTAGAATGAATGCTATACGAGACCAGAATGGCTGTATTCTGAATGACGAAGTGTCGAGTTTAAGGAGATGGGAGGAATATTTTGAAAACGTGTTTATGAGTGATGAGACGTTTGAATTAAATGAAATAGAAGTTCCGAAAGAAGAGGAAAGAGATAGAAAGATAAGTATAGATGAAATAATGAAAACAATGCTCGAAATGCTAAGGGCTGGAGAGGGAGTGATGTCAGACCTGCTGTACACCTTGTTTAATTTGTGTTGGGAACTTAAGCGGGTACCGGGAGACTGGTGCAATGATAGCCCCACTATATAAAGGAAAAGGCTGGTGGTATCAGCCTTCTTAGCATTGTGGGAAAACTGTATGCTAAGATACTAATTGGAAGAGTTATGAAAGATACTGATGGAAAAATTTGGGATGTGCAAGCGGGATTTAGAAAGGAATCGGATGTATGGATCAGGTCTTTTCCATGCGCATGATCGCGGAGAAGTTTTTGGCCAAAAACCAAAAGGTTTTTTGTGCGTTCGTGGACTTGGAAACGGCTTATGACTGAGTGGACAGGGATGTGTTATGGCAAACACTGAACTCATTTGGGTTGAGCGCTGGGTTGATACAGGCATTCAAGTCTCTGTATATGGACTCCAGTTGTGTCAGGATCAACGGGGCCTACTCGGACTGGTTTGGCATCCATAAAGGGGTCAGACAGGGCTGTGTGGCTTCTCCGTGGCTGTTCAACCTATTTATGGACAGTTCTTTGGAAATTTTTAAAGTTGAAGAATGCGGGTTGAGAATGGGTGAGTTAACCGTCAAATGCCTTTTGTACGCCGATGATCAAGTCATACTCGCGTCGTCGGCGGCCGAGTTGCAAATGATGGTTACATTAATGAACAGTTCATTAAAAGAAAGGGGAATGAAAGTGAACGCAAGTAAGACGAAAGTTATGGTTTTTGAAAGAGAAGAATGTAAAACGATATGTGAAATAAGAATAGAAGGGGAATTGGTGGAGCAAGTAGATGAGTTTGTGTATTTGGGATGTGTATTTAACAGGGATGGTAGATATGATAAGGATATATATAGTACGACGAGTGAACGCAGGAAATAAAGTAAATGGGGCTCTACACTCTGTTGTGGAAAGTCAGAATGTGTCCGAAAAGGCACGTATGGCAATTCACAATGCTGTGTTAGTCCCTACTTTAATATATGGTAGTGAAAGTTGGGTGTGGCAGAAGAAGCACGAGAGTAAAATAAATGCTGTAGAAATGCGGTCATTAAGGAGTATGTTAGGGCTGAATCTGAATGACAGAGTGAGAAATTGTGTGATAAGAGAAGAGTTGGTTTGCAAGATGATGTTGTGACCAGGATTAAGAAAGGAATGCTTCGGTTGTTTGGTCATGTAGAAAGAATGAATGAAGAAATAGTGACAAAGCAAATTTATGTGGCAGAGGTGAACGGCAGAGTCGGGAAGGGACGCCCTAGTCGAACATTTATCGCCAAATTGGCGATATATTGAAAATGGGCCAAATTAAGAGTACCCTTAACCGACGAGCGTGTATGCGTAGGTATATGGATGTGGAGGAGGCGAGAGAGGTGTGTCAGGATCGTGCCAAGTGGAAGTCCATAGTCTCTGCCTACCCCTCTGGGTGTAAGGCGTGAGTGTTTTGGCATCACTCTCGACACAAAGCCTCAGTGTGGCCCAGGGTCAGCTTATGCTGTAAAAATGATTAGAAAATTCACTAGTGACGAGACAGGTAGATTAGTTAATTTTAGTTATTTCCATAGCGTAATCTCTTATGGGATTTTGCTATGGGGAAATGCGGCTGATTTAAAACTATTTTTGTTTTAGAGGAGGCCCAAAATAGCATTGTCAATGTCATTACTTTTAACCTCCATTGTAAAACATGCTATGTCAAAACTATCGTATAGTATATATATATTTAGGTAAATCAGGTTAGATGACAGGTTCAGGGTCCTGAGATACAAGCTGCGCTTAGTTTAGGACCCGTAGTTACCTTTGTTTATATAACACCTTTTGTTGTTGTGATTATATAAATAAATAATTAAAAATTTACAACCTAAAACCTGTACGTACGTAACGAGTATCTGAGATAAGATTATAAAGAAATAAATGTATTATTAACCTTTGCCTCTTAGTATATTTACGAAAAATTTATGTAAGTTCACAAAAACAAAAGTAGTTTTAATAAAAAAAGATACACATTCTGTAAACACCAGGAACAAACAAGAGCTAATGATCCTAGTTTCTCGACTCCACAGTTTGTAGTTAATTCATGGGGCAATGTAATACGCTATTACAACAAAGTTCCAAAAAATATACAAGGTCTTTCTGTTTCGGAGTTTAAATATATTATTATAAAACTGTATAAAAAGAGAGATTATAATATCAATGAATGCAAGGTTGATGGTAACCCGTGGGAATGAGGTGGTCGCTTCCAAGCTGTTTCTTAAAACGTTTTGTAAATAGTTTGTAAAACTTGTGTTCTTATTGTTTACCGCTGGGTTTCTAGCCGATTCTTTCCAGGACAGAGGTTTTTCCCGAACCAGTGGTAAAAGTAAAAAATTACTTCCAATAAGAATTACTTGTAATCTATATTGAAAACAATATATTTTGTTCTATTCTATTCTAGACTTATATTTTATTATATTCTATTCGACTAAGAAAAAATTTTGGAAAACTCAACAAAAGAAAACAAACAGCTTGTTCATTCATAATTTTAAATTACAGGGAACATATTTCTGATGTGTTTCTCGATCAGACGCAATTGGAAGAGGTTGGTGGCGCGCTCTGCAGATGGCCCTGATCCACGCCTTAGACGCCTTAAAGGACTCAATGGATTACGGTATTTATTTTAACACATATCATAAATATGCATTTAATTTACGAGTTCATACAATCACCAATATTGTGCAAATTATTAACTCATGTCTAGGTATTTTCTTTTAATTCATGAAAACAACTAACAATATTGTGTAAATTTAGAATAGAATAGAATCATTTCTATTTAATAAAGATTATTTATTACATAATACTTATTGAAAGTTTTTTTTCATTTACAACTGGTTCGGAAAACACCTCTATTCTGGGAAGAACCAGCGAGAAACCTAGTGGGATTATATTTTGTAAACATATTATATAACTTTACAAAAGACGTATAATTTTTTTCAAATGAATTTTAATAGAACCATCTTGGTGGCGATCACCTCATTCCCTGGGGTTATTTTCATTCATGTATTCTTTGATATAATAATAACCCTTCTTGTACATTTTTTCTTTTTACCGTGCAGTGGCGGTGTAAGATTATCCACTACCCCATATCATCCCGTGGGTGGTGGTGGACAGTGGGAAACAAATCAGGAGATGGGCAGCAGCGTCTTTCTAATAATGACTAAAAATAAAAAATTGCGGTTGCCAACCCGCTTGTCAGCGTGGCAACTGTGGCAAATATCCCCCCTATGATGCAAGGAGGTCTATGTTCAGCAATGGACTTTAATAGGCTGCGGTAACGGTACAATTTTCTTTAATTATTGAACACAGCTAGAAATATTCATTTTATTTACGATTACAAGAAACCAAACAGCTTTAAATCATTAATGAATTCATTCATTACAGCCTTCCAAAAGTCCATTGCTGAACATAAGCCTCACTATAGTTTCCTCATAGATAGATAGGTAGATAGATAGAAAATTCTTCATTGCACTCAAAAACAATTTGGCACAAAGGCGAATTTAATACTGAAAAGGCATTATCTGCCAGCTAACCTTTGGTAGTGTGGTGAGAGCTATGCGTAGAGCCGCAACAGAAAAAAAATAGCTTATTTACACATGTTATTTAAAACACATTATAAATATGTTTATGTTTTATATTTTATACATATATACACTTATACACACATACACACATATGTACATACACATAATATATATATATTTTTTTTCTTTATTAAGGACAACAAACAGTTGTATAATAAAAATTACCATTCAGATCTTATATAAACAGATTAACTAATTACACAACCAACACCGTTATCCACAAAAATACTGTAGTAATTAAAAAGCTAAAAAGCACATATAACACAAAAATAAAACAAGAGGCAAAAGGTATACCTAGACGTTAACAGCAAAATCATGAAAGTTACATGTATTACTTGGAAAAAAAAATTTTTTTTTGATTAAAGTTTAACAAACATTAGAAAAAAAGAAAGAAAATTACAAGTCATTCAATACAAGTTTTATAGCTTTTCTAAATTGAGGTAGTGACATGGTAAATAAGTCTACATCGGAGAAGCTGTTGTCATACAGTTCCATTATGCGACGCAAAGGCGCACGCTTGCCCGCATTTGTTTTACACAGATTAAGGAAGAACAAACGATGCACGTGAGTGTTTCGTATTCTTTGGGAGCGACTTGGTACACGAAGGTATATACAATTAACAAATTGAGGACAATCGAAAAAGTTACGACAAATTTTGTAAAGAAAAATACAGTCAAGCGAAATCGCCTATTACTTAAAGTTGTTAAAGTATTTTGCAAAGGTTATCATAAGAGGACCAAGAACGGTAACATTTATAGTTAACAGAGCGTAGATATTTACTTTGAACCGATTCTAGTAAATCACGATACCTTTGGTAAAAGGGATTCAAACTTGTGTGGCATATTCAATTGAGGTCTTATGAGATTTATAAAGTAGTAAATAAGTGCCAGATTTTTTAAATGGCTTACAAGTTCTCATGACAAAATCGTAAAGTTGAAAGGCTTTGTTGATAATGTGGTTAATGTGGTAATCAAAATGAAGTTTAGAATCAAAGAACACGCCAAGGTTTTTAATAAGCGAGACATTTTCAAGAGGATTATTACAAAGAGAATATGTGAATTTAATAATATTACTTTTTTTAGTGAATGTGATTGATTTACATTTAGGTAGGCTAAGAATTAGTTTATTTTCAAGACAATAGGAAGATAAACGATCCATGTCATCTTGAAGTAGAACACAGTCATCCAATGTTTTTATAATACGAAAATTTTTAGGTCGATATATCATTTATAAAGATTAAAACAGAAGAGGACCCATTATTGAGCCCTGTGGCACACCGGACGATACATTTATTTCATCGGACGAGAATCCATTAATGACCACCTTTTGCGTCCTGTTTATGATGTACGATGAAAACCATCGTAATAAATTTCCGCGTATACCGTTATAAGCAATTTTTCGAAGGAGAATTTCTATATATATATATATATGTATATATATATATATATCCCGTACGTAATGGCAGGTACTATTGGGTGGGCACATTGGCCTCTCAGAAAAAAATAAAATAAACATATATCTGCAGCAGTCTGGAAAAAAATTACTTTTTTTAAAGTATGAAATTTGATACCTACGTTCACATTATTGAATACTACGGATGAAAATGTATAAATAACCAATTGATTTTCTCTGGGAATAACCGTGAATGCCATCCATCTTGAATGGCCTTGCCATCGCGTATTGCAAAATATTTCTAGCTCTGACCGTTTTTTTTTTTTTGAATACTTAAGAATAAAAATTTGAATTTTCGGTTTTACAATGACTAAGTTTGAGCACCCGTGGTATATAAAAAACGTATGGTGACTAGGGTGGCCAATAGCTTAAAAATATGCCTATTTCCTGCAGATTCTAAAACGGTAATAAACTCAATTTTTGTTATTAAATTACTGAGTTATTGCTATCTATCTTTATCTAGTCTTATTTTTCTTAAAATAAAAATATTTAAAAATAAGACATTTGCTTCGGAAATCCGTAGGAGTATTTCTATGGGGTGGTTCGGTGTAATAATAATTAAAACCAAAATTCCTTATCGATTATTTTAATTAAAATAAATGTTCAAATTGTTTGTCCCCTACTCTAATACAAGCTCTACATCTTCTTATGAACGATCTTTTTAATAGCCACGAATACCTGCGCTCTCCTATTTCCCGAGCCGCGTGCAAAACTTTTGCTGCTTAAAAGAAAAAGTCTACAAAGGGTTTTTTGTAGACTTTTTCTTTTAAGCAGCTCCAATAAAAGATCTAGTGGGTTTAAGTCGGGCGATCGTGGTGGCCACAATCATTCACAATCATTAAAAATGATACTGTTTGGGTTTGTTGTCACACACCTTGAGTGCAAATTAATATCATCACACTAAGTTGAAAATTTGAAAAACACTGAGTTGTATTAATATTATTAATACCCAGTAAAAGTAATAGAGTTTTCTCTTTTCTTTTCCTTCACTTTTGATAAAGATGAATCGATTGACAACTCCGTACCCAAAGAGTAACCAACGGGACCCTATTATTAAGCCTCCGCTGTCCTACCGTCCGTCCGTCTGTCTGTCAGCGGGCTGTATCTCATGATCCGTAATAGGTAGACAATTGAAATTTTTACAGAATGTGTATTTCTGTTGCTGCTATAATAACATTTAATAAAAATAAAAATAAATTAAAAATTAAAAGGGGCTCCCCTACCAGAAACGTGTTTTTTTTTTGCTTTTTTGCTCGATCTTAAAAATGAAGTGCAACAAGTAGACGCTTAAAGTGCTCACAGAGCTTGTATTACTATATTCGCTAAAAAAAATTATAATAACATAAAAATATATTTAATAAAACTCACCTACATAGTATTAAATCTTGTGCGATGGTACGGAACCCTTCAAGCACGAGTCCGACTCGCAATTGGCCGGCTTTATAGGTAAATGTTAACCTTTCAGTATACAGTCACGCGTGGGGTCTCAAACTATCCCCAACAAAACTTAGGTATGTTTATAAACAATTATTGGAAATTACTTACATCATTAATATATTAACGCAAAAAAGGCAACATATTTGTTATTTAAATTGTTTATTGTGGCTATAATTATCAGCCTTATAAGTAAGTTTTAAGTTTTTTATAAAGACATGTATTTTTGGTTTTTATTTTTAAGGCACTGATTAAATGAAATAAAAATCAACTAAAAAATTAGCTTCTTATTAAACTCCTGATTTTTGTTTAACAGAATAGGAACATAAAATCTAACAAAAATTATAAAACAAATAGAACTAATAATAATAATTTAAATAATGACAGCGCATATTATGTCTTCAAAAGTTTTCGTTTTCCTTGTGTCCACAGGACAAACAATAATTTATTGGCTTTGGAATACTTACAAATAGTTTATTTTTTAGAGCTTTACATAATTTCCCCTGGTCTTTCTTCTTTCTCTGCTCTAGTAGAAGATTATTCGCTTTCCGAACCAGAAAGGTATTCACTGTGTACACATGCATGATCGCTGATATTACAAACTTCTTCCGGGTTATTTCTTTCTATGTCTTCACTTTCTGAGTCAGTACAATCTTGTATAAGTTGTGAAATGGCATCATCACGGATATAGCGACTTATTGTTATAAACATACTGAAATAAAAGCAAATCACTGTATTAACATATTGTAAATAAATACTACGTAAAAGCACGCGCGGGGTCTACAGTTGGGGTACCTGAGTACCACCGATGTAAAATAGGTACTTACCCTTACCAGTGTACGACCCACTATCACCCGTCGAGAGCCCCCACGGCACACTGATAATACCTAAAATGACACGTTCTTCAAAAAACCAAATTTAACCAAAAAATGTCTCGTAGTTACTTAGACGTAGTTAAAGGTCAACCAACATATTAAAAACGAAATAATACATTTATAACCATTAATATTAGGTCCTTAAATATGAAATTAGCGTTTTGTACAGGAGGAATATAAATTCAATTTTTTTTTTATAAAATATATTTATTTAATCAAAGTATGCACCGTTGTTATCTATGCACTTTTGCCATCTCATAGGTCGTTCATTGATCCCTTTACTAAAAACACCATGGGGGCGAGAATCAATAAACTCTTTGAAGGTGGTTTGGAATGCCGCATCGGAGTTGAATTTTTTTCCTTGTTAGGAGTCGTCCAAATTCCGGAAAAAATGGTAATCTGTTGGAGCAAGGTCCGGGGAGTACGGTGGATGTCGCAGACATTCCAATTGTAGCTCATCTAACTTAGTGGTTATTTGTTGTGCAGTGTGTGGTCTTGCGTTGTCGTGAAGCAGCAGTGGCCTAGAGCGATTGACCAATCTCGGTTGTTTAGCAGCTAGTTCTTCCTTCATAGTTTGCAGTTGCTGATAATAGATATCTGTCGTAATCGTTTGGTCAGATTTTAGAAAGCTGTAGTGAACGACACCGGCGCTAGTCCACCGATCACTCACAAGTAACTTTTTCTGAGTCAATTTTCGTTTAGGGCAGGATTTGGCTGGGTCTCCAGGGTTCAGCCATTGCGACGAGCGCTTCCGATTATCGTACAGTATCCATTTTTCATCACAAGTAATGATTCGATTTAAAATCCCTTCATTATTGTGTCGGTTGAGCAAAGTAATACAGCAGTCGACGCGTGTTTGCAAGTTCGATTCACTCAATTCATGATGTACCCATCGTTCAAGTTTTTTTACTTTCCCGATTTGCTTCAAGTGGATTAATACAGTTTTATCTCTTATCCCGATGCCTGCAGCTATCCCTGAAGTGCTTTGTTTTTTTTTTATAGGAGAGGTGGCAAACGAGCATGCGGCTCACCTGATAGTAAGTGACTACAGCCGCCCATGAACAACTGCAACACCAGGGGAACCAGAGGAATTGCAGATACGTTGCCGGCCTTTTAAAAAGGAGTAGGCTCTTTTCTTGAAGGTCCCTAAGTCGTATCGGTCCGGAAAAATCACTGGTGGTAAACTATTCCACAAGGAAGTTGTGCGAGGAAGAAAACATCTTCTAAATCGCACAGTGGTGGACCGCCAATCATCCAGATGGTGTGGATGGTATCGGGAGTTCTGCCGCGATGTCCGTTCGTGAAATTTGGCGGCTGGGATTAATCCGAACAATTCCTCAGAGTACTCCTCGTAGTAAATGCGAAAGAAAATGGAAAGAGATGCAACATCTCTTCGCAGCGCCAATGAATCAAGCCGATCGGAAAGGACTCGGTCGTCGAAGATTCGAGCCGCTCTGCGATGGATGCGATCAAGTGGAAGGAGCTGGAACTGGGGAGCCCCAGCCCAGAGATGGAAATAGTATTCCATGTGAAGCCGAACCTGCGCCTTGTAAAGTTGCAGGCGTTGTGCCCGCATGAAATACTGTCCCGCTCTGCTGAGCACGCCAAACTTTTTAGAGGCCAATTTGGCCTTTTCTTCCAAGTGACCACGAAATTGCACGTCACTCGATATCTCGACGCCAAGGATTCCGATACTGGCTGAGGCAACAAGGGGAGTGCCTTGAAACTGAGGAGATACGACAAAGGGGTTCTTTTTAGCGGTAAACGCGCAAACTTATGTCTTCTGTGGATTGAACTGGACTAAATTTAGTCGCCCCCAATCCAAGACTTTGTTCAGCAAAGACTCGACTTCAGACACAAGTTTGTTCCGGTACTCGGCGACGTTTTCCCGAGAAATATTGGCACGGCCGTTGTATAGAGCATCACCAGTGCTGTCATCCGCATAGCAATGAATGCTACCGGTTTGCAACATATCATTGATATGCAGAAGAAACAGCGTTGGTGATAGCACGCAGCCTTGTGGAACACCAGCGTTAATAGGCTTTTAGTCGGAGCATGCACCGTCTACAACGACCTTGATGCTCCGATCTGCAAGAAAGCTGGTGATCTAATTGCACAATTTCTCGGGAAGCCCATAGGAAGGGAGTTTCGAAAGAAGCGCTTTGTGCCAAACCCGATCGAAAGCCTTCGCAATGTCCAAACTAACGGCCAATGCCTCCCCCTTGGACTTTAGTGATGGATCCGCTTCCACAATAGCTTTTAATTCTTCATGTTCCACTTTGGTCTCCGGCCGTCCACGGGGTTGGTTCTGAAGGTCGAAATTTCCAGAACGAAAACGTTGAAGCCAAAAACGTACCATGCTTTCTTTTGCGACACCAGCGTCGTGCACATCATTAATCCTTCGAGCTGTTTCTGCAGCACTGGTGCCACGGTAGAATGTACCGCACAATGGAAAATATTTCATGTTTTCCATTGCGTGTTAAAATAAAATTCCAAAATTAACTATCATGTTGCTATATCGAAAACAATGCTGTCACTTAATTACTCAATTTTCATTCATAGCATGACATATCTCGAAAAACGTTACGATGTCCGTGTTAATCGTAATTTTGTACCTGTACATTCCTGATGGCAAAGTTAACTTTCATTGGTAAAGTTGCCTGACTTTAGCGCTTTTAGAGCAGAGGAAAGTCTCCCGGTCACGACGGCCTTAGTATCGAGCACCTGAGATATGCGGGTGCATTTACCTAGCGTCCTGTTTCTGTTTTTCAATATGTGCATCAGCCACTCCTACTTACCAGCTGATCTAATGAAAACTATTGTTGTGCCCATAGTGAAGAACGGGACAGGAGATATCTCGGATAAGGGAAACTATCGCCAAAATTGGATAGTCTGCTTGACTCTTGCTTACAAAAAATTACTTAAACCTACTTGATGCGCAGTTCGGGTTCCAGCCCGAACTATCGACTTTACGTGGTAGAGCCATGCTATATTAATAGTATAGTTGTAGCACGAATGGGTCGGCTTGACCGGGGAAGGACCACGCTCTCACAGAACACCAGCGTAAAATAGCAGCTTAATGCTGCTGTGTTTCATATGGTGAGTGTAGAGAACCGGAGACCCTTTTTACTGGAAAAGAGGCATTCTATCTTAGTCCTCACGACTGACAACGCATCTGCATTTAAATTCGCAAACGAAGATAGATGTAGATGTCTATGTGCCACAGCAACCACTTACCATCAGGTGGATGGTATGCTCGTTTGTCACCCTTATTCTATAAAAAAGCGCTGGAGGACAGGAGAATTCCAGCGGAGATGATCAATATCTTTCGGTATTGGTATGCAAACCAGACCAATCATGTTAAATGGTCAAACAGTCTCTCCGAGTCATACAGGTTGGAGTGCGGAGTGAGGCAGGGAGGGTTATCGTCTCCGAAGCTCTTCAACCTATATGCTAACGATCTCTTGGTGGAGCTCAGCAGCATGGGTGTTGGATGCCGCGTGGGTGGTGTTAGTATCAATAGCATCAGCTATGCGGATGAAATGGTGTTGCTGAGTCCCACTGCAAATGCGATCGGAGAAATGTTGAATGTCTGCGAGACTTACGCTGCCTTGCATGGTCTTGTATACAACATTAAAAAAAAATACATGGTCTTTAGGGTCGCCGGCAAGTGTCCCGAATCTATCCCTGCAATAACCTTAAATGGATCGGACTAAAGCGGGTATATCAATTTAAATATCTAGGGCATATTCTTGTCGACGACCTTAAAGATGATGTAGACGTAGGGCTTTGGCGATACGCGGCAATATGCTGGCTCGTAGATTTGCCCGCTGTTCGGACCAGGTCAAAATTACCTTATTCAAAGCATATTGCCAACGTATACACGGGGGGACCGTGGATTGGGTATGCCAAAAAATCGTTAAACACCCTGTGAGTCCAGTACAATAACGTTTTCAGGATAATGTTGGCACTTCCCCGCTTCTGTAGTGCCTCTGGCATGTTTGCACAGACCCGAACTGACGGTTTTCATCCTTTAGTTCGGAAAAAAGTAGCGTCCTGAGAACGGTGGCAGATGATTCGCATGCGTCTATTGTGAGCCATTTGGTGCGAACGATGACTCATATAGTGGATGATAATTCTTCTAATTAAATTCCTCTGTGCGGTCGTGTTGGAATTTAATTTAATCTAATTTTATTTGATTTGATTTGATTTAGTTTGATTTAATTTCATTCGAATATAATACAATATAATTTAATTTAATTTTTTCAAAATACTAACACTTAGTTTTAAAGCGTTAATGTAATACTAACCCATGGATCTTTGTTGTCTGAAATTAATGAATTTGAATTTGAATGATCATCTTCTCTATTTAAATTAGGATGTTTTTTGATTTCAATAGCCTCACGAATCATCCTTGGAAGGAATTGGTGTTCTTTAGCGAGGATTTGTGGTCTATCAAATCTAATGTAGTGACGAAAGCGATCCTGTACGTGTTCACAGACTGCAGACTTCTCGGAGCGTCGATAGTAATTTTTTAACCCTTTTAAGTGTACTTTGAAATATCACAATCTCAACGCCGCCTAAATAGTTACAACCAAAAACTTCATTCCTTATTTTGCTACCTTTACGGGTGGATTTTTCTTTCCAAATTTAGGAACACCCCTGAAGTATAACCTATTTAATAAAAAAAGAATATTCAAAATCGGGTCTCAATTGGCGAAGAAGGTGGCTGAAATATATGAATAGCTACAGTAATCACTACATGATGGGCATCGGAAGTATTAAGATTAACCCGTGGTTGATATAATAGCATTGAATGAGTGGCTAAGGATGAACTCTTTCCTGAGATAGAGATGAAACCGTCTATACAAGACTATGTAATAGAAAAATGAAATTACCAAAAGTATATCATCAAACCACGTAGTCTTATAACCGATCGCTATTGACTTTGCAATAAAGGATCAGAAATAATTCAACGCATAGCCAGAGCATGTAGTACAATAGCTAAAACAGATTACAAGCATAGACATAACCAAGTTGCCAATACCACGGTTTAATATCTGTTGGCCCAGTTCTCCACTATAAATTCATACCTTAATCAGTCTTTGACAGTAGTAAATACAAGCTTTATTTTGACAGAGCAATTCTAACGAAATTTGAATTTGAATTTGAATTTAAATTTGAATTCTAGGTTAAAATTCTAGTCGGAACAACCTTTTCCTTGACCAAGGTCGTAGATATACGTGGTAGAGATATACTGGAGCTATGTTATGGCTGCAGTACGAATGGTTCGGCTCGACCGGGGAAATACCACGCTCTCACAGAATGGCTATAGGCCACTATCTACTTAACATTAGATGGACTGTGTGCTCTTTTGCCAGTCTTGTTCTATAAAATGACCCACAAGCCTTGACTACGACTACGCGTACATTGGAACGCTTAGTCTGTACTAAGCGTTCCAATGTACGCGTAGTCGGTTACGCGTACACAGGAACGCTAGTCCGTACCTGCAACAACGCGTATACAATTTGAGCACGCGTGTAGACTCGCGGCGAGTCGTCGCCAGTAGAAAATAGTCGTCTATAATTAATATTTTTTATAAAAAATTGTAAACCATAAGACATTTCTTCCGAATAATTGTTTGTATGAATATTGTTTGAGACTTGTGACTTAAAGATATCTGTGAATTTGGGCTAATAAAACAAGTAATGTTTATTTACTTATGTTATAGGGGATGACATATCCCCAACCGCAGTGGTGGTAGTGGGTATTCTTACCCGTGTAGTGGCGGGTAAGAATACCACTACCCCATATCTTCCCGTGGATGTCGTAAGAGGCGACAGAGGGAAACTGAGGCAGAAGATGGGCAGCAGCACCTTTCTGATAACAGCAAAACAACATTAAAGAAACTGCGGTTGCCAAACCGCTCGCTAAGCGTGGCAACTATGGCAATATACCCCCCATGAGCAACAACACATAAAAACGGCCTCCGGTCCACGGCAGCACCGCTATTCCTGGCTACGGTGACGACCATGGTAACGGCGGGGCAGCGGATGCTAAGAATCTCCGGTGGAGGTTCGGTTGCCACCTAAGACGACTTAACCTGGCAATATATAACGCACGCACCCTGAGGACTGACGAAAAGATCCTGGAGCTAGAAGAAGAGGTAGACAAGTTGCGCTGGGTTATTATAGGATTGTCCGAGGTCCGAAGAGAGGGAGAGGACACGGTAATCCACGAATCCGGCAACTTGTTCTATCACCGGGCGGCGACCATATGTTCCAAGGAGGGGTCGGATTTATCGTCCACAAGTCTCTCGTTAACAACGTTGTAAAGATTGAAAGTGTGTTGATGAGGGTTGCATACCTTATACTCAGAATCACCAAACGGTATTCGCTGCAAATCAAACCTCGGCACATCCCGATGAGAAGATGGAGAAAATGTATGAAGATATATCTCGAGCCATGCATTCCTCCAAATCCCACTATACGGTGCTAATGGGAGACTTCAACGCAAAACTAGACACAAGAGAGAACGGTGAGCTGAAGGTAGGGAAATGTCAGAATAAAGCAACGGAACCCAAGGGGCCAGCAGCTGGCCGACTTCATGGAGAAAGAGGGACTCGTTATGATGAACTCTTTCTTCCAGAAGCGACCCTACAAGAAATGGACCTGGTCGAGCCCTGACGGTTCGACAAAAAATTAGATTGACTTCATTATGACGACTAGACGGCAACTGTTCAGTGATGTCTCAGTGATCGCGAGAGTGAAAACCAGCAGCAATCACCGAATGATGAGAAGAACACTGAACCTAAACGTTAAGTTGCATAGGTCACGTCTAATGAAGTCAACGCTCCGTCCCCCTCGTGCTCTAATCTAAAGTCCCAAAACCTTTCAGATCGAGTTACATAATCGTTTTCAGTGCCTAGACGATTACAATGCAATAGACGGTATGAATGACAAGCTCGTGGAAACTGTCCTGTCGGAGCTAAGGTGCTGGAGAGCCATTCTAATCTCGCTCAGTCTGACATCCGGGCTATCATCGGAATAGTGTCGCTCTTGGATCGTTACTCACACTTGCGTGTGGATTCAACGATGATGTGTACAGCTCCTCATAGAAACTCTCAATCTCTCTCAAAATCTCAGGTGTCACGGAAACGATGCTGCCACACTCGGTCTTCAGCTTCGACAGTTGGCTCTTTCTGACAGACAGATCTCTGGAAAATACTTTAGAGCCCTGGTTCCGCCCGATCGCTTCTTCAATACAAGCTGTATTGAAGTTACGTAAGTCCAGCCGCATGCATTTGGGGATCTGTCTGTTCAAATGCCTGTATGCTGCCAAATCTGTTGAAGAATTTGTTGTTTTGTCTTTGACAGAGTTTGGCACGCTAGTCTATTGGGCAAGCTTTCAGCGTACGGCTTATCCCCTGGCCTGATTGCCTGGGTGAAGGACTTTCTGAAAGAACGGTCTCTCCAGGTCGTCGTCGATGGCTGCTCATCCGATACTGTGGTGACTAACGCCGGTGTTCCTCAGGGGTCCGTTCTCTCCGCAACTCTCTTCCTGCTGCATATAAATGATCTGCTCATTCCCGGTATTTATGGATATGCAGATGACAGCACAGTTGTGGAGAGATACTAACCAGGTGCTCGGGCTAGTCGGGATCAAATCCAGTCAGAAAGAGAGGCTATGGTTGAGCGCGTGAGTCTCACACTACAGGCAGTTTCCGAATGGGGCGATGCCAATCTCGTGAGATTTAACGCCTCCAAAACACAAGCGTGTCTTTTCACCGCTAAAAGGAGCCCGCTCACCTTGGCTCCTACTTTTCGGAATGTTTCCTTGGAGTACACTGACCACCTTCAATTGTTAGGGGTTGAATTTTCTCCGAACCTCAACTATGGGCAGTTCATTGAATCCAGAGCTAAAGCAGCCGCAAGGAAACTTGGTGTCCTTGCAAGGGTGCGGCGGTACTTCACGCCGGGGCAGCTTCTTACCTTATATAAAGCGCAAGTCCGATCGTGCATGGAGTACTGCTGTCACATATGGGCTGGTGCTGCAAAATGCCACCTGGCAGCGTTGGACTCAGTGGAGAGACGTGCTAAGAGGCTCATTGGTGACCTTGATTTGGTTGAAACCAATCTTGTCAGCCTCGAGCACAGGCGCAGAGTAGCCAGTCTCTCGGTATTCTATAGGATGCATTTCGGTGAGTGTGCGCAGGAATTACACGCTTTAATTCCTCCCTCTTCTTTCCACCATCGGACAACCAGGCGGTCGGCGGGTCTTCATCCCTTTGTTGTCGATATTCCACGCATTAGAACCAAACGGTTTGCTTCATGTTTTGTAATGCGTACAGCCAAGGAGTGGAATAATTTGCCGGCGTCTATCTTTCCATCCGAATACAATCTGGGCATCTTCAAGGCAAGAGTGAATAGGCTTTTGTTACGCTAAGACAGTGCGATTTACCATCTAAGGCTGCATCACCACTTACCAACAGGTTGGATTGTGGTCAAGCACTGGCTTATAATAAGTAAAAAAAAAAAGACTGCAGCTTCACTTCCCGTCTAACAGCCATGAGATTAAGAGTGTGATCGGAAAGTTTTTGTGTTGTTCTGCGGTGGGTCTTACAGAACTTAGCTCCAACCGCATGGACAGTTTCCACAAGCTTGTCATTCATATCGTCCACTTCATTGCAAACTTCTAGGCATTGAAAACGATTTTGTAACTCGAGCTGAAAGTTTTCGGGACTTTGGATTAGAGCACGAGGGGGACGGAGCGTTGACTTCATTAGACGTGACCTCTCCAACTGAACGTTTAGGTTCAGTGTGCCTCTCACCATTCGGTGATTGCTGCCAGTTTTCACCCTCGCGATCACTGAGACATCACTGAACAGTTGTCGTCTGGCCGTCATAATGAAGTCAATTTCATTTTTTGTCGTACCGTCAGGGCTCGACCAGGTCCACTTTCTGTAGGACCGCTTCTGGAAGAAAGAGTTCATCATAAAGAGTCCCTCTTTCTCCATGAAGTCAGCCAGCCGCTGTTGGGTTCCGTTGCCCTATTCCGACATTTCCTTACCCTCAGCTCACCGTTCTTTCTTGTGCCTAATTTTGCGTTGAAGTCTCTCATTAGCACCTTATATTGAGTTTTGGAGGAATGCATGACTTTAGAGATATCCTCATACGTTTCCTCCACCTCCTAATCAGGATGTACCGAGGTTGGTGCGTAAGCCTGTATGGTGATTCTGAGTATAAGGTACGCAAGCCTCGTCGACTCACTCTCAATCTTTACAACGTTGTTAACGAGAGACTTGTGGATGATAAGTCCAACACCTCCTTGGGACAGATGGTCGCCCTCCCAGTGATAGAATAAGTTGCCGGATTCAAGGATTACCGTGTCCTCCCCTTCTCTTCGGACCTCAGATTATCCTATAATATCCCAGCGCAACTTGTCTATCTCTTCTTCCAGCTCCAGGATCTTCTCGTCAGTCCTCAGGATCTTGCGTGCGTTGTATGTTGTCAGGACGTGTCGTCTTAAGTGGCAACCGAACCTCCACCGGAGATTCTTAGCTCACCCTGCCCCGCCGTTAACATGGTCGCTACCGTACTTAATATAAGCTAATAATATATTATGATTTATTTCAGAGCTATATTCATTATTATCGTCATAATGGAACACTCTATACTGCCGTTTGTTATCAGCCCAGATGATGCGCATGAATTGGAAAGGGTAAGTATTTTTAAATACTTAATATATAAAATATAAAAGCTTGCGCGCAATGCGATAAATTTCCGTAATTTTCTTTCTAGCTAAATCTATAAATTAGATGTATATCAATAGGCTGTTTACTTTTTTATACAATATAATTAAGCTGCCTGTCATATATTTTAAAATGAAATCAATAGTACGTCAAGTGATATTTATTTTCCTTTTCACGTAATAATAATACTGAGTTATATACACGATAAAATTATTTATTAAAAGACAGATGATCATGTAGGTTTTACAACACCAGTGTTAAGCGCGACTGATAATCATGTGGTTCTAGGTTTGCCTCCCGGGTCAAGCCAAAATAAGTTATTGGGTTTTTCTGTCAAAAAATTCTTAGTGGCAGCCCGGAGTCAGGAAGTGGGCGGTGTTTCACATTATACCGTTGGTCCTGGCCTGATCTCTCTCTGGTCGTGTTGGATTGCCCTCCTAGGCGACTATGAGAGTGAGCAAATAGAGAACGCACACTTGTGTCTGCTATAATTTTGTCTTGCGCAGACGGCTATTCTCCGTTGAAACTGGTCACCGTGACTGAAATTCTGTCCGGAGGACATTATTATACGCATCATAAAAAATTAAGTTGTAAGGAAAGGTGAGAAAAATAAGTCAAAAAACGGACAATGACTTTGAGTTTACTGTAGGGATAACCAACCGCTCGGAGCATTGACCGCTCCCCGGACCTTGCCCGGTGTTTCCCCTTTTCCATTCCACGGCCAAACTTTTAAAAACTTTTATATAATATTATATAACACACAATCTATTAGAATTAGAGTATAGAGTTTCTCAACATTGTACTCGAAATAAATAGTACCTATGAAGTAAAATACGTAAAACTATAGCTAGATATATTTTTTCTAGACCACAAGGGACCGTATTGGGTTCCATATTGTTTATTTGGATTGACAGCTATTTTGTCAACAAAATGAATGTATTATTAATATAAAATAATGTTCATGAAATTCAACTATAATTTAAAATATAACATGAAAGTACCTTTAACGCATATTAATGTCCTATAAATCTAGATAAAAAAGTGGTTTTTGGTATTCATCAAAAACCACTTGTTTCATATATTTTTTGATTTTTTTTTGAAAAAAAAAAATTACTGTTGAGATTTCTCTCTATTTGTTTTTGAAGTTGCATTACAATCGGTTCACAATTCCGAAGATTACCCGGACAGACAGACAGACAGACAGGAAATAACGATTTTTAATATTTTTTTTATAATTATTCCTGACTTGATGGTATGCAAATTACCCTTTCAGCTCCATTAAGACATCTATTTCGATATTACATAGAGACACTTCAATTTTAAATATAATATGTAAATAGATAACAAAAACTTTTCATGTTTCCAGAAATACTACAACATTATATATCATCTGCTGATTGACAGCGCGCTGGTGGTTCAAACATTCTTCGTGATGTCTGGATGCTTACTTTCTTACAACTTGCAGCTACATGCGGAGAAGAGAGGCATAAATTGGACTATGATACCGAAAGGGATTATTATGAGATGGCTTAGGTAAATTAACTTATCAATAGTGAAGTCATAACAGCCATTCACAAGTCCTCTGCTGACCAAAGAATGCCAAAGTTAAATATCAAAGTAGGTGTATTTGTTTCACTCAACAAGTGGATTGCGGGAAGTAAAGACTGTGTAAGAACCTCCGAAGGAGGCGGGGTTATAGCCAAAATAAGTTTTAATTTTAATTTTTTTGGTTTTTAGCCATTTTGACCCCTATGAGTGTAATGAGAACTTTTAGCCCCTATTTAACCATGACCTCTATGACATCCTCTACATTGCTATTCAAACTGACTAGGTCTAAAGTTCGAGTCACTCCCCAACTCATATCTAGTTTTTACTTCCAGTTACTTCCAAATATAATATCTTGTATTCTTTCACGAGCTCACAGTTTGTTCGAATTTCAAATCCATGTATCATATGAGTATCATAGATATATTACGTTATTATTATTTCTTCAAGTACAATGTAAGATGTTCTGTAGGTACTGTTAGATGAGCGGTATCTAAAATACAGTTAGTCTGTTGCCCGATATATAGATATTATATATATATATATATATATATACGATTTGTATCGCACACTACTATGTGTAAGTAATTAAAGTGCTGTAAAGCGCCCGGGGCCTTGTAGTGGCGGTGTAAGAATATATACTACTCCATATTGTCCCGTGAGTGTTATAAGAGGCGACAGAGGGAAACTGAAATAAAAGATGGGCAGAAGCATTTTCCTATATATATATAGATAACAACTCAATAAGAAACTGCTGTTGCCAACCCGCCTGCCAAGCGTAGCAACTATGGCAAAATCCTTCCTATATGACAATCTATGGGAGAATCCAATGTTCAGCCGTGGACTTTTATAGGCTGTAATGGACAGCACCCAAAACTTCGTGAATCAAAAGGTTTAAATTATTTGCCATAAAATTTGTCATAATTTATTTTGTCTTTGTAGATAATACAATTAAGCTTCGGAGTGAACTAAGAATACCTCAGCAGCCCAATGGCAAATCATTCACTGTGGCGCTGTAGGCCGCAATTTAAAATGCCGTATAAAAAAAGTATTGGTACGGCCAACAAATTGGATATATAATTTTAGATAATTGTTCCGGTTCAACATGTTTGTCTATCTACGATTTATGCATCATGCCTTCATGATAGAGGAGAAATCCTGGTGTGAGGGTATTTTTAGATATAATGTTTTGTACGTGGTAGAGCCATCCTGTAGCTATAGAGATGTAGCCTAAATGGGTCGGCTCGGCCGAGGAAAGACCACGCTGTCACAGAATTCTAGCATAAATTAGCAGTTTAATACTGCTTTGTTTCATATGGTGAGTGTAGAGAACCGGAGACCTTTTTTACTGGAAACGAGGCATTTCATCTTAGTCCTCAGGGGTAAAAACGCATCTACATTTGGATTCTTATTCAATGATAAATATAGATGTGTATGGGCCACAATATCCACTTATCATCAGGTGGAATATGTGCTTGCTTGTCATTTTTTTTTCTATAAAAAAAATAAGTATGTATATAATATTTCTGTTATGAGAATTGTGTACTAGTTTTAATAGTATAATATTATAATGTTTTCAGCTGCCATAGTCAAAGTCTAAGTCAAAAGTTTTTATTCGGAAACAGTTTTTTTATATACGGGTACAGGAAGATTTATAAAAAAATTCTACAACCGTTGTAAAAACAAATTGTTAGTAATTAAACGAAAAAATCACGATATTTTGTATTTAAATTGTATTAATAATAAAAAATATTAGTAATAATAAATAGTATAGATAGTTTGTTGTATTATCACCAGTTCTTAAAAATAAAAGACAATAATTTCGCGACGGTTGATACATTATACATAAAAGAACTATTAAAGCAGAAGGATAATGACTTATTATATTTATATTATAAATGAGGCCACACCATCGCTTCAATAAGTCCCTATTACCGAATACCTTCTGGGAAGAAGCGCCATTAAACTCACCTTGTAAAATATATACACAAGTCAACATAGTATAAAAAATCTCATTATATCTACGCATTTGTTTGTTTCAAATAATTAGCTAATAAATATATATAATTAATAATAAAAACTACGTGGGTAGTCTGAAAAGTTTCCGAACTAACAAAGATACAAGACATTTTTTTCTTAAAATTTATTTCTATTTCTCTACATAGTCTCCTTCTAACTCTACACACTTCTCCCAGCGATGCTCCCATCTCTCTAACACGTCCAAATAGTACTCCACGTTTTTCTCTGCAAAATAATTGTTCAATTCATCTTTGATTTTCTTAGGCGTATTACCTTTAAAAAACAAAAATTTAATGACAGTTCGATACGCAATATTTTCCATTTTCACAAAAACACTCATATCGACTCGCTCAAACGACTGTCAAATAACAACTACGCGTCCAAAATGGCTGAAATTTTGGTGCGTAACTGTCAAAAGATGCACAACTACATTCAGTGGCTTTTATTGAAGTCGGAAACTTTTCAGACCACCCTAGTAGGTCCTAGTTAGGATTTATTATGCGTTCAATTAATTTTTTACAATAACAATATTATCCTAAATTAACTATGATGGAGCAGTTAAGATATTAATTATACCTTTCAAAAGATTTCTGAGTGAGTATCTTAGCCTAAAATTGTATGACACGAATAAAGCTTTTTTCTTTTAATAAAAATATACTAGCTGTTCCGGCAAAAGTTGCTCTGCTATTTCCGCTAGATGTCGTGCTGAGTTTCACTTCGCTTATCTATTTATTTATTAAATCTTTATTATACACCTTATAATATGAGATGTAAAAGGCAGACTTAATGCCTTATGCCATTCTCTACCAATCAAACCTGGATGATTTGAGAAACTCTAGCAGGTGCAAACAATTTACTCTTTGTATTTACCAAATTATTTAAATAGAAAATTTATTATTAACTCGATTTAGTTATTTTCATTTTTGCCATTAAACAAAATATTGAAAATATGAATCATCCATACATATAGACTTTGTTGATAACTTGACTACAGCGCCACCTATCGCCACCTATTCACGCATAGCTTTAAACCATTATCTTGAGAAATTTAGACTTGATCTCAATCGACCAACTCAACGATCAACGAGTTGATTGATCGATCACTAACAGACGCTCCAATGATTACAATACATACAAAGGTAAACATTTTGCTACCTACACTCCGTTTTTTATAGAGTAAGGGTGACAAACGATTTTGGTAAGTGGATGCTATGGACCATAAACATCTACATCTATCTTCGATTAAGAATTAAAATTCAGACGCATTGTTAGTGCTGCCTAAGATGGAATATCTCGTTTCCAGTAAAAAGGGTATTGGTAATCTCTACACTTACCATATGAATCACAGCAGCATTAAGCTGTTATTTTACACAGGGATACTGTGAGAGCGTGGCCATTCCCCGGTCACGCTGTGGGTCAGCGTGACTGGGGAATGGAACACAACCTTCGTAATACAACCTTAATATAGGTGCAGCGTGGCTTTACCGTTTTTCGGAAAGAGGCTGCAATTCGACAACCTTTCATTACATACATATTAAAAGTAAATATATTATTGCTTACAGATTGACGCCATCTTATGCTTTAGTGCTTGCAATCACTACAACCTGGCTGAGATTTGCTGGTTCAGGACCACTATGGCAGGTATGGCAACTTTATTGAAATTTATAACTATACATATAGCCAGGGTGTAAGAACTATATTAATTTCGCCGTGTAGTGGCGGCTAAAAATAATCCACTACCCCATATCGTCTCGTGAGTGTCGTAAGAGGCGACAGAGGGAAATTAAATTGGAGATGTGCTGATAACAATTCTTCTTCTTTTTCTTCTTCCTGCCCTTATCCAAAGTTATTTGGGATCGGCATAGCATGGCTTCCCCTTCCATTCTCCTCTATTAGCCCTCATCTCTTCACTCACTCCTCGCTTAGGTATATCATCCTTAATACAGTCCATACATCTTTTCTTAGGCCTCTCTCTACTCTCATATCCATCCACTTTCAAAGCCTGATAACAATTCAAAATAATAAATCTACGCGATAAAATCCGTAAAAATTAGTTTTATTTAAATGTTTCTGTGTACATATAAGAAATCATTAATTTAAACTGCGGTAGGCAACTCGCCTGCCAAGTCTGGGGTGGCCTATTTAGCAGTGAACTTCCGATAGCAGTCTATCAGAAGTTCACTGCTAATTGATGTTGAATGAATGAACGAACAAACTTTTTCTTTAACCCCTCAAGTGTTACGCCATTTTATGTTTTTACGCGTCAAGTGTCAGGGGCCGTTCGGGACATCGCGCGATATCGGTAGGCGCTAATGTAAATAATGATATCTTTTTAATTTTGTATGCCAGCTATGTATAAAACTTATACGCATAGATTCGTTATGAATTAAGATATTTGATTCTACTTTATAAATATTAAATTCTATTTTATTATATTATCAATCTCGGTATATATATGTATAGACGTAATTTTGCCGATTTCTTGTACATAAAGTGTAAGGATTATGAAATTAAGCCATTATATAAAAAGGTATTTGTTTTATTTGCATAACAATACAACATTATATCAAAAGAGATTAAAAAATCACACTCCTTCTATACATTTTTTTCACACCATAAACTTTTTAATATCACCGTTTACGCGGGAAAACAAAAACCGGTTAAAATAATCGAAAATGTTCAATTCAAATACGTTTGAAAAGGTATTTGAATTGAACATTTTCAATTAAAACAGAGTTTTATCTTTGAACAACATAGATTAAAGACAAGGCGTATTTAATTGCCGAATGGCCACACGGGGTCGGCTGACACACGGGCATGCATGCGCTGTCAACCCGCCACGGACTTCATTACTCTTGAGGGTTTAAGTGTCAACGTCACCTGCACGTGATGTACCCTGCTATTTAACGGACGAGTGCATCGCGAACGACAGATGACAGACTGATAACGAGTAACATTACCAGTGTGAAAGTATTGACTCCCTCATTGGTCTAGTCTAGTGGTCGTAAACGTGATTCCTGATCATGAGGTCCTAGGTTCGAGTCCGAGTTGGACCAAATTCAGTTATTCGGTTTTTCTGTCAAGAAATTCTCAGTAGCAGCCCGGAGTCTTGACATTAGCGGTGTTTCATCTCCGTGCCTCGGAAAATCACGTAATGCCATTAGCTCTGCGCCTGATAACGTGTCGGATCACCATCCCATCGGACTATGAGAGTGGTGGAATAGGAAGTGCACCTGTGCTTGCTCATACACTTGGGCACTATGATCCTGTCCTGAGCAGATGGCGAATCTTCATTAAGACTGACTGCTGTAACCAATATTCGATCTGGAGGACATTATTATTATAATTAGATCGGTGCAATCTGTCCAGCGTAAGTACAAGCAAATGCATGAAGAATTCTTGTAAAGGCCCGTATCCAACTAACTATATACTGAAAAGGCTGGCTGACAAAGAAAATGATAACAGTCGCTGTTTCAGCCGCTTTTATTGCAATATTTAGACGTAGTTGCACCACGCTGCAATTATATTATAGTTGTAGCATGAATGGGTCGGCTCGACCGGGGAAGGACCACATTCTTACAGAATACCAGAGTAAAATAGCTGCACAATGCTGTATTTCGTATGGTAAGTGTAGTGAACCGGAGACCCGTTTTACTGGTAACGAAGCATTCCATCGTAATCCTCAGGAGTGACATCATTTGGATTCTAAATCTAAACATCATTAACAATCAGGTGGATTGTGTGCTCATTCATCCCCCTTATTCTATAAATTAAAAACATATATTATAACTAAAGCAATACGAACACATATATTTCTATCTTTATGAATTGTTGCCCTTTTGGCTGTCTTAATCTTTAGTTGTTTTTTTAAAATATTTATCCTTCCTATATTTTTCTATGTGCATGAAATTAGTTAATCTACATGCGAGGATTTAAGTTATGCTAATAATAATGTAAATATACACCTGTAACACCTATGTAACACTAATGGGGTGATAGATTCTCCTACGCCGCCACCATACGGTAAAAGAACAAATATATGCAAGCACGTTTCGTACGAAATCACCATATTTGCAAAGTCAAGTCGAAGCAAAACGTTCTCTTTGGTAAAATAAAATTTATTGATGTGTTTCAGAGCGTAGTGAGAGTTGAAGTGAAAGAGTGTCGTCGGGATGGCTGGCTGAATTTAATTTATCTAAATAATTACATAGATGAATCACATTGTATGCCTCAAACATGGTAAGTAAAATATTGTCATTACAGTAATAAACTGTTGAACAGATAAGTAAGCTGAAGTGGCAATGGATCGACCATATGGCCGAGCGTTAGAGCGATGTGTTGTTTCTGTCGGGCTATATAACTCGAAGTCTCATACCGGTAAATGAGGATGGTTGAAATCATAAGAAACTGGTTCATAACTGTCATATAGTTATATGAAACTGGTTTATAAATGTCTTACTAGTAATATAGCTGTGATACGTTCACGACGTATTAATACTAATATCTTCCTAGACTAATTTAACTAAATAATGTAAGTATGTATATGTTACAGTCAAAAGTCATAACTGGTCAAAACCAGTTGACTGCAAAAATCAGGCAAAAGTAGTTTTGACTAAGGATGATGGTCAACACCATTTTTAACTGATTTTTTGCAGTCAAAACAAGTTTTGACTAAGGACGTTAGTCAAATTTACTGTTAACTGCAAAAATATTGGGTAATAGTGATTTTGAACAAGAATGTTAGTCAAAACTACTTTTGACCTATAATTTTTGAATATTGGCCCCAAGCCACCCTAGTTTAAAAAAAAAACATAAACAATACAACAGGAACTGAAGATCCAATGTCAATGACGCGAAATTTGTAGGAGGACTCTTGTTAATTTTTTCAGCAGATTTTTTTTTAAGTTGTCTACAGATTTATCTCTTTGGTCCTAAATGTTTCTTTCCGTTGTTGCATTAATTGCACAAGAGTTGCGATCCTTAATCTTCACCACATGACGATATTCCACAAATAACATTAGCGGATGCGCCAAGGGTCGCTTTCTGCCATTATCTTAAATAATCTATTTCGCCTCGGGAGTTGCATGTCATGACCTCGTAGGCAACACCCTGTCGACGTAGTCGTTCCAACTGTGGACGCACGCACACGCGTCATTTTCGTTGCGCAACGCTAGTCGCACGTTTACGCGTTCGTCGTCTACCGCTTGCTAGAGGAACACGCCGTGTACGTGTCGCAACAACGAAAATCTATAGAACTGTCGCC
Organism: Parnassius orleans; assembly: GCA_029286625.1. Taxonomy (NCBI): domain Eukaryota; kingdom Metazoa; phylum Arthropoda; class Insecta; order Lepidoptera; family Papilionidae; genus Parnassius; species Parnassius orleans. The sequence goes on from JAGSMP010000199.1 coordinate 92,018, forward strand.
TGCAAGACTGTGTGATACCGCAAGAACTATTCGTATTAATCAGCCAATCGTGCTGAAGATCACCGCATCGCAGCTGTTGAAGTAAGGAGCACGCCGCACCGCCCCACATCCGAAGATTTCAGGTGAGCTTATTTGGTCTCATGAACATGCAATTACCCTCTGGTCCTTCAAATTTATCTACTTAACTTCAATCAGCCTTTACCTGGGGGCCTGAGCCACCGTAGAAAATTGTTTAACAGCTCCCACCACGTGGGCGCCTCGTGGGCCACACCTCCCGCATAGACTAGGTTTTTCTGGTCACCACGCATACCACTCCTGGTATTTTTCTCGAGCTGCAAATTCTTACAAAATTTGTGGTTCGAATCCCGCAATTAATTTAATTAAATTAATTAGCTAGTGGCCAATTTAGAGACGTGTTACCACCATTAGCATTTCATCTACACGAGTAACACTACTACACGAGATTAGTCTAGTAATATAGTTATATTACTATATCGTGCTCGTATCATAGTTATATTCTTAGTAAGACAGTTGGTAACCGCTGTCATCTTACTGCGACATATACAAATGTATTTATTACATTTAAAATCGGTCATTTGGATCAGTTTTTGTCTCCAGCCGTTTAAAATTCCACAGCTAACGTGCTAAAATATTATACGCTAACGAGCTTAGACTTTCCAAGTACAAACCAGGAATTTTCAAATACAAAGTATCCTGAAATTCAACGTCAAGCGGGTACGGGATGAGAGGAGGGGCCATACCCGGGAATAATAAAAAAATCCATATCAGTTACTTCAGTTATAACTGACAAATTTATGTAAATGGGGAAAATCGACACCTTAAATCATATCATTAAGTATTGTGACCACAAATTTCTAAATTTTTCAGTGATACACACAATATAGTGATAACAAATACAAACAAAGTGATAAAGGGAAAATTTTGTGGTATTAAATAAACGTGCTATAAATCGCAGTTACAAATCATGCAAAAAAAGTTTGCTAGGTTAGTTAAAATTAACGTAGTTTCTTTTAGTCGTAGTTGAAAAATAAGATCATTTAACTTTGACTCTTCATAAAATAAACATACTGTACTACCATATGTGTAATAAATTATAATAGTGAGTCAACTCGGCGACTAGGCGGAGCAACGATGGGCACAGTATAAAGTAGAGCGGAGACCCCCCTGCCCACGACGTCTGCGGTAGTACCGGTCAGCTTCGCTTGCGTACCGGTACGCCCGTTAAGGAGTGTCACGTACACGGAATCAGTTATATGCGTTTGGTGTTCACCCAGCAATATGATATTACTTGGTATTATTTAGAAATATTGGGAAAGATTGTAAGATGCTTTAGGTAAATTTGAATTCTATTAAACATGTGATTGCTTTCCATTACGATTTTAATTGAATTATATATAAGGATGAGAATTCATTATACCATTAAATTAAACGAAAGACAATTAAAAAAAAAACAATAATAGTCGGTTGCGCATCTATAACGTGGTGCTTGAATAAATAAAACGAACGGATAATTTTAACCTGTTTTATTTATTCTGTTCAACCCCAAGTTCATATCCAATATTTTAAGCGGAATACCTGAGATACTGCTATATAAGTAAAATATAGTAAAGTTAGGTAGGTACCTACCAGCACAATCCTTTGTTTCCATCACGATGAATCAGGTGAAGCTGCGGAACGCAACTCGTTTTGTAAAGTAGTAATTAGTATGTATGATCTGTAATCTGAGTCATGTATCTTTGTATAGAAAAATAAATTATTACGAGGAATACTGATAAAATATAATGATATAATATTATTATATACGGAAATGTTTTTGTAACAACCCTTGCATATTTTTAGCGACTTGATGTCGAGACAGCCTTGTAGGTATTTTGCGGTATAACAATGGAGTTGACCCACTATTAGTATTTATTACACATATGGCACTACCTTAGGCAAGTTACTTCAACAACAATCACGATATAGTATTGTTTGCTGATTATACCTCTTTAATTTTCAAACTCAAACAGCAGTCAATTAATTATGACGATATAAATAATGCTCTATCGAAATAAGTATATTGGTTAAACGTCAACAGTTTGCTCTAAAATGGCAATAAGATAAAATGTATTAAATTTGCAACACCTAATGTTATACATTCGAATACCAATGTGTTCTTAAATGCGGAAGAGTTGAGTCTTGTGGATACCACTGTTTTCCTTGGTATTACTATTGATGCGAAGCTTCAATGGGGCGTCCATATATCTAAATTAGCAAGCAGACTCGTTCTGCAGCATATGCTGTAAGAAAGATTAGAAGTCTCACAGGTGTTGGGACAACTAGATTAGTTTATTTTAGTTATTTGATAGTTTGATTTTTCGATTTGATAGCGTAATGTCGTATGGGTTTCGCTATGGGGTAATGCGACTGATATTGAAGCCATATTTGTTTTGCAAAAGAGAACCGTGCGAGCGATTTATAACTTAAATTTTAAAGAGTCCCTCAGAGAAATTTTTAATAAATAAACATATTAACTTTGACATCCCAATATATTTATGAAAATGTAATTTATGTACATAAAAACATAAATAGCTTTGATAAGAATAAGGATTTTCATACTTTAAACACTAGGAACAAACATAAGCTTTTAATACCAGTTACTAGATTTCACAGAATCAGTAATTCATATATGGGCCAATGTACGAGTATACGTTTTTACAAAAAAATCCCAGAACTTGTTCAAAGTTTGTCAATAAACAAGTTTAAAAGTTTTATTAAAGAAAAATTGCACAAAAGGGGTTATTATAATATCAAGGAATACATGAATGAAAACAACCCCTGGAAATGAGGTGATCGCCACCATGCTGGTTCTATAAAAATCACTTAAAAATTGTACAAACAAAATTATAGAAAAATATGTAAATATGTTTTAAAAAAAGTCCAGCCGGGTTTCTTGCTGGTTCTTCCCAGGACAGAGGTATTTTCCAAACTAGTGGTAAATAAAAAAATTACTTTCAATAACTATTATGTAATAATCAATATTGAATAAAAATCATTTTATTCTATTCTTCAAAGATGATCCATTTATCCTAGATTTCAAAATATAATACGTATCACTTTTCATCCTTAAAAAATAAAATTAATTTGATTTTCTGAAATAAGACCTGAAAATCAAATCAGTTCCACACCTACACCACAATACATTTTCATCTATTAAATATTGAATTCAACAAGTGCAAATGAGACAGAAATGTTTTTAAATGAAACAGATAATGACGCCATTTCATGTGAGTTAGAGCGAGATAGGTAGAGATGCTATTTGATGTAATTGGCTGAAATATATCGTAAAGCTTTAGCGGTTGTTTGTCTTTTAATGGTCAGTACGCTACACTCTTTTGTTTAACGCGTATCTTTTGTATTTGTGTTGCTCCCGTTTGCGTGCTAACGATTTTGGCTTTGTGAAATTGGACTTGATTCTTGTTTGTTTACTGACCTGGCTTTCTTTTGGACTTATGATTGTGACACCTGAATATTGTGTTTTGCAAACTCTGCAGCCAAAACCAGTGGTTTGTGTTTTCTACGCTACTTCGGGTAATCCGAATCATGTCTTATCTCTCTCTACTCAGCTGAAGGATATGCGAACATGCACCTCATATACGGAGAATGTGGATGTAAGGCTAGTGCCGCAGCCACGTTTTATCGAGAAAGACACCCGAATACCGAACGTCATCCGGATCACCGCATTTTCGTCCATGTACATCAGGCGTATACGGAGGGACGACTGTAACGACAATTTTTTTTGTACCTGGTGTTCGAAACCTTGATGGATGACCCCGAGGGGATTACGGCGACGTAGTTTTGAATGAAATTCAAGACAACTCAGTACTTCGGTACGTGCGATGCAAGAAAGTACGGGAGTACCTAAAACTGTCGTGGATCGAATTTTGAAACGTCATACATACCACCCCTATCATGTGAGACGAGTACAGAATTTAGTACCGCGTGACTCAAGGAATACATGAATGAAAATAGATTTTAGGAATGTTTTTATTGTTAATAGATTTTTTTCATTGTTCTGCAAAAGTTTACTCTCTTAGAATAAACTTTTGCAGAACAATGTCAGCAAAAAATAGCGAAGATCCGCAATTTTTGGATAAAATATTATGGACCGATGAAAAAATATGCAAAAAATATGGTTATTTCAACATTTATAATGTTTATGGTTGGCATACTGAAAACCCATATTTAACGAAAGAAATCGGTCGCAATACCAATTTAAAATAAATAAATGTGCTATCAGGCATGCGTTTGTTAAAAAAGCTTTGCCCACAATTCTGGGCAGGCGTACGATACATCCGATGCTTTCCGCTACCAGCCTGTGGTATCTGAGTTCAATTTATAAACGTTATTCAAACAATTAGTAGGTCATCAGAACCTCGCCCATGAAACAGCAGTTAAAGTTGCAACTTTAAGTGCTGATTTATCAGAATTTAAAGTTGCAAATAACAAGTTCATTGGTGCCTGCGGGTATCAAAACCGAGTTGCTCGTGTACTGTGAAATTATGGCGAATGCTATGCTAAGTTAGTCCCTGAGCTACCATGTTTCTGCAAAGACACGTTAAGAGTATTTAATAACTAGCTGATACCCGCGACTTCGTCCACGTTGCTTAATATATTAACAAAGTTTTAGATATATACATATATATAAAATTCATTTTCTTATTATATACTAGCTTTTTCTCGCGGCTTCGCTCGCGTGGTCTTTAATTTAGAAAAATCATTAAATGCTATTCCGCGCCAAATTTAGCAAAATTCGGTCACTTTTAGAGTTACTTCGGTGTCTGTGTATCTATGTCAGTTTGTCAAAGATTTTTTTTATATTCCCAAAGACTATTAGACCTAGATGATTGAGAAACACGTGAATAAATAAGCTTTTAGAATTGCATTAATATCATATGTCTAGAAACATCTACATTTTTTATATTGGACATGTCTTCCGATGTATCCATAGAAAGATAAATTGTCCTGGAATCAAAATTTACTATTATTATTTACTCTTTACATTCATTCATAATTAAAGTTAATTTAGTTTTAACAAAATAATAATGAATCCATGTTCTTATATGCGATATTTGATTCATATCATTGTTCCCATTTAATATTGATTGGCACCATAAAATAAATTCTGATATTTTTTCTACGTTCGAGTAGACTTCAAAATTTCATATAATATGCAGTTCTGACAATCATGATTGCTGCACATGTAATAAAACAAATTTTAATAAATCACGTTACATTTTAACTTTATTTTAAGCGGGTTGTACAAAACACATATTTGGGAGAAAGATACATAAAAATTTGCGTAAAAGAACATATTGCTGATGTGAAGCACCGACGTTCCGAGAAGTCTCAAGTATGTCAACATGTTCAGTATCGTTTCAACCATTATATCATATCTGATAGACAACAAATCCTCGCAATGGAACACCGATTCCTACTAAGGATGATTCCCGAGGCTATTGTAATTAAAAACATGCTAACTTCAAACCCAAGCATACTACTGCAAGACCTCAAGATACTGTAAGCTCGTCCTGCGAGGATCGGACCAAACATTATTATTTAAAAGTTGATTGTAGTCTTCGTAAATGTAATGTATGACATCAGGACAAAAAACAACTCAGAAGTATCCATGGGTTCTTTATAGTGCCCGAAACGTCAGGAATGAAATAAGTTAAAATTAAACACGATAAAATCCTTAAGATTACTTTTATTGCAAATGAAGTTCTATTCGCAGTGAACGTGGGTAGTACTACACTCCGCCTTATTGTGGCGGCTAAAGAGAATCCGCCACCTCATATCGTTCCGTGTGTGTCCTAAGAGGTGATAGAGGAAAACAAAGAGGAGATAGGCAACATCATGTTCCTGACAACAGTTCAAAATAATAAAGGTTGCGGTTGCCAAACCGCCTGCCAAGCGTGGCAACTATAGCAAATATCCAGCCTATATGTCAATTTATGGGGGAGACCTATGTTCAGTTCAGTGGACTTTTGATAGGTTGTAATGATAACGATGATGTGTTCTATTCTGTCGAATCTTTGCTACCGTTAATATTTACGGTAGTGTGAAAACAAAAAAGTAATATCTCCGAAAATATGAATGAAATAAAAACAGCATAATTGCCCCATTAAAACTAAAAAAGTAGCAGCCTACATACATGTCACTACTGGGCACAGGGCACAAAGCTTTTGGCCAAAAAAAGTGCCAACGCGCGATCACCTCAACTGGGGAACTTCTCAGATATGCAGGTTTTCGTTCACCGCCGAGAACATGGTATATCGACACTTCAAATTTCAATTAACATAATATATGTAAAAATTATAATAATGCTAATGTACTATGAAATTTACGTTTAGATCGGTTTGATTACCGCCTTTGACAAGTAAAATAAAATAAACCTTTGTTTAAGTAAAATCTGCTATCTTTGATATTTAAACTATTTTTTCGCAACAGCATGTTCATTTACTCGTACATATCTCATGTGAGCTATGAAACCAGGACTGTAACAAAAATCTTGATTTGTCTGATAATATGAAAACTCAAAAATAGAAAAATTTTAAATGACAAATTGATTTATCATCATCTCATTAAAATTATAAAAGCTAAAGTAGCAGCTTACATACGTCTCACTACTATGCACAGGGCTCCTCGTTACCTATAGTGTTTATGGGCAGAAAAGAGTATGCCGCAATCCTTCAACTACTACTCAGACATTTAGGTTTGCCTACGAAGTTATTCTTCACCACTTCACCGTATACGTGGTAAGTCAGCACGTAAAATTTCCCATAACAGATTCATTTGTCCTCAAAGGACTCGTACACGTCTTGCTCCCTTGTCGTGATGAAATCTCACGGCGAGTTACACGGCTCTCGTATTTGCTTAAATAAAATTCATAAAAACTGAAACAAAGCTTTTATACGATTGTTGACCATATCTACCTAGTAATCAGAAACTCAACGATGCCACGAAATATTCCATTAAATAGAGATAAAATCACACAGTGCACTTAATTTCCAATTATTTACATCAGATAACGTTATAACATAATATGAAGTTGGTAAAATGAAACCTATGCCGACAGACACCCAATATATTTAACTAAAGAGCTTCTCTCCCAATCTCAATTTTGTGTACACAGTACTGGTGGATACTGTGCACACAAAACACACGTGTTGTGTATAACAGTGTTGTTAGCCATTTTGCCAAACGTGGTAATTGTGTTAAATCATCCCAATAATGGCCACTGGTCTAGATCTTTTGAAGTGTGACAATTTTGATGCTGCGAGAATAAGTATTCAGTAGCATTCTAAAATTTAATTTTATCAGTTACTTATCACTTTCTGCTTAATAAACTAATGAGTTTATTAAGCAGAAAGTAGAGGACGCTATATAACATTAATACTATGAAAGTCAAAACTATACTATCTAGTAATATCAGCTATAGAAGGTTGGGGTGCGACTGGCTCAAGAGCCATCCCAAAGCCGGGAACATTTATTTATTATATAAAAAAGGCATAAAGTGATGTTGGTCCTGTTAAAAATCTGTGAAAAACTATTTGAAGATATGACCATATTATCATGAAATAGCAAACAACGATCTCTATTCATTGATTTGGCTAAGCTATATCATGACATGGTCAACAAACAGTGATAAATATCATGAAATGACACCATTTCACAAAATAATGATTTAATGAGAATTTTTCAATAATTGCAGGCAGACCAGTTTTAATCAGTTTACATACAGATATAGTATCAAACGTATGAAAATTGATATGTTTTTTTTAGTTCAATAAAATATCAATTTTCATACTTTTGATAGATGTCACTATTATCTATTATTTTTTAAATTTTAATTATTACACTTATAAAATGAAATAACGATTAAATTAAACATTAGGGTTTTTAAATAATTTTATAAATGTAATTATTTAAGCATATAAATGTTAGTTATTTATATTATTTAATTTATTAGTTACTAAAGGCAAAATACAGTAATTGTGGATGCTATCAAGAAAACTAAACAGAGGTTTTCTTAATTTCCCTTCTAGCATCAAATTTAAAGCTTAAAATATCTTAAATAGCTGACAATTTTACGAAACAAGAAAATACAATAAATTTGACAAACTCCACGAAATGAAGTTACTAGAAAAGATATTTTGATTTAGGTTATATACATAAGAAATAAAACGTTCAAATCAAGCGAAATTTTTATGAAAATGCTGTGGATAAAACGATTATTTTCACCAATTTATGTTACTTAATTTAATAAAATAATAGCTTAATATGTTAGAAAAACATATTTTTTAACCTGTACCCTATAAAATTAAAAATAAAATAGCTTTATTATTTTTCTATAAATATTTTAACATTACTATAAAATCACAATAAAACTCCGCGTTTGCATCTATTCAAATTAGACAGCCGCTAAGCTTCCCAGAGAGAGGTCACGTCGCTCGGCGCTCTGCCTGTCGTTTGCCCTGCATACGCGGATAGTGCATTATTATAGTGTTATCAACAAATCTTAGTACTTTATAAAGTAAATTTTTTTTTTTTTTTGATGACAGACAATATTTATTTTAGAGTGACAACAAATTATGATTCATACGTAATGAGAAATAAAACCAAGCTATTTTCATATAAAACAAAAAAATTGAGAGGATTTATTTTAAATTTTGGTAACTTTTTTCTTTTTTGTTCTTGCCTATGGATACATCCGACCGTACCTATGCAGTTGTATGAAGCACCGCGTAGTTAACTTTGCCAATGGTGGGAACAAACGGCTGAGCATCGTATGGTTGAGGCTAGTAAAGAAAAGGTGGAGCATGTAAAACTTTCTTTTTTTTCTTTTTTTTAAACTCTACTACAACTAAAAACTCATCGGAAATATGTCGTCTTAAGGATTAACAATGATAGCTGCAATTGCAGACGCATGTTGAGTAAACGTTCATTTCGTAAAGAAGTCCTGTACTGTGTGTTGAAAAATTAATATTCTGTCACATGTTCCTGATCAGAAAACAAAGGAATTAAGCCACCAGATCATGTCTTTGAAGGATTGTTGTGGGTTCAACAGGTAAAAGATCTTTGTCAAGCCACGGACTTATACGTATAACTACTTGAACTTATATTACAGTTGGTGAAGTCCCCAGAACAAAAACTTTATTAAAAGGAGCACTGTTTTACAGAGTGCAAACTCGCTCTTGAAAACTAGAAGAAAAGTTTACAGCTTCATAGTTTGCTATACTTTGCAAATAGCTTAAAAATACCAAGTGTACTCTCCTTGTTAAGGAATTATTGTGTGGTTACGATTTAAGTAATTTCTCATCTATAAAAAATAGCAAGAACAACGAGCGTAAAGAATCCCGAGAATAAAAAAGGGATTTAAATGTGAACATACATGACTAGTTTATAAATATACCACAAATATTCATTTCTGGGTGTTAGTCCAGACGGCAAATATGAACCTGCTTCTTTAGAAGTGAAATACCCATGATCCGATTATAATATGGAACCCAAAAAAGCAATCAAACAAAAGAAAATTGACTTTTGGTTATATAAATCTAACGTTCTCATAGTCAACACAAAAGGCAAATGGTGCTACCAAGTTCAAGATAGGCGACGGTAAAATTAAATTTAAATTTATAAAAAGATACGACCAGTTCTGGAAGGAAAACGTGGAGGGACTCTTAATAAAATTCTACAATAACTGCTTACCTCCAGAGCTAGTTGATATGAATCTAAGATATCATAGCTCACATACGAATAAAAAGATACAAATGAAATAACGTGTAAAAGCAAACATTTGCCTGTTTTATTTTTGATTTAAAAAAATAGATTCCTCACTCACACATGCACATACAATCGGTACATGTACGGTTAAACAGTCGCAAGCTCACTCATGCTCGTGGCATCCTATACAAAATTATTTTTTAATAATACTGAACCCTCACCCCACTCTCAAATTTACAAATAATATAAACATTATTATCATGCCAGATACCTAATGCGATTGCAAAGTTTCGCCAACTAACTTTACTTAATACTTGTAAAATTAATAATACTTTAAGTATCCTCATACCAACAAAGAAAGAAAAACGGAGAGCTACGTTCATTTAAAGTGATGAAAAACCAAGCCAAAACCATGCTCACCTTATTGCAAGAACACGCACTCACATACATGTATGCATTTAAAATAATTTGCAACCATTAACATAGTTTTAGGTGCATCTATGTGTGCATCCATCAGTAAACTTTTACAGGCTGATAAAGAAAAAAAGAAAAAAGATGTATGCGAGAGTGCGTGTCAAGAAGTTTTAATAAGTTTAGCTTCACTTAAGATGTACGTGGCGCTCCGTCTTTCTTCCTTTGTTGATCTGAGCAAGTATCAAGTTTAGTTAGGTATAATATATAAAATATAGCGGAGAACTAAGTCAGCTTGCAATTCGAATATCTAAATTCGAGTATGTCAAAAATGTCACTATGTCCTTAATGGTGAAAAACTACTGAGAAAACTATAGGAAACTACGGGGGGCAACTAATCAAGGTACAACTGAACAGCATGAAGTCGCTCGCGCAAATAATGCGCGGCTGGCCCTAACTTTATCATGAGGCAGAGGTAGAAGATACTTCTACTCTCCTACGCATGCGCGCTACACCGCTTGCCCCACTTCTCCGCGGCAAGAAAACACACATCACTGAACACGTAGTATAAAAATCGTTGTTTCTTAAAACTTTAATAACTTTATATTAAATGAAGATATCGCAATATTTTTTTCAGATAAGAGCCAAGTGTCTAAGAGATAAAACTTAGAAGACCTAATTGAAATATATCCAGCAGTTTTTCCGTGATGCGCGCACAACTGCAAACCTCTATCATTTTATTTATACAGATTAGTATTAGTACCTAGTAATCTAGCCTAGAAAAGACAAATAGTCAATCATAGTCTCTCTGATGGTATATGGCTGCTGCAGCCAACGTCTTGCAAATAGTGCTTCAGATGCGTTGTCATTTGTGGACTAATATGTCGCACGGTTGTTACTATACAAGTTCTTCATACCCAAACCGGAACACAAGACTGCAAAAAATACCCTTCCTGTCATCTAAAAGTTCTAAATTTCCAGGTATATTGCAGCTGACATGCAGCTCTTCGTCGTAGGTCTCATCATACTCACGCTAGCAACGAGTTTAACTGCTAGGAAGATCGTCCTATCTGTACTGTTCGTTGTCAGCCTTATTATTCCTGCTTGTCATACGTACATACAGAACTTGGATGCTGGACTTATCGTCTCCCCCGAGTAAGTTATGTTATTATCAGTATACGAAATGCAAAGCAATATAGAATAGAATATATATTAGGTACAATCATGTGCAAGTACTAATATACGGTGTATGTGACGGTTTAAGGAATTACTTTTAACGATTGAATTAACTTCGAAAATTAAAAAATAACCAAAAGATTGCCAGCAGAGTCTTTCCAATAACGACTGGAATATAATAAACAAGGGTTGTTCTGCCAAGCGTGGCAACTATGGCAAATATTTCCCTTATTTGGCAGTCAACAACATTTTAATATGCAGTTTTTGAGTCACTATGCACTACCGCCTGACGCTTATGAGATTCGTTAATTATTATCCAATAAGAGTACTGCAAATCCCATTTCCGGGTTTCCTATCTACCGCTTTTTATGCCTTTAGCATGTGCACTCTTGTGTTAACGGAGTTAGCATAAGTTCAGAAGACACGAAACCAACCGCATCGCTTCTATCTTGCGTCATCACACCCGCCTTTGTGTAATTTAGATATTAAACTATAAAAAAATATCGTAAAGTGTATAGACATTTACAATAACGCTATATTTCGCGATTATCTGTGATGTTTATATGTGTGAAGACAGCCGGCGCCGAATCATCGTGGCTGCAGCCCTTGAAACAAGAGGCAGATAAGCATAAGTCTTGGTAAGTGCACATGCATTCCTTCACATCCTTCCTGTAGCCTAAATTTAGGGCATTTGCAGTATTGCAAACTATTAAAACTTCCTCGCCGTTCGCACCGCACCCTATTTTAATAACTCTGAACAAGCAGTTGGTCAGTTAAACCAAGACGCCATATTATGGCCCATCGCCATTTTTTGGTCACTTCGGCCGGGATAATTTTAACCAGTATACATATGAATGAAAAAAATAAGAATAAAAAATGGCTTCTTAAGCAGAAAGCGATTCCTAGTCCTAGTGAATTCCATAACAAAAACTGCTTTTCGTCACCTGTCTGTTAATTTTTTGTTTAGCACATTCGTGTTAGATTTTCGATCACTAGTTAATCAAAAGAGTTTCATCTATCAGTCGGCAGGACGTATAGCGTGAAAGGGAGATTAACAAAAAGAAAAAGTTTTTTTTTCCTTTATACTCTTTTTTCTTTATGCACACACACTAGTGCACTGTAATTCTGGACTGCGCAGATAGCTAATCTGCGTTGAAATTGACTGGCGTTACCGAAATTTTGTCTGAAGTACATTATTAATATTAGGTCTTTAATATGTACCTATTTATTAAGTCCTTACATATGAAATTAGCGTTTTGTCGTACTGACCAATTTGATCTGAAATTTCTCTTCTTTGGTTAAGAATTCCAAATTCAAATTTATAAATTCATTTAGCTGGTACATTTGAGTTTTGAAAATAGTCATTCATTTGTTTTTTTCTCATTATTTTTTTCTTTGGCGTCGCTTATTACCGCACAATGGAAAACATGAAATATCGGTATATTTACGAGTACGAGTTCTACCATGGCACCAGTACTGCAGAAACAGCTCGAAGGATTAATGATGTTTACGGCGCTGGTGTCGCAAAAGAAAGCACGGTACGTTTTTAGTTTCAACGTTTTCGTTCTGAAAATTTCGACCTTCAGAACCAATCCCGTGGACGGCCGGAGACCAATGTGGAAAATGAAGAATTAAAGGCTATTGTGGAAGCAAATCCATCACAAAGCACTTCAGATATAGCTGCAGGCTTCGGGGTAAGTGATAAAACTGTATTAATCCACTTGAAGCAAATCGGGAAAGTAAAAAAACTTGAACGATGGGTACCTTATGAATTGAGTGAATCGAACTTGCAAACACGCGTCGACTGCTGTGTTACTTTGCTCAACCGACACAGTAATGAAGGGATTTTAAATAGAATTATTACTTGTGATGAAAAGTGGATACTGCACGATAATCGGAAGCGCTCGTCGCAATGGCTGAACCCTGGAGACCCAGCCAAATCCTGCCCTAAACGAAAATTGACTCAGAAAAAGTTACTTGTGAGTGTTTGGTGGACTAGCACCGGTGTCGTTCACTACAGCTTTCTAAAATCTGGCCAAACGATTACGGCAGATATCTATTATCAGCAACTGCAAACTATGAAGGAAGAACTAGCTGCTAAACAACCGAGATTGGTCAATCGCTCTAGGCCACTGCTGCTTCACGACAACGCAAGACCACACACTGCACAACAAACAACCACTAAGTTAGATGAGCTACAATTGGAATGTCTGCGACATCCACCGTACTCCCCGGACCTTGCTCCAACAGATTACCATTTTTTCCGGAATTTGGACAACTTCTTACAAGGAAAAAAATTCAACTCCGATGCGGCAGTCCAAACTGGTTTTTTTAGTAAAGGGATCAATGAACTACCTATGAGAAAAGTGCATAGATAACAACGGTGCATACTTTGATTAATTAATTATATTTTCAAAAAAAAAATGACTTTATATTCCTCCCGTACAAAACGCCAATTTTATATGTAAGGACCTAATATTATAAACACTTTGAAAAATGAGAGAAAACTATTGCCGCCTGTGAATTGTTATATAGACTTACTTTTTATGAATGTATTAATTATTGACTAAATTAAATATAAACCAACAAAAATACTATTATTTGCTTTTTGTTTCCAGGCTAGTTCGTAATGATTTCGTTAAGGATCGGAACTTCAATCACTCATACAAACGAGGGCATACCAACTTAGCTAGCTACATACTGGGCCTCAGCTTAGGAATGTTGATTTATTACTTGCAAAAAAATGAGTTTAGTGTCGAAAAATACAAGGTAAATAAATTTGGATCTTTCTTAACAAAATATTAGCTGCAGAAATGAATCATTTAAGCCATACGTTCGAAGTTCTATAAAATTTCTTACCATTTAGTAATCTTAATTAAATTTATCTAAAAGGCTTTCAGTTCATATATAACTTATTTTTTATTTCAGAAATTCAAATTAGTCTATTGGGCAACTCTTCCAGCCATGCTTATAATATTGCTTTCTGGATCATTTTTCTATTTCTTTCAAAACAGCCCTCCACTATACCTGAAAGCCATATATTCAGGTGTTGCAAGGCCCATATTCGGATCAATCATATTTTTTATTATTCTTGGAATGGCGTTCAAACTAGAAAGTAAGTGAAAATTATTATTTTAAGTGTTACAATTCAAAAAGTAAAATTATAACTTTTATATATTGTGTCAACGAAGAGAGACATGATTACAATTAATTGCACCATGTTCATTAGTGCCTGTGAGAATACATAATCAGGCGAAGTTGAGATAAGGCTGAATAATATCACATAAACCTGATAGACTTGTCCACTATTATAATTATGAAGGCTTAGAAAGTTTTGCTGATATCAAAATTTTTTACAGGTTAACAAGGAATAATACACAACAGTTCCAAATCATAGGATAAGTTTGTAAACTGAGCGAATAAGCTAACATTTCCCAATAGAGGGAATAACCAACTACGGGTCGTGTAACAAAGTTTATAATAAAACATACATAGTTAAAAATATATTATCTGTAGATATTGTTTTTTCTATAATAATCAACCGATATTCAATACAATTTTTTAAAAATAATGACTTTAGTAAATATTTATTTTTTTGCAGATTTTTACAGAGGATTATCAGAATGGAATGGATGGACATCACCTGCTAGAATTTCGTACTCTGCCTATATTCTTCATGTTCTCTTCGTGCGCTCTTTAACTGGAACTAGAACTACCCTCGTACATGTATCAACAACTTATATAGTAAGTGTATTTTAATTATTGTCGACAAATTAATAATCAATTGCATATACACTTTAAAAATATATGGTAGAGGCGGAAGAGAATCGATTACCCCTATCAAGTTGGTGTTGTAAGGGGCAACTTTGGGAAAGTCCAAAAACACTAAAACTCTTTCGTGACCGTAATAACCGACGGGAGAGACCCATGTCCAACAGCGGACTGACAGGACTAATAAAAAAAACAGTGAGAAGGTGATAAGACTATCACACGGAATGTTGGTCGCTCAAAGGGCTAACAACCTTGACCGGAGGGAGATCTGCCCTATTTTCTTCCACGATCAAGGTAACGAACCCGACGTGATGTGAAGTCCAGTGCATTTGATGGTTAGTGGATTCAGTAGCCCATATACATCTGCTTATATTTCTTTAATTAAGAATAAAAATGCGCATTTATTGTTACGTCTCAAGACTAACATAGAATAGAAAATTACCATAAAAAGTAAGGCTTTCCAGTTCTTCTCAAATGCAATACGAAACACAACAGCATTTTGCTGATATTTTTCACTGTTATTTTGTGAAAATGAGATTCTTCCCCCATTCATGTTGCGGGCATAATACATCTGCAGCGTGTTCTTACCACGGAAAATGAAGTTGTAATTAATCACTAGGATTACTATTTATAGGATTATGTAAAAAAAACAGGGTTTGATAAAATAATTGATTATACTAAGAAACATAATTATTATATACTGAATTTGTCCAATCTAATCAAACGGATGTATTAAGAAACGACTAAAATAAAACGCCTAGAAATTTTGTGGCCTCCGTTAGATGACAGAATAACCATATCGTGTCATGTAGTATTATTAAAAATAAAAGACTCAAACCCGTAACCAGATCAGCGAGACCAATTAGCGAATATAATTGTTACTACGCTTGTCAAACGTATAGATTATCATTAACTTAGACATTCTTAAGTCTACAAAAACTGATTCTTAGGAAACTTTATTGTTATTACTCATCCACTTCTAGCTCTGGGATGTTCATTTCTCATGAGTTTATATGTATAGCAAATATATACTAATATTGTATAACCAACTGGTGACAATGTTATGGTGGGTATTATCAACAATAGATTGACAACAAAATAACATAATATTAAGCGATCAGTTACGCCAGTTACATATGCCTACCGGGACCTTGCAGGAATAAGCAAGTAATACAGCACCTCCTGCTAAGCAAATAACAGCACGTCTTTAAAGACGTAACTCAATTCACTTACGTTACTTATATTCAACATAGTATAAAACCCAGGGCTTAATTGTTAAGACAGCCCAGTAGTAATTAAGTTAGGTAGTCCATTATTCCTGTGTACTCACATTGTCACAGTAGTTAACTTGTAAGTTAGAAAATACAAGTAATACAGGAAAAAGTCTTCCTCTACTTTCACTTCAACACTCCCTAAGCTGCCGCAAACGTAAGTCGCCTCATTTGGTGATAGCTTTAAGAAATCTCCGTTTATGAGACATAACCCTAAATCACAAAATAGTGTAAGAAATCAATTACAGTTTCAAAAGTTTTTTCCAAGAGATATAAAAATACCATTTACAGTGACCTAAGATTTCCAAACTCACTGTGTGTAAAGCCAAATACTAGGTAAGACATTTAATATAAATGTTTGACAAATGCTCGATCAGATGAATGATGAGACGGAGACCTGAAAAATAAGTGCGGCCTTGTTTAATTTTATAGTAACGATAAAAGTGACGGTCGTGATATTTGAGATGTAAAGAGTAATAGTAATTCAGAGTATGTAGTGCTATCGTCAATCCGCCTACCAAGCGTGGTTTATTATCATAGCAGCCTATTGAAGTCCACTGCTGAACATAGACCTCCCCTTAAACTGTCTCATAAGAGGGGTATTTGCGACAGTTGCCACAGCAGGCGGATTGGCAATCCAGGCGTGGTGATTATAGCAAATCTTTACTTTAGTGAGGGAGACCCATGTCAAGCAGTCGACTGCTATGAACTAATAAAGAACAAGAAGAAGATAATATTAGTACGTTTTATGAATGAAGAATTTATGAAGAAATTATTTGTCTTTCTCACCATATAGAAAAATATTATTTTGCATTATTAATTCCTGATTGTTATTTCTGTTTTTAGGTTTTATTCGCCTTGGGTACGGTTATTATAACATACCTAGTTGCTTACCCATATTGGTTATTAGTAGAAGCTCCGTCAGTGTCATTATCGAAAATAATTTTCTCGCTGGGAGCAAAGGAAAAATCAAGGGCAGAATCAGAACTAAGGAAAAATGAACGAATTCCAGCTTTAGCACCATCGAACAAAACGTGTTCTCGTAAAGAAGTGAAACAGAAGTCTAGCTATTTTTAACTTATCAATTCACTTCGAGTTTGTCCAAACTTGTTGTGATAATTTGTAGTTGTGCCCAAGAAAACTCTAGCAGCAGTTGAGGCATAATATTTATTTGAAGTAAAATCTGAACAATTTAATACTCAAACTGATATTTCTTTTAATATTTAGCTTCAGTAACGTTTATATTTATTCTTCTTTTGTATATAATAAATAAGATTTTACATGTTCTAGGTAAGGGATTTTGTATTTATGGTATTTGTACTGGATCTTAGAATAATTATGATATATAGCTAGTCACTGAAATGATTGATATTTGTCTATATTTGAAATCAACACTAGAATATAAAGTTATAACGCACGGAACGAGTATATCTCACACTCACCCAAGTATAAGCGGATCGGTATTTACCAGAATGTAGGGAAATTATAATATTCTTTTTGGACTTATAAATTACAGTCTTTTATAAGCACTTTAATAAAGTGTAAACTGATAAATGACGATGATGTAAGCCGTTTATAACTTGATACAATAACGCCTGCCAAGCGTATGATTTGGAATACGCTAAGTATAATTAACAATATATTACCGTTTGCTATGTTTGAGCTTATTTCAAAGAATTTAAATAAGGTAATGCTCATAGAATTAGTACGTATAGAATACTAGTACGCGCACCGAAAGTGAAGCAAGTAAAACTAACGCGAAACCGCGTAAGTTCACTCAGCGACGCATCAGTGCGCAACGTCACGTCTTACGGAGAAGAGCTCGCGAAAAATTGTAAAAATTACCGTTTGTGTTGTAAAATATTGACACAACAGTGATGATAAACATAAAAAGTGATGGTATTACATTTCACAGGTAAGTTCATATATTTAATTCATTATTAGTACGTAAAACTAAAAAAATACTTACCTAAGCTATCATAATACAAATGTTGCTAGTTGTGGGGGAAAAAAAGTGAGATAATATAAATAGAGTGTAATACTGGCGCATTGACTAAAACCCATGGATCTTCCAGATCCGATTCCCAACGTTCATACGCTTCGATTTTAATGCATTATACATCTCCTTTTTACTGGAAAAGAGGCATTCCATCTTAGTCAAGTCAAAGAGGAATCTCATCTTAGGGGGATGAGTCGCTCGCGTCCGTAGGCTTCGACCACCTAATCCTAGGCCCACCCTACACGTGTCCCCCGGGTGGTGCTAAACGAGCGACAAAGCCGAAAGGATAGACTCGGCTCCTCGCCGTATGGTAGCGGCGTAAAATCTACCATCCCCTTAGATCGCACCATGAGCCAACACATTAAAGAAATGGCCCGAGTTCCCGGCGCCCTTTAATGGGGCAGGGTGCGAAGAATCTCAGGAGTAAAACCGGTGACGAGGTTCGCCACCCGTCACGTTCTGTCTCCCGGAGGGCGAAAAGTGGATTGCAGGCCCGTCTGGCTACGCTGAATGTATGTGGAGCAATGAATGATAAGATGGATGAAATATGCGAAATGATGAATGATAGAGGAATAGATGTGTTATGTAAATGAGACGAAACGAAAGGAAAGGATGCCACTGCACATGGCATGTATACCGCTTACTGGTCTGGTGTAGACGAGACCGAGCGGGCATGCCAGGGAGTCGGTGTCATCCTTTCAGAAAGAATTCATCAATGTGTGAAAGAGTATGAATGTGTAAGCCCAAGGCTGCTATGGATACGAATGAAAGTGGGCGTAAAGAAGTTGTTTGTGCTAGGGGTGTACGCCCCAGACATGTCTAAGCCCACTTATATCCGAGAGCAGTTTTGGGACATGGTAAGGATGGTGTTGATGAAATGTAAGGGAAATGAAAATATCATTATGTTAGGAGATTTTAATGGAAGGGTTGGGGTGAAGAGGTCTGGTTATGAAAGGGTATTAGGAATTTTTGGCGATGAAAGTGTAAATGAGAATGGTGAAGACCTCCTCGCCGTATGTGAGGAAAAGAATCTTTTTGTGACGAATACTTTCTTTCGCCATAAGAGGATTCACATGTATACATGGGAAAGAGGTGATGATAGAAGCATGATAGATTTCATAATTATGGATGAAAGAATGCGGAGCGCAGTGGTAGATACAAGAGTTTACCGGGGGTCCAACGTAGGGACGGGTCATTACTTGGTCTTATGCCGAATTAATGGTCTATTCAGGCGTTGGTGGCATCGGACATCTGTGTCTACCACTGCGTTACAGCGTATAAGAACAGACAGGTTACAAGATGAAGGTGTGAAAGAGAAGTATAAATGTAGACTGAGGGAGAATATAAATGTTTTGAATGAAATATGTATGAATGATTTAGACCTGAAGACTGTATGGAATAATGTTAAGAAAGTTTTGGTGGATGCAGCCACCGAAGTATGTGGTGTAAGTAAGAGAACGAATGAAAGGAAAAATAATACGTTGTGGTGGGATGATGAGATTCGGATGGAAGTTGAAGCAAAGAAGAGAGCATGGCTAGATTTACTGGCAACCAAAGCTGGTAATTCTGGCGGTATGAATGATGAGATTGAAAGAAAAAAGGAAGACTTTAGACTTATAAATAAGAGAGTAAAAGAAGTTTTTGAAAGGAAAAAGCAAGAAAGAACGGATAAGAATGATAGAAGGATATCTGATAACTTCCAGGCAAATATTAAAATGTTCTGGAAACTCGTAAGAACTGCTAGGGGAAATTCAAAACAGCCTAGAATGAATGCTATACGAGACGAGAATGGCTGTATGCTGAATGATGAAGTTTCGAATTTAAAGAGATGGAAGGAATACTTTGAAAGCGTGTTTATGAGTGAAGGGCCGTCTGAATTAAGTGAAAAAGAAATTCCGAAAGAAGTGGAGAGAGGTAGGGAGATAAGTGTAGATGAAATAATGAAAGCAATGAAAAGCATGAAAGCAGGTAAGGCAGCCGGATATGATAGAGTATCACTCGAAATGCTAAGGGCTGGAGAGGGAGTGGTGGCAGGCCTGCTGTACACCTTGTTTAATTTATGTTGGGAACTGAAGCGGGTACCGGAAGACTGGTGCAAAGCCGTTATAGTCCCAATATATAAAGGAAAAGGGTCACAGCAGGACTGTAAAAACTACCGTGGTATCAGCTTGCTTAGCATTGTGGGTAAACTGTATGCTAAGGTGTTAATTGAAAGAGTTATGGAAGAAACTGATGGAAAAATTTGGGATGTGCAAGCTGGATTTAGAAAGAGAATGGGGTGTACGGATCAAGTATTTTCCATGCGCATGATTGCGGAGAAGTTTTGGCCAAAAACCAGAAAGTTTTTTGTGCTTTCATGGACTTGGAAAAGGCTTATGACAGAGTGGACAGGAATGTGTTATGGCAAACACTTAACTCATTTGGTTTGAGCGCTGGTTTGATACAGGCATTGAAGTCTCTTTATAGGGACTCTAGTGCTTGTGTCAGGATCAACGGGGTCTACTCGGACTGGTTTGGCATCCATAAAGGTGTCAGACAGGGCTGTGTAGCTTCCCCCTGGCTGTTTAATCTATTTATGGACAATTGTTTGCAAACTTTGAAAGTTGAAGAATGTGGGTTGAGAATGGGTGAGTTAACCGTCAAATGCCTTTTGTACGCCGATGATCAAGTCATATTTGCATCGTCGGCGGCCGAGTTACAAATGATGGTTACTTTAATGAACCGGTCATTAAAAGAAAAGTATGAAAGTGAACGCAAATAAGACGAAAGTGATGGTTTTGAAAGAGAAGAAAGTAAAACGTTATGTGAAATAAGAATAGAAGGGGAGTTGATTGAGCAAGTGGATGAGTTTGTATATTTGGGATGTTTATTTAGCAGGGATGGTAGATATGATAAGGATAAAGAACGACGAGTGAACGCAGGAAATAGAGTGAATGGGGCTCTACACGCTATTGTGAAGAGTCAGAATGTGTCAAAAAAGGCACGTTTGGCAATTCACAATGCTGTGTTAGCCCCTACTTTAATGTATGGTAGTGAAAGTTGAGTCTGGCAGAAGAAGCATGAGAGTAGAATAAATGCTGTAGAAATGCGGTCATTAAGGAGTATGCTAGGGCTGAATCTGAATGACGGTGAGAAATAGTGTGATAAGAGAAAAGTGTGGTTTGCAAGATGACGTTGTGACCAGGATTAAGAAAGGAATGCTTCGGTGGTTTGGTCATGTAGAAAGAATGAACGAAGAAAGAGTGACAAAGCAAATTTATACTGCAAGTGAACGGCAGAGTCGGAAAGGACGCCCTAGACGAAGGTTTATCGACCAAATTGGCGATATATTGAAAATGGGCCAGATTAGGAGTACCCTTAACCGACGAGCGTGTATGCGTAGATATATGGATGTAAAGGAGGCGAGAGAGGTGTGCCAGGATCGTGCCAAATGGAAGTCCGTAGTCTCTGCCTACTCCTCTGGGTGACAGGCGTGAGTGTTTATGTATGTATGTATTATGTCCATCTTAGTCCTCACGGGTGACAACGCATCTGCATTTTGATTCTTTATTGAAGATAGATGTAGATGTCTATGGGTCACAGCAACCACTTACCATCAGATGGACTGTGTGCTCGTTTGTCACCCTATCCTATAAAAAAATGTATATTTCGCCAACGGTCACTGTAGTCACGTAGTAATCTAAAAATAAATTTCTTGTGGATTTGCTATTATTTTTCTTACTTACTCATTATGATTTATTTTATGTAGATTATTCGGATGACAACTAAATACTGTTATTATTTGATTATTTGTGCTTTTATTAATGTTAATGAAGGTATAATTATTGATGTTTAGTTTAAGTATAATTTCTTAATGTAGTATTCTGTAGTCTTTCTTTTCACATAAATGTATATAAATTGTAATAACTAAATATCAAAATAACTATTAATTTGGAAAATCCAAAAGTGTACAGCCCAAACGCTCATGTAATATTTTAAATGGATTACAGAAGTGAATATCGGAAGGAACCAGCTCTATATGATTTTGAAAATAGTAAAAAAAAAAGTAGTTTTGTTAAGTAGTTTTCGAGATATCTTGTACACAGAGAATTTATGAACCACAGCATAAAGGACATTCACAATATAATTTTTATCTGCTTTTTTATAATATTTTATATTATATTATAATATATGTTGTTGAACGAAAAAAAAAGCATCAGGTTTGTTCATTAGTGTTTTCTCCTTCTAATCATGTGATGTTCATAACATATTATTGCGACGTAAAATAATAAACACGACTTAATGTGAGTGAAACGAGTGATTTGAAAAATTCAACAGTACAGCCCAACCTCTCCCATCGCGTTTGAGGTGTGCAATAGATAATAGTAATTTATATTTACCATTGGTTATAAATAAAAGTTTTTGAAAATATTTTTGCCTTTGTCGTTGATCCGGAGAAACCTCTATTCCGGTTTCCATTGAAATAAAGCCCTACTGAGCACGAAACCCAATTGTAAAGTTTATTTAAATATTTTGATTGTAATTTTCTTTTTCGTCACAATATCTGGTAATAAATGTGTTAGCCCAGTTGTTCAGCCAGCAAAAACCATGTTAGCGCTATAAAAGCGTCTTTAATATAATAGTCTGTAATATCCGTCAATATGCCTTATAATCCAGTCGGGATTATATATATACAATCCCGTGCATAAACTGGGATCAATTCTCCTTTATCATCGGCCCGCAATATTTCACTGCAGGGCATGGTCCTTTCCCGGTTTGCCACGATGCTAGATATATCAGGTGGATTGGCCATCATTATACAAGATGTCTTGCATCTTTGAAACTGTTCCCCGTCGACAATTTAGGTAATTTACATCTAGCTTAAACGGGATATTCATACATCCATTTGCTATTAGCCATGAGATACTTCTGAGAATTTCTTGATAGAAAAAAACTGTTTTTTTTGGCCCGAACTGGGGTTCGATACCGGAACCTCATGATCAGCACTATCATTTACAATGACTAGACCAACGAGGCAGTCTTGATAACGATAAATATGCCCGCCTATAAAGCAATCTATTGGGAACATCAGCAGTAAAATTTTATAGGCTGTAATGGAGGGATGGATAAAATTAAAAATAACCGTATGTAAGAGAATTTACCACAGAAGATGAGCAACAGAATAACAATAAAAAAACTGCGGTTAACAACCCGCCTGCCAAGTGTGGCAACGATAACAATTATGAGGCAATCTATGGGGGAAGTTTTTTGATAAGCTTTTGACAGACTTTGGATAGGATATGAATGAATGAGGAAAAAAATTTAATTAAAGCGTAAAATATCATTGTAGCGTTCTGAATGGAGCACGATCGAGTTATATGGGAAACAATACCATATTTGTTATATATACAGACAGACAGAGAATACTACAAAAAGCAAATTTTTTTGAGAATTATTTTTATTTAATGTGCAGAAATGATCTCGTTGCATTTTTATTACACATATTAATGCATTTTGGTGTTGTTTTCTCGCTATCTTTCTTACTCCACGACTTTCACTACTTTAGGTATCACAAATAAATTAATAAAACATACAAATTATAAAACTACACGATCAAAGTCTTTATTTATTATTTGACCGAATTAATATAATTTAATGTATGTATAATTTTACTAGAGAAATAAGAAAATTATATTGTAATATTTTTTAAATAAGTTTCACATGTATTTATGTTATTGAATTCTTCTAACAATTTTGGTTCAAACAAATTATTAATAATACAAGGCACGCTGCCATCATTTGTAATGTTAGCATGATCAGCGTCTATTTCATAAATCTTAACTGGACATCTGGAATATTCCGCCAAATTATAGTCATCCGGTAGATTGTTCATTTGAGACGCTGTTCTAAAAAGAACCAGTTTGGAATTTAATTAATTGATATAATTAATTAGTCTTTTATAAGTGCTTTCCAGTAATAATCTCATATACTCATGTGAGTGCGCCACCAGTCCTTTAATTCTTCCGATAAAATTTTCGATTATTCGGTACCAGTTGTCTGTTGTTTCCAATTCTTGCATAAGTTCGTTACATTTCTGTCCAGTCATTAGATAAAATATTTGACTAACACCAGTACTTTGTAAAAGGGAATTTGATAAATCACCGATATAAGTTTCCATGTGTAGTCGCAACGCATCGGGACTGCTATCTAAATAGAAAACAGTGCCTTCTTGACCTGAAATAATTAATAATTATGAATATAATATATTTATTACATACATTGGTCACTTCCAATGATCAACAATTAACCTACGATGACCAATCCACGAGTTGAAGACTTTATTTTATAAAGTTTGAAGGTCAATTCTATACCGAAAATTAAAAACGTAAAGTAATAATAGTAATGATTCGCACTTCTTCAACAATTGAAAAACATACCCTCTGATTCCAATAACGCAGTCAACTCTAATGCTATTGACGCTGAAAAAATATCGCAATAAATGGAACTTCTTCTTTAATTCCAACCTTTTTTATAACAATTGAAACAAAAAACAAAATTATAAATGATGTAACATTTATATGTTGATAGTTGATATTGATAATTAATATCGCTATTGTAACACTTACCTTGAAAATACTAAAAGCCATTTCCTCAATACTGTAACTTCCAAGATCGGTGTCCAGTTCGATAGTCGCAGCTCTAATCTTTATTGGCTCAGACAAAGTTTTAAAAATTATTTACTAGTTACTGTACCGCCAAAGTTATTTACATGCAAATTGCACATCAACAAACTTTCGAACCCGGAACGATCGTTTGTTCCAATATAAAATCATCATACTAATAAAAGTAGCCTAATGCTATGTTATGGGCCATAATAATAATTTTTCCGGGTTTGGATGATTCAGCTTGTGTAATTTAGGAATGTAACTGCCTCTACCATACACGAGAGAAACCATTTCCAAGGATAACGAGTTTAGTTGCACGTAAGGGAACAATATAATATGAGTGAAAGGGACCAGCAGACAGGGATTAGTCACTATAGACGTTTATCCCAGAAACTCTTATCCCACCACGTTGGGTTCGGGAATAACGAGGCGGATGTGAATCCCGTGAAGGAGTATCACGCAAGAGCGTCCGCTGGACCTTTCTCAAAAGAAAGGTGGGACGACCAAGATTACGGGTCCTACTACAGTGTTTCCGGTCTCGCCGTCTTCATAAAACATCTTCGGTGGACTGTAATGTGTTTTCTTTTGTGGAAGATACTTTAGGAAATAAAACAGCAATTATCTTCAAAATTTCCCCATAAGAGAGCAACATTAAGTTTCACTAATTTCCTATCACGATTATTATCATTACCTCCTCGTCTGTTTGATGCGCTACTAGAGTTTGTACTAGAATCGGTGCGTTGTAGAACTTTAGAGCGGGTTTTAATAAAATTTACTAAATCATCAAAAGTAGGTATTATCGAGCTATGACTGTATTCGAAAGAGCAAATGATATCCGAGTTGAGCTCCTTAATCGCGATATGTAGAAAAATTAAGTCCGCGAGATTATCCAACTTTAAGTTTTGTAAAGCGCGCACTGCACTTATAAAGTTATCAGTAAATAAATCAAAGTTATTTGCTGTGGCCGATTGTAATGGCTAAAACTCGAACATCTAATTTAAATACGCGGAGGCTAGCATACGCTTGTCTTCGTATTTATCAATGAGTGCTTGCAATAAAGTTTTATAATTTTCAGCGCATGGAGTAATATACCTGAGCACACAGACAGAGCCTTGCCCGTCAGTTTACCTAGCAGATAATATAACTTTTCTGCGTCAGTGAGTGATGGGTTGTTATGGACGGTTGATTTAAAGCTGGCATAAAATAAAGGCCATGAGCGAATATCACCCGAAAATGTCATAAGTTCGATAGGCGGAAGTGTAAGCCTTGCCTTAGATGGGACACTAGTTTTTTGTAAAGTACTAGACTGCGAATATTGTAAATAAAGCCGATTTATTCTACCGTAAATATTAAATTATAGTCAGGCTTAGCGATAGGGTTTATTTTTAATAAATGCGAATTATAGCTATCTACGGTCTGTTTAAATTCAATACGTAATGCATTAATATTAGAACTTCCGTCTAGAAAACGTTCCATCAAAGTAGTATTCGTATGGATGTTCGAAGACATATCATATATTTTTGCACTATTTCATATATAGCATCGCGTTAACTAACAACAAGATCAACTCGGCGTCAGGTGTACCCTCATTATTCGAAGAATCACTATTATTCGATGCAATTTGTTTCGAAGGCGGCATTGTGGCTAAAGTTATACGGCGAAATATAGTAGTATGTGAGCAAAACGTAATCTATAATAAAATATGCGACTTCGCTACGTGGTTGAATTACGTATCGTTAATAATTAGTTTTATTATTGATAAACTTTAAAATGTTAATTTCAATAGGAAATTATGTAGATATTAATTACGAATATAAGGATTAAATATATATGTAAATAAGGGAAATAATTTAACAATATAGTCGGTAATTGTAATTATAAGTTGATGACGTAATGTCATGCAACAAAAGGGATTAAAATATAGACAAATATTCTACAATTATAGTTTTATAATAAGTATATATTGATGTCACTTATTAGGGTCGATTTTACTATCCTAATAAGGACGGAAGGTCAATCCGAGGTCGAATGACGACGCACTGTCATGTAACACGGAAGATTGAAATATAGATATTAATCTACAATTATAGTTTTATAATGAATATTTTTGTCGCTTATTAGAGCCTATTTTACTGTTCTAATAAGGGCGGGATATCAATAAATGTGAATAGGCATAAAACTGACAAAATGTGGTTTGAATAAAACTATTTTTACGGATTATATCGTGTTTAATTAACTTATTTTTATTGATACCCGACGTTTCGGGTGTTTCACGGGGGACTGAGGTGATTGACGTCCCGATGTCAGAGTTAATCCGGAGTACCTTCAGCTTTTTTAATTATTAATGTTGGTCCGATCTACGCAGAATGAACTAACTGTGTCTTAAAGTCTTGCAGTGGTATGCTTGGGTTTAGTTTTAATTTTATTAATTACAGGATCCCAAGCAGGTGGTAGTACCCAGCCTCCCTCTCTATTGAAATTAGGATGTTTTTTAATTTCAATAGCCTCACGTATCATCCTTGGCTGGAATCGATGTTCTTTCGCGAGAATCTGTGGTTTATCAAATCTAATGTAATGGCGGGGGCCGTCTAGGATATGATCATAAACTGCAGACTTCCCGGAACGTTGGTGCTTCACGTCAGCTATGTGTTCTTTTACGCGGGTTTTGATAGATCATTTTGTTTGCCCTATATATGAGAGACCACATTCACAATCAAGCTTGTACACTCCTGCATCTTGTAGAGGAATATTGCACTTGACGGATGGTAAGAACTGACTAATCTTCTTCGGCGGCTTGAAGAATGTTCTAATAGAAGCTCGCTTCAAGATGTAACCAACCTTGTCTGTGACTCCTCTGACATAGGGTAGTACAGCAGGCACACACTCGACTGTGGCCGGCTTCACTCGGTCACTGTGACGTAGGCGCGGGACCCGAAGTTTGTTGTCGTGCAGAACCTGCTTGACGTGCTGAAGCTCGGCGGCCAGGTGTTTGCTGTCACAGATCCCTCGTGCTCTCTGTGACAAAGATTTGCCCACGGTAGCTAACTGTGAAGGATGATGGTGGGATTCACCATTTAAATATCGGTTTGTATGGGTCTTTTTTCTATACACAGTGTGACCTATGGTGTTGTTAGGATTTCGAATGACTAATATATCTAGGAAAGCTAAAGAATTATTTGCCTCTAACTCCATAGAAAATAAAATTTTAGAATTTATGAAATTAAGATGTTCTAAAAATGCAGTTACTTTGTCTGATGGTAAAATTGTGAAAGTATCGTCTACGTATCGCTTGTAGAACCTTGGAGTTACTGGTGCAGTAAGCAGGGCTTTCTCCTCAAAGTCCTCCATGAAAATATTGCAATGGAAGATACCGGTGAGCCCATTGTAACACCATCTACTTGCTTGTAAAACTCTTCCTTCCACAAATAGATAGCCATATGTAAGGCAATGTCTAAGTAATACTGCATATTCTGCTGACAATGAAACTATGGTCAGTTTTGATGTTCAGTCTCTATTTACATGCCTACCTATTGAAGACTGCATCTCAATTGTAACTAGGAAACTAGAGGAAAACAACATGCCAGCAGAATGTGCATTGATTATCCATAAATCTTAACGCTTGGTAGCCGAATTAACTAAAATTTATTTTCGCGAACAATTTCACGTCTGTGTCATATTCATTTTAATCTACTTATTCTATAGTATAATAAAACTCTACGTCATAGATAGACTCTAACCCCAAGTTGATTTCTGTACATTGATTTTTTTTTTTGAATTGGGGTATACTATGTTATGTATACAGATGCGAAAACAATTTTTTTTGGAAACGTTGTTTGTCTGTCTGTCTGATCACGCATCACGCAAAAACCTGTTAACGGATTTGGATAAGATTTTCGCTATAGTATTGTGGAGGAGCCGAAGCGTTGGAATAAGTATATATCATTACGCTATCTATCATAGGAGCTGGGCAGTAGGCATAATATTCCTTTTTGCAGCTACAAAAAGTTATAAAATTAACATTGTCGTGAGATTGAAAGATTACATTGTCAGATTTCGAGTTCTTTTTACATTGTTTCCACACGTTTTTTTCTAAATATCATAGTTTTTCATTTTAGTAATATAATCATTTAATACCTATTCTTCTACCTAGATGGCGCTATAGGTGTTTTAAAATACGGTATGGTTTTGTTTTGCGCGTATTATGATAAAAGATACATCAGTATTTTTATCAATTTTAAAAATTAAAATATTTCTTAGCCTATAGTATGTCGAGAGATACGTTAAAGTACAATTTTTATAATTTGTTGAAAGCATTCATATTAATATAAGTAACATAACATATTAAGAAACTAGAAAAAATAAGAACGGATTCTTCTACCTATTAACTGAACTATTAGTTGGAATACACAATTAACAACATAATGCAAATTAGAAATAGCTTGGTAGCGATCACCTCATTCCCAGGGGTTATCATCATCCATAAATTCCTTAATATTATAATAACTCTTTTTATACAAACATAGTTTAATAACAATTTTAACTTTGAGCTGGTCAAATTTTGTATATTTTCTGGGATTTTGTTGTAAAAGCGTATACATCGCCCCAAGAATGAATTACTGACTCGGTGGAGTCGCATAACTGTTACTGCTAGCTTGTGTCTGTTCCTAGTATTTACTATTTTATAAAGAGTGGTTAATGATGGAGCCACAACCAAGTACGTCCAGAGATAAATCAACAGATTTCACTTCTCCGAAAAAGAAACGTCCAAAGGTATGTACGTAGGACACTCAATAATTTTTAAAATATGCAAAAAGTATTCTAGATACTATTAATATTTATTTTACATCTTTTGAAAATATTCTCCATCATGCTCTATACAAAGTTCCATTCGCCTACACCAACTCTGAAAACGCTTTTGCCAGTCTTGATCTGACAGGTCGGAAATCGCTTCTTCGTAGGCAGCCACGGCTTCTTCGGCGCTTGAAAAAAACTTACCTTTTATTTTTTCTTTGACTCTTGGGAACAAAACTAAATCACAATAAGCTAAGTCAGGGGTTAGAGTTTCAACACCAGATTCCTCAATAAATGCTTTTGTTCTAAGGGAGGTATGTGAAGAGGCGTTATCGTGATGCAGCATGATTCCCCGAAGCCCAGTCTTTGGTCTTCTCTCCCTCACAGCTTGAAAAACTTTGGGTAATGCAACTGTAGTATACCGTTTAGAGTTGACTAACCTACAATTTTCCAGCATTAACGTAGACAAATGTCCGCTCCGCGAAAAAACACTAGCCACCATTTTTTTGCCGACGTTGCGAGGGTCTTTGCAGTTTTGTCGGTAACTGTCCTTCTGAGTAGACCCATACCGATGATTGCCTTTTATTTTCCGGATCATATTGATAGATACATGTCTCGTCATTAGTAACGATTTCTGAAACACGCCTAGATGCCCCGTTTTCAAAACGTAGATGCATTTCATGGCACCAATCCACACGAGTCTGTTTTTCGCTTTCGGAGAGCAAACGAGGGATCCATCGACAACAAAGCTTCCTCAGTCCAAAATGTTGATTTAGGATGGTATGAATGTTCCCCGAACTAATGCCTACAATCTTTTCGATGTCCGTATCTGTGATTCGTGGGTCTTCTCGCACCAACATTTCGGTAGTCCATACATATTCTGCCGTTACTGCTGTTTGCGGGGCCCCGGTTCTTTGGTCATCTTTAAGATTAATTTTACCCCTTTTGAATTCTGCAAACTACCTAAAAATTGTTGCGCGTGATGGAGCTGAGTTTCCTAATGCTGACTGTAACCGTTGTAAACTTAATTGTTCGGTTAGACCAAATTTAAAATCTCAAAACTTATTGAGTGACCTACGTATAGGGATAGGATATATATGAATGTTGTTTAGTAGTTTTAATTAAAACTTCTTGGTTCGGAGTGAAAAGCCATGATAACCCAAACAATAACAGGTGAAGACGGTTATCCAAAATATTGCAGTCGTTCACCTTTTCAAGGTGGATTTACTACGTAAATTAGGTCGTGGGGTCAGCAGGTAGTTATGGACAACAGGTGGGTAGTGCCGTATTCGCCTGAATTGTCCGAAACATTTCGTGCACACATTAATGTGGAGGCTTGTAACAGCGTAGGAAGACAGATAATTTCACTAAAACACTCCTGTACGAAGAAGTTCCGTCGTACTTTACGAGTGATAAGCAGCGAGATAATTTTAAACGAAAGAAACGACACATCCCTGTAGAGGGATATGCAGATGTTTTCAAGGAACTTGATATCGGACGTGTTTATATAGTGCACCCAAATAACACTGAGTGTTATCACTTGCGAATGCTTTTACATATAGTGCGTAGTCCTACATCTTTTATATCCTAAAACTGTAAGTTATTTGCAATATCCCACTTTTCAGACCGCATGCCGAGCACGAGGCTTGCTAGACGACGATGCTCTGGCTGAGTCTTGCGTTAGCGACAGCCCATGTCGCTTGGGACATTTATATGCTGTGGCTGTGTGCATTATTAGTTTTCTGTGGCCTTTCCGAGTCTGTACAATTATGGTAAAAATATCGGAATCGTTTAGTCGAAGATATCTTCAGAGAATTTCCAGAATTCTAGGGAACCAACCACAGAGTTCAGTTTAATGAAGTATTGAGCAACATAATGTATGACCGTTATCTGAGAATCCTCCAGGAGATTGTGATATTAATTATAGGGAAGTTTTTAATACATTACGGTTTTCTGATTTATTGTTAAAAGTCGGAGATGGCACTCACCCCGAAGAAGTAGGCAAGATCCATCTGTCAGATAATTTATGCAAGATAGTTTCTTCGCTCAATGACCTTATGTACTCGGTGTATGATGACCCAACAATAATACCAAATCGGTATAACACTTGGCTTTGTGAGCAGGCTAATTTAGCGCCAAGAAATAATGAGGCAACCGAGATAAATTTTAAAATGTTAGCGAGTGTCAATATTAGATGTGTAGAATATACATCTATAAACAGCATTATTCACCAAGATGGAGTCACCAATTATCCCATTGAATTTATTAATTCTTTAACTGCGTCCGGGCTTCCGTCGCATAAAGTTGTTCTTAAAGTTGGTGTGCCGATAATTTACTAAGAAAATTAATTCCACCTAAACTATGCAACGGTACCCGGCTTAGAGTAACATTTCTTCAGCGTAACATCATAGAAACTGAAGTGCTTACTGGTCGTGGCATTGGTGAGCATGTTTTAATTCCCAGAATACCGTTGATACCCAACAACTTCCCATCCCGCTTTAAGCGTGTCCAATTTCCAGTAAGTGTCTGCTTCGCTATGACGATAAATAAATCGCAAGGACAGACACCGCAAACAGCTAGTGTTGACTTTAGGGATTCCTGCTTTTCTCATCAGAATAAGTAGTGAGAACAATCTCTTCGTTTAAGCTCCGGGTGGTACAACCAGTAACGTTGTTTATACCGAAGCTTTATAATATTTTGTAAAACATGACTCATGAAACTATTAAAATAGTCTAAATAATGGTGTAGTAATAAATGGTGTTCGCATTCCAACTTCTTTTCACTCCAACTAATTATATTGTATTCTACATAATATCAACATAATAATTATGTGCGAGTATCAAGATATATTTAAAACTAAATAATAACAGTGTGTAAATATTACCTTTTGCGTGAACCTTAAAATTTGCAGTGTAAATAAGCTCAGTGAAAAAAAGGTGCTCTTAACTTAGAATGGAAACAAAGCGAACAAAATAAGTAGAATCCTCATTGTTTTAAATTCATAAATAACAATAACTATAAAAAAATCGAAAAGTGGGTGTTTGTGAAATGACAACAGTTTGAATTGACCATTCATAACAGAAAACTCGCGCTCTATGTCATATTAATAAAAAGCAAAGTACTCAAAAATTCGACTCTTAGCTATTAACTGCGCTAGTGCAATATGGGATCGTGCAGTCAGACAGTACCAAGAGCAATGTAAGTTCGATCCTCATTCCTTCAAAATTTGTTTCATTTTTTGAAATAAGACAAGTAGTTATAATAAAATTATTACAAATACAAACATCATCTATTATTAAACAACTACAACCAATCTGACATAACCTATTTCTACTTAAACCACAATCAATATCACGAATAGAAAAATTAGATTTGGGACAGTGACACTAGAGGGCGCAAATAAATAAAAATAAAAATAAAAATCAAACAATTGCACAGGAAAATGGAGGGAGAAGACTGCGGCAACATAACACAAATTTTAAAACATAATATTCAAATGAGCGATGAATCCTTCCTCGACAATACATATCAAAGCCTGCTCTATATTGGTACATTGGATTCTACGGAAGTTGAGCATTTAAAACTGCTATAGAAAATTGGCTCAGGAGTTAATAACGGAAAACTATGAGATTGATAACTTAATTCTTGAAAATACTTCGTTAAAAAAATTGCAGAACTATGAAAATAAATTACAACTATAAACTGTTGGGATAGAAGACCTGAGAAGAAATTCAACTTGATTGACAACAAGATTTTATTCCCCACAATATAGAAAAATAAATTCAGTAAATAAAACTTTAGGAGGTTTCACAAATTCCCAGTTGATTAACTCCCCAAATCGCCAGAAGTTGCAGCCTAAAAGTACTGTCTCAAAATGTTTCCATAATCTTCAAAGCTGTTGTTACAAACCGATTGAAGGATTGGCGTCTATCTCGAATACACAAAGCAGCACACCGATTAAGAACACTGGTTCGAGTATAAACAATTCATGTTGCGTGAATTCAGATAGCCCTGGAGCAATTTCACTCAACGAAACCCGAACTTTACACACTCAACAAAACATCAAAAATCGAGTCATGATTTTGTCAGATCAAGCAGGTCGCGGTATAAGAGGCAAGTTACAAAGTTTACTGGGAAAGGATTATCATGTTACATGTTTTTTAAAGCCGAATTCAAAACTGTCTGAATTATTAAAATCATGTAATAAACTTTGTTTGGACTTTACTAAGGAGTATTACATTATGAATCACCAAGGGTAATTACATTATGTAATTATCCTTGGTGGTTCAAATGATAATAATGATCTAATGGATTTTCAATCATTTTAATATTTTACGTTACACCAAATTAAATGTACATATATTGTGGTATGTGAAATTCAAAAAAATATTATTTTAATGAAACGGAGCTAAATAACTTAGTTTAATCGATTTGTAAAAGCTTCAGTCATGCGTCTTTTGTGCCCTTGATGTCGAATAATATTCATAATGATGGACGTGTACTTAAAAATGTAAATATTGTTGCAAAACTAATTCTTCCTGAAATATTGAGAGTGACATATAAAATAAATATTATTAACTTTATAAATAAATCACACAGCTCGAATAATAGTAAAAATACTGTGAGGGCTGATGCTTCTCGCCATGTAAGTCAAATTGAGGATACTCCTCCACAAAGTTGCATTTACCTTATTTGTCAATAACAATAAACTAAATAAGCTGCCCAAAAAAAATTTAGGAATATTTTTTACCAAAATGTCTGTGGTGTAACAAACAAGAAAAGGTGAGATAGAACTGTTATTAATTCTGTAAAATCTGAGTTAAAATATGTTTGTTTTTGTGAACATTTCTTAAATGAGGTTTCAGCTCCTTTATTTAAATTAAAGGGTTATAAATTAGTAGCTTACAATTTCCGAACTAATAAAAAACGAGGTGGTTCAATGATATTGGGTTTAAATGATATAAAACGTGAAGATGTTAATTTGTGGTATTAAAGACTTGAAAACACAAATTTGTTTGTTTTTGCTATCAAAATCCTATACAGATTTTTTTTATGTAACGATTGGAGTAATTTTTCGAACTTTTTTTTAATAATAAATGCATTTTGTGCGGTGACTTCAACATTAATTTATTGAACAATGATAAACAAAAAAAAAATTTTGAACCTTTTGACTTGTTATAATTTTAAATATTTAATTCACTCTGCAACCTTTTTGAGCAATGATGTAACATCTTGTCTTGACAATGTAATTACTAATATGGATACTACAAATATTGACAGTAGGGTAGAGCATAATGGTCTTGCAGACGGTCACGGTGGTTTATTTTGTACATTAGAATTGGAAAACCAAATGAATTGTAACATGAATGAAAGTATTAAAATTAGTCAGAGAGTTTTAAATGACCGCAACTCAGCAGAGTTTAGAAAGCAAATTTTCAGAATAAATTGGTACAACCTAGTAAAAAATTATTTTGTAAATAAATTGAGTTATACTTTCGAAACCTGTTATAAGAGACAAACGAGAAAAATAGGTCCAAAAAATTCATTACATTGGATCAATAAAGGTATTGGGGTCTCAAGTAAGATGAAGAGGTTTCTGTCATTAAATGTTAAAATATGTAATGTAGTGTTTGCAGATAAATATAAAAGGTCATATATACAGATATACAGTGTGTTAATTTTACACTTGATCAAACGAAATGTGCGGATACTAGATAAAAAATTATCGGTAAAAACTTGAAAATTTTTTTTTTATGTAAACTATTTAAAAAATAAAAGCATTTTAATTTTTTTTTGGAAAAATTCCCATCCTTCGGTTTTAAATTATTTTCTCTTTAAGTAAACGGTGTATTTTTTTCAACGTAGTTTTATTTGAAAGTTAGAAATATTAACTAGCAATAAAAATTAAAAAAACCTACGATGTCAAGCAGAAAATTTGTCAAAAAAATAATAAGATAATTTTTTTTGTTAAAAAAATACTTTTCTTTTTAATTTTTGGTCTGTAACTTCAAAACTAGTACGTTGAGATAATCTTTTTAGCATGTTTTATTAAACTACGTAGCTTATTGTACAAGTTCTCCAAAATAACATGCATTCTATCTCTTTCGTTTTTAAAATAATAATCATCAAAGAATGCCATCGGTATGTTGATTTGCATATTAAATTATCTTATTATTTTTGACAAATTTCCTGCTTGATATCGTAGGTTTTTAATTTTATTGCTAGTTAATCTTTCTAACTTTCAAATAAAAGTACTTTGAAAAAATACACCGTTTACTTAAAGAAAATAATTTAAAACCGAAGGATGGAATTTTACAAAAATAAAAAATAAAATGCTTTTATTTTTTAAATAGTTTACATAAAAAAATTTTTTTTCGATTTTTTACCGATAATTTTTTATCTAGTATCCGCACATTTCGTTTGATCAAGTGTAAAATTAACACATTGTATAGAAGAATATTGAGAAAAGCAAAACAAATAGCTATACAAAGGAAAATTGAGTTGGCGATAAATTCTAATAAAGAAATCTGGAATATTGTAAATGATATTAGGAAGAATTTTTTTTTGTGAAAAAAGGAGATAATATAGTACTAAAGGTAAACAATAACATTATAAGTCATCAACAGGATGTGTTAAATGTTTTCTCGAACCATTTTAGTGAAACTCATTCATTAAGTAACAACGCTAGTGATTCAATCTCCGCACAATTAATTCTGGAACAAATTGTGAAGAGAGTTGTGACAGATAATATGCATTTTGACGTTATTACTAGTCATGAAATCTTAAAAACGGTAAGCAAATGGAAAATAAAAGATCACATGGGTATGATGAAATCCCCATCATGATTATTAAAGATAATATTGATATATTGGCTGAATCTTTAGCTTATCTTTTCAAAAAATGTGTGGAACAAACTTTGTTTCCTGACCAGCTTAAGATTGCGCGAGTACTTCCGGTACATAAAAAGGGAAGTAAAATGAAAACCAAAAACTATAGACCAATTTCCTTTGCTACTTATTTTATCAAAAATTTATGAAAAGCTGATAAAGGTAAGATTACCAGCACATTTACGAGAAAACTCCATATTAAATGAGAGGCAATTTGGGTATCAAACATGTGTGGGTACTACAGATGCTATAAATACGCTATTCAATGATGTAGTATGTAGACTCAATGATAAGTTTAAGGTAGGAGGTCTATTTTTAGACTTAAATTTGGCATTTGATACGATAAATCTTGATATACTGCTACTGAAATTGAAATATTACAGAATCAGAGATTCAATTTTAAGGTTATTGGAATCCTACTTATCAAACAGGAGACAATTTGTTGAGATTAAAACAATAATAGACGGTGACAAAACAGTATACAAATCTAAATTGACAACCATAAAAAGGGCGTTCCACAAGGCTCCATTTTGGGACTCATATTATTTATAATATTCATTAATGATTGAACTGCTTACATACTAAACAGCATTATGTAAAATGAACTATTTATGCGAATGATACCAACGCGATTGTATCTGATAGCTCGGTAGACGAATTAAATACCAAAATGCAAAACACACTGTACGACTTTAAAAGTTGGTTTGCTACAAACGATATTTTATTAAATACAAATAAAGTGCTTTTCAAATCTACAGCAAGACAAAAAAAAATCAAATAATCAATAAACATTAACATTGACGGTATAAATATTGAATCTGTTGAATCAGAAAAATTTCTAAAAATCCACATAGACATGTATTTGAATTGGAAGAAGGAAATTAAAGCACTAGAATCTACTATCAGTTCAGCATGCTATTCCTTAAGAAGTTTACGAGAAGAAGTTACGTTAAAGCAGCTTAAATTGGTTTATTTTGCTGTAGTAAAATCTAAACTACTTTATACCATAATATTCTGGGGTTATAAGTATAATATTAAGGCAGCGTTTGTATTACAAAACAGAGCGATCCGTACCATGTTACGTACTCCACAAATTGAGTCGTGTATGGGACATTTCCCAATTCTTGGCATATTAACGGTCCTCTCTCTGTATATCTTAGTTTCACTTACTTATTTAGTAAAGAACTTTCACAAATATGAAACATACGAAGAAAGGAAAAAGAGAGAAATGACCCGTCGCAAAAATTTAAAAATTTCTATTACACCAACATTGAATTTGGTACGCCACAGCACTAGATATCAAGCCATTGGACTATTTAATTCTTTGCCTACCTCATTTAAAACTATTTATTGCCACCACAAGTTTCAAAATAAACTTAAATCATTATTAATTAAAAAAAGCTACTACTCAGTTGACGATTACCTAAATGACAAAAATAAACTTAATGATTGTTAATTTTTATTGTTTATGTACTTTATAATTTATAATCAATTATGACATGAAAAGTATTTAATTAATTTACAATGATTGTCAAATGATGTTTAATTTTTTTTCGATTCTAATTTTATTTAAGATAATTGCATGCAAATGTTAGTCTTTATCCATGTAATAAATTTCCAATACAATTTAATATTCTTCTATGGAATAAATGACTATGACTATGACTATGACTATGACCTGCCACTGTGCCAGAATGAAGTATATATTACCGGAATAAAAAGTATATTCATTGTACTTACCAAAGTTCATCAAAATCAGTTCAATCATTGGTGTGATTAAACACCAAACATAGAAACTTCAAAACAGACTTTTTCGTTTGTAAGTGTATTAATATAAAATAATAATAATACGTATGAATCTGTATGTTAGGACATGAATAAACTTATTGCTTGGACGAAGTCACTGGCACAGCTAGTTTATAATATAATTAACCACTGTAAGGTTTACTGTGGCATATATAGGCGTAAGAGCCGGCTGTATGGTTATTGACTAAAACTATATTTTCAAATGTTAAATAACGGCTGCTGATTTTGATACATAGAGCAGTTTCTCTCGTGTGCTGATTTTTCTAACATGTGGCCAGGACGTTTTGTTGAGAGTCTTTAAGATAAATAAAATAAAAATGAATATTTTTCTTTTGATATCGTTATTTCTTATTCAAAGGAGCCACGGAGTGATTTATAAATTAAATGGTAAGTAGGTACCCTGTGACGATTGGTGTTAATATGATCTGTTTTGTAAATGGAAGCTTTAACTATAATTATAATTTTGTGTTTGAGTTTGTTGTAAATTAAAAATATTCTAGTTTAAATAAAACATCAATATTTTTTTAAATTATTAATTTTATTTTAAGGGCATTAATAAAAGTCAGGGTATTTTTTCTAAAATATTAAATTCAGGCTTTTAATGTGCTTTCTTTTTCTTAATTTTTTTTAAATTCTTTTCATATTAATAGCATGCGTTTGTTCTTATTCTGTATTTTGAGGTTACAACTTAATTAATAAAATATTGTGACATTTTTTCGACCACTTGTAATATTAAGTAGCTTTAACGGTTTAAAAATACAAATAAAATCTGTATTTACTCAAGCAAAATTATATATTACAATTTACGCATTTCATCTCTTGTTATGAACATTCTTTATAATTCTATTTTCGTTATGATATTCTGGTTGCTTGGAGCCTGCTTGATTTGGAATATGATCGTTATTATTTTATTTTCAATTATTCATCAATATATTAATAATAATTAAATGTGAATACTATTGCTGAACAATTGACTCCATCTGGATTGTATCGGACAAAACGTGTTGTACGCTTATACCACTCGTATAAGGACGAGATCAATCTAATATATGCGGAACCCTTTTTACTGGTAATAAACTATACCATCATAGTTCTCGGGGATAAAATCTCAAAGCTCTCATTTTTATTATTAATGTAGGTGTTTATGGGTTAAAAAATTTGGTTACCATCAGGCGGATTATGAGCTGATTGCTTTTTGATTTTTTATAGAAATAAGGATGACAAAAGCATCCTTATTTAAAGACCAATTATGGGAAGCGGCATTATAAATACGAGGGTATCGATTCTGGGCATTTTTAAATATGTGTGAGCAGCTATGCAGGACCAGTATCACTGTGACCTATAAGATCACCGCTAAGCCCTACGTCTTCAATGAATTGAAGGAGTTGCTTAGCTGTGAGCAATTTCACTTCTTCTGGGCTAAGTACATAGTTTCCCAGATGAGTGTTACGTTTGCGCATTAAGGGTCCACAATCAATTAGGGTGTGCAAAGGCGTTTCTTTCGTTAAGGAGCAGGAACGGCACATCCTTGAGTTGCTTAGTCCCAGGATGGACATGTGCTTTTTTAGACAACAGTGTCCAGTCAGGGCTCTTGCCAGAATACGCGGTTTACTTTTACTTAATCCCAGGATTTCTGAAGCGAATTTACAATCATAAGCCTGGATTAAGGTTTTAGAATGTTTTAAGTCTGGTGTATCAGACTAGATCTTAAGTGATTTGTTGTGATAAAGAGTTTCAAGGATCACTGGTGCTAGGCTTTTTGAGATTCCACAAAATGGCTCGGGTCCGACTTGTGTACTCTTTAAGCCGTCCCGTGCGAGTTTGTCGGCAAGTACATTGCCTACAATAAGCGCATGACCGGAAACCCACCTCAAAACGACCCTGTTGTTACACCCCAGGGCGTTTAGACGGTTCACGCAGTCTCCAACTAGCTTTGAGTTCACTAAGTTTGATCTCAGCGCTAGCAGTAATGCTTGACTATGAAAGTTTATATAGATAATAAGGTTGGCGTAGTGCTTTTGCAGATTGATTTCCACACACCGAAGTATGACGAAAATTTCTGCCTGGAAGATAGTGGCAAATTTCCCCAAATTCATACTAAGCTTGAATTTGCGACGCTCTCCATAAATTTCAAAGCCTAAGTCGAGGCTCATTATGACCCATCGGTATACCATATAAGGCTAATGACCCCACAGATATCCTGTCTATTCAGCCAGTCTTCTCTGGAGGGTAGTTCCAGTATATACTTTTTATTAAAAGTGTATAGTAGACGCATGATATCTGAGATCATGCATAAAACCGGTGTATCCTTAATTGAGTCGAGCATACATCTCAATCTATAGGAAAGCAAGCTCAGACCGCCCTGGGCGTTAATCCTATACAAACTAGCCCACGCCTCCTTGTCTAAATAAAGATCAAGGGGCGTTAGGCATAGAAGTGCATTAAGAGGCGCTCCAGGCGATAATCGCATCGCTCCAGTTGCCATTAGTCCTTTGTAGACTATTTAGTCTATCTGCAGTAATCTTTTGGTTGGCCTTATTACACCAGACAACGGAGGCGTAGTTAAGGATCGGCCTGCTGTACTGCCATAATATCATACATATTCCCAACCATACGACTGCACGTACCTAAAGCAATTTTAGCCTTATGACATACGTTGCTAAGGTGAGAGTTCCACGTTAGTTTTTGGTCGATTGCTATACCCAAATACTTAACTTCAGTGGAGAATAATACTTCTTTACCATTAAGTTTTAGTGTGACTAATTTGTCCAACCGTCTCTTTTTGGTAAAGCGTACTATAACAGTTTTATCAGCATTAACTGATATACTGTTATCCCTACACCAGTTATTTATGGAGTTTAGGGCTCTTTGAATGATTGATAATAAAGCACTTTGGCAAAGACTCCTCGCAATGACCACAAGGCCATCAGCTTAATGGAGTGTGTCAATGCGAAGGTCCGCCATCTTGTACAATAATTGATCAACCGCAAGAGTCCAAAAAGGGGTAATAATACACCTCCTTGTGGGCAACCTCCTGTAGTTGCAACCTCAATCGAAGTTTGATACAGCGCTATTTTTGCCTTTCTGTTTGAGAGCATCGACTTCACCTAGGTGAAGTCGAAGGTGGACGAAAAAGAAGGTGGTCGTAATCAGTACCCTCAATATCTAGAAAGGCACAGAAAGCTATTTCTTTATCTTGCAGCGCTTTTTCGATAACACTGATCAGAGCTGTTTTGCGAAGATTTGCCTCTGCGGTAAGCATGCTGGTTGTAATGTATGGGCCTCGTAGCTAGCTTTGAGGCCTATATCCCTAATATATCTTTCTATAACCTTTTCCAATGTCTTGAGAAGAAAGGAATATAGGCTTATAGGTCTAAAGGACTTTGTTAAAGCGAAGTCCTTTCTACCAGCCTTAGGTATAAATAGAACTTTGTCGATTGTTCATCGTTCTGGAATATATCCCCATGCAAAACTTTCTCTGAAGATTTTTACCAGATAAGGAAGAAGGATATCGATATCCCGCTGTAGTTGGATGGGAATTATTCCATCCTCACCCCTTGTTTTATATGGTTTAAAGGAGTCAACAGCCTACTGCACCAGGTTTGGCTTTATTATCTTTGCAGCCCTACACCAGTCCTCATTACAAGTCCTTCGTAGGGCTCTGAAAGAGTTCAAGGCAAAAGTCTTCTGTGACCCTGGGAAATGGGTTGGCGCTAGTAACTCCAATGTTTCTGTTTCACTAGTAGTGAATTTACCGTCAGGTTTCTTAAGAAGCCCGATCTGATTAGGTTTAGCTATTGACAGCATTTTGTGTAGTCTTGCACTGCGAGGCAAAGACTCAACTTCCTCGCATAGCTTCCTCCACGATGCTCTCTTAACTTTCCTAATTTCTTTATTATATTCGGGTAGGTCTGCAATATAAATATCCCACTCTTTAGTTTTTTTGGCCTTATTAAATAGTTTCCTGGTCTTTTCCCTAAGCTCCTTTAGCTTAGTGTTCCACCAAGGAACTTTTCGTCTTGGTTTTGACGCGACAACTGCCCTCGAAGGCTTCACAGATACCTGCGGTTACAGTTTCCGTCGCTAACTTCAGACCTTCAATCGTTTTGATGCTTTTAAGAAACGTTTCCAAATTTCTCCTTAGACTGTCTCTATAGACAACCCAAGAGGTCACTTTTGTATCCCTAAAAGTAACAGTTTCATAAGTTGGTGATGCTCTAATCACAAATTTAATGTGTTTGTGATCAGACATCGAGTTTTTACTACTAACATGCCAGTAAGTTATCCGCCTGGATATGTTATTAGTTGCAAAGGTTATATCTAACACTTCTTGACTAGCACCCGTTACAAAGGTTGGTGTACACCTTAAGTTTAGACTTACCAGGCGATTGAAGATGTCAAAATCATAAAGCAACTCACATCTTTCGTTGATGTTAGTGCTTCCCCAGGCTGTGTGGTGAGCATTAGCATCACATCCCCCCACAAGTTCAGTGTTGTGTTTTTGGGCGAACTCCGCCACTCGCTTTAACTCGATGGCAGGATCTAGGTTCTCTCCGGGTAGATAGGCTGAACAAATGATTACTCTGGCTCCTGTGCATCCCTTGAGATTTATGAAAGCTTTAACCAGGTCATTGTTGCAGTACTCTGGAACAGCTAAAAGTTCAATGTTTTTATGGTAAATTATACAAACTCTGGGTATACTGCCTTTTAGTATTGACTAAGATCTTACCAGCAGCCGACAATCCCAAAACTTGACCGTTGACCACACAAGGCTCTTGTATGAGGGCGAGGTCAATGTTGTTCTATGCAATGCAAACCTCCACCACAGCAGAAGCAGCTGCTGCATGGTAAAGATATGCCTGGAGGACCCTCGTCTTACCCTTAGGGTAAGCCATTTACAGGTGTGGGGGGCATGAGTCGTTTTCGCCTGCTGAGGACGAAAATGTCCTTTACTGGCGCTCTTGACCCCAATGCCCCTTTCCGCCTGCCACTCCCACCTCCCTTTCCCTTAGCCCTGGCTGACACTGCGGAAGCCTTGGGTGTCAGTCACTTTCACTGACGACGTTCCAGGCTCACCCTGCAAAGTGGAGGGCTGGGAGGGTTGGAGTTGGGGCGATTCAGGCTCCATTGCTGCGTCAGAGCCGCCCCTGATCTTTTTAAAAAAAGTTATCATTTTAAAACCAAGGATGACTCTGCTGCCTGCCGCTCGGATAGCCTCTGCCGATGGGCCGTCAAGGGAAAAGGTTACTAAGAAACCATTCTCCTCGTCCCTGCGGTGGAGGATTTTCCAGAGCTCGGTATGGAGCCCTTCATTTTGTGCCTGCAACGGCACAGCCGCATCTTCCGGAGAGTCAGCTTCGCTGCGGGGCAGATATGTGTTACGCAGCTGAGGCTTAGGCAGTTCGCCCTTACATATTTTTGAGAGCTCTGCCTCCAGCCAGGGTTTCAGTTTTCCGACTTCACCCACAATCCAGTCCTGGCTTGCCTTATTCAGGCACGTTACCAGAATCCAACCTTACTTGTGGGTGAAATCCGAAAATTTCGGTCCCGCTCCTGGCTGCGCCCCACATGCGCCTATGTTAGTGCCCGTTGGACCAGCCGCATCTGCTCCACGCTCATAGGATTCGAATTGCGAATTCCTACTTGAGCGGAGCCAGATAGGGCACTGAAGCTGAGTTTCTTCTCTCCCGTTTCCAGCTTCACAGATTTCCTGGGCTGGTCTTTGGGACCCTCCTCCTCAGACCGACTGCGTTTTTTCGCCTTCGGAACCGGGAGAGGTTTGGGCAAAGGAATTTTGGCCCAGGGCTTCTGGCACAGAGAAAGAGAGAGGGCCGCTTCTGCTTCTATCTCAGCTGCTATCAGCCTCCTGAACCGCTTCAGTGCTGTCCCGCTAAACTTGCAAAGCCTAGCAAACTTTTTCTTGTGCCTTCCCTGGTTCGTTTCTGATTGTGGTTGGGCTACAGACGTGCCCTTCACTTCGTGGCTCATCCCACGCTGGGGCGTTGTATTGCAGGGTGTTGGTG
Source organism: Parnassius orleans (assembly GCA_029286625.1). Taxonomy (NCBI): domain Eukaryota; kingdom Metazoa; phylum Arthropoda; class Insecta; order Lepidoptera; family Papilionidae; genus Parnassius; species Parnassius orleans. Next base: position 136,583 of record JAGSMP010000199.1, read on the forward strand.
AGGCTAAAAGAGCCTCTTCCAAACCTACAGACTGTTCTTTTAAAGGAGAATTAAATTTATCAAAATGTGGATCTTCATTCATTTTGGGCCCACGATTAGCTAGGGAAACAGCGCCCCGCATGCCGAGGGAAGGGCTAAAATACAACCCGAATCGCCCTGGTCTAGGGTAAGTACCGTTTGCGACTGGACTCCCCCCTAGCTACACATCCATCGGCACGGTACGCTTAACTCTTTGGATTGGGTTAGAATAGGAAAAAGGGGGTGGGATAAAAAGAAAAGAAAAGGAGGATCGTCTGAGTGTTTCTCTTCTATCTGTTTCCTATTGAACTATACCAAATAACAGGCTTCAACCACGAGAAGGAAGAACACGACCTGCGCTCTCCCCCAGAGCCATTCGTCAGACTACTCACCGGACAGGAGAGCAGAATAAGTGCAGGCAGAAAATGTAAGAGATAGGATTAGATTAACCCCCGCCCATTCTGGGCTTATCAAACCGTTCATTTTATTTATTTTTAATCTTTATTGTTATAAAAAAGGATACAAAGGGCGGATTTAATTCCTATAGGCATTCTCTACCAGTCAACAAATCTTTCAAGATATGTATCGTAAAACAAATAAAATATTACTCATTAAAATACAACATTCATTTTTATTCATTCATTATTTTACATTAACTGTGTAGTGGTGGTGTAAGAATATCCAATTCTCTATATCGTCCCGTGAGAGTCGTAAGATGCAACATAGGGAAACAAGCCAGGAAATGGGCAGCAACGTCTTCCTAATAATAAATAAAAACTGCGTGAGCAAACCCGCCTGCCAAGCTTGGCAACCATGGCAAGTTTCCCTCATGAGGCAATCTATAGGAGAGGCCTACGTTTACCAGTCAACTTTAATAGGCTGTAATGAATTAATGTAATGCAACGTTTACACATTCTTTTAAAGGCCTTTATCCATCTGGCTAGATTTTTTGAGATGTTTATTTTGAGGTTGTTTTTGTAAAGTTGCTTAATAATGGCACGAAACGTATTCTGGCTCTTAGAACGCCCATACGACCTGTATTTTTATATTTTAAATAACGTTTATGAATTGATCTTGAAATGGATCACAGTTTTATAATTTTCTACCGAGTTCAAACAGGAGGAGGTACTCAATTCGACTATACGTTTTTTTTATGTGTGTTACCTCATAACTTCTTTTTGAGTGAACCGATTTCGACATGTGGTCCCATATAAATTTATGACCATTGATTAAGGTCTGACCAATAGTTTTTTAGTTATTGTTAATAATTTGTATTGGAGTCGATTGTACAAAATTTTTAATTTTTAATTATTTTACACATAATATATTGTTATTATAAATTACTTATTTTAGTCCCTCTCAATCATTTTTTCACAAATATATACAATGTACAGGCACAGATTCAATTTTTTATTATATGTAGACTTAGACATTATTATGTGTAAGAATTCTTTGTGGATTTTAAAACAAAAAAGATTATATGAAGATCGACCAATATAAGCGGCCTTCAGAATTTGGCTCAGAAATATATATTTTTTAACTTTTAACAGGTTTCCTGCCGGTGTTTTTCTTTGCCGCCAAGTATGTCGTAATGCACACTTGAAAATTGCTATTAAAAATGTCATTGTCGTATAAAGGAATGAACTTGGTTTTCTTTCATTTATCTCCTGGTTTCTACACTGTGTGACATGGGTTTTAATCTCATCACTACAGTGCTTCACATGTCCACTGCTGAACATGGGCCAAGCCCAAGGAATGGCACAAAACACGTCCTGAGCCACCTGCATCCTTCGATTTCCTGCATGTCTTACCAGTAGCCACTCTACCTGTTGGGGTTCGCTTACCGGTATGAGGATGCAACTCGAGAACCTTTCATCGCCATCGTTCGTCAGTTCTTCAGGCTATATGGTCGGTCCATAGCCAATTCATCTTACTGATCCGTTTGTTAAAGTCTCATCTAAAGCCAAAATTTGTGCAAAAATATTAACACAATCTTATTTGCACGAAATAATAGATAAAAAAACAGGCACAAAAAAGTAATATATATACAAAGCTAAAAAATCACGGGACAAAATACAAAAAAAATTATACATAAAAAATGAAAAGATAAAAGCACATATTTACACAAATAAATTTAGTCTTATTCGTGTGGTTTTTATATAAAATAGCATTAATTCAAACCTTGTTACGATTTTTAACTATACACAAAATTTATTTTGGGACTTTCCGTAGTTTTTTTTTTATGTGGTGGGGTTAAAAAAGATTATTTTACCAGTACGGTGTCGTGGCTTAATATTATTAAGGAATAATAATGTACTCACCTACGGCGAGAATATCACCGTATTAATATTTTTTTAGAAAGCCTAGAAGTTTGCAATGTAGTGGACGATATGAATGACAAGCCTTTGATTCCGTCGAAATTTGGGCGGTGCTGCAGTCCCTTCAGCGGTGCCAAGTGGACTGTCGGTATATCAAGGTGCTGAAGTGTTTGTACAGTAGGGCTACGATGGCTATCCGAGTACAGAACCAGAGTACGAAACCTATCCAACTGCAGAGAGGTGTAAGACAGGGTGACGTTATATCCCCGAAACTCTTCACCGCTGCATTGGAAGACGTTTTCAAGCTACTCTGGACTGGAAAGGATACGGTATTAACATCAATGGCGAGTACATCACTCACCTTCGATTTGCCGCCGATATAGTCCTTATGACAGAATCGCTGGAGGACCTAAGCACTATGCTCAATGACCTCAATAGTGTCTCCCAACGGATAGGTCTCAAGATGAACATGGACAAAACAAAAATCATGTTTAATGTCCATGTCACACCTATGCCGGTAGTTGTTGGGAGCACTAAGCTCGAAGTTGTTGACGAATATGTTTACCTGGGACAAATAGTCCGACTAGGTAAGTCCAACTTCGACCGAGAGGTCAATCGACGGATTCAACTCGGCTGGGCAGCGTTCGGGAGATTACGACCCATCTTCTCGTCAGGCATACCTCAAACCCTCAAAACTAAATTGTTTAACCAGTGCGTGTTGCCAGTGATGACATACGGAACTGAGACGTGGTCCTTCACTGCTGGCCGTATGAGGAAGCTCAAGGTCGCTCAGCGAGCTATGGAGAGGGCTATGCTCGGGGTTTCTCTGCGTGATAAACTTAGAAATGAGGATATCCGCAGTAGAACCAGAGTAACCGACATAGCCCAAAGGATTAGTAAGCTGAAGTGGCAATGGGCCGGCCATATAGCTCGAAGAACCGACAACCGATGGGGAAGAAAGGTTCTCGAGTGGCAGCCTCGTACCGGCAGGCGAAGTGTAGGGCGTCCCCCCACTAGATGGAGTGACAACCTGGTAAGACATGCAGGAAGTCAATGGATGCAGGTGGCTCGGGACCGTGCTTTGTGGCATTCCGTGGGGGAGGCCTATGTTCAGCAGTGGACTTGTGAAGGGCTATAATGATGATGATGATGAATATATTTTTTATATTTTTTATTGTACTTACGCGAATGAATTTGTAGTAATCTACATATTCATGTATTTACTATGTACATTAATGAATGAATGCATAAACGAATAACATTTTATATTTACGCAAATACTTACTACACATTGAATAAAACTAATTACACGGATTTTAACGGGTTTTTATTGGAACGAAGTTCCTTATCGCACGGTATTAATTTGGCGGATGGGGGCCAGGCGAAAAAGTGTAAAATTTTTCCGTCACGACCCCTTCTGGCGTAGTGTAGACGGCCTTGGCGGCTATAAGGAAGCTAGATGGAATAATATCCTTCCCCTCGCAATTTTTCTTATCTTAATTTTTTATTTTAATAGACGCTAATAATTAATTTATTTGTATTTGTTAATCAATAATATAATACGTTTATCAATAATAATATACTACGAAAGGAACTTAGTTCCAACCGAGTGTTCCACGATATTCACGCATGTTTTTATACTTGTTTAAAATTATTTTTAAATCCCGACATTTCGATTGTTTTGCAGCACCAATTGTCAAGAGGGTATACATTAAATTAATTAAAATGAAACATTAATTATTTAGGTTCATACTGCCAATTTTCTTTACTCATGTGTCCATACTGCCAATGTTAAACTCATAATAGTCTGTGGTTAAACAGTGTCAGAGATTAGAGATTCGTCCTAAAGAATTTTAAATTATTGTCAACAAAAAAAATTCCGACAAATTGACTGAATGAGCTGGGGGTTTTGTGTGATTTCAAATGTTTTTTTCAGTAGTCTGTTTAATATGTGTCAAGGCCAAAAGCGTAGATTTTAAATTTTGTATATTAAATATTACCGTGTAGTGGCGGTGTAAGAATATCCACTACCCCATATCATCCCGTGAGTGTCGTAAGAGGCGACAGAGGGAAACAAATCAGGTGATGGGCAGCAGCGTCTTCCTAATAACGACTAAAAATGCAATTACAGCAAATATCCCCTCTATGAGGCAGTCTCTACGGGATGCCTGTATTTAGCAGTGGATTTTAATGGGCTGTAACGGTAACGGTAAATATCTATAACATATTAACTAGCTGTTCCCCGCAACTTCGTCCGCGTGGAATTTATTACAGTGCACCTTTGCTTGAGCACACAGTTGTATACTATTATAATCCTGTCTGTATGGCTAGTCTCCGCTGAGGCTGACCGCTGTGACCGAGAATTCGGTCTAGAGGACATATTATATGCTCATGTTTCATCTTGGTTTTATTTTCATAAAATTTTATTGCAAATATTAAAAAGAATTGAATGTAACGCGAGTGATTATCAATTCCCACATTTTACATAATGTTTGACAAAACAAAACAATGAATGACTCCATTGCATCATCATTCATTGTTTCCTGCTCCGATACTTCCTTAGGAACGAGAGGAGGACGAGAGGAGGCTGTGATGTTGATGTTGAAGGTTGTAAAATTTCGGTGTGATAATTGCTAAAATATTTTATCATCTCATCATTGTCGTCAACAACCTATCAAGGTTCACTCCTGAACATAGGTCTCCCTCATAGATTGCCTCATAGGGTAGGGGGGATATTTGCCATAGTTGCCACTCTTGGCAGGTGGGTTGGCAACCGTCATTCTTTTTAGTTTTTAGAGTTGTTATCAAGAAAAAAATGCTCCTGTGCATCTCCTGTTTCTACACACACACTCACGGGATGGTATAGGGTAGTAAATTCTCTTACGCGGCCACTACACGGGTATTAAAGGTATTTAAACCTAATTTTGTTAAATTATTACACACAATAAAACAAACTGCTCTAGATTTATACGCAAACTATTTTCAATTCTTTGCAATAGTAATGAGAACCTTGCTACAACTGGTTTTATGTAGGTGGAGAACGACCTTTATGTTTTTGACCTCCCGTTTCATTGTTTCATTGTTATATTATTTTTTCAAAAATTTTCTGAATAAAAGTGATTTAAAATATCTCTGTTCCAATCTAACAACGCCGTCTTCGCTGAATTGCTGACGTAAATCATAAAGTTAATTGCAGTCATTAATTAAATCTAATTAAAAACATTTCCTTTTAAATAATCATAATTAAAATAAAACTTCTTATGAAATTAAAAATGAACTATTCAACAATTTAATAATATTAATAATGAATTCTAACTAAAAGATGATAGAATAATTTAAAAAAAATGGATAATTTTATTACGGTCTATATTATATCAACATGTCATCGTTTATATCATCATTATTATTTATGACGAGCGCGTGAAATAGATGTCAGAGTAGAGTGTCTAGTTTCTGCGTTACGAGTCTGGGGTTCAAATCCCCATCGAAGTCAGAAATTACAATTTTTTTTAATTTTTTATGATTTTTTTCGGATTTAGTTGAGTTTTAATTATCCTATCATTATTATAGCCACAGCTCATCACAAGTCCACTCTTGGATATTGACCTTCCCATAGGTAAGTACAATGCACGATCCTGTGCTACTTTTACCGATTAACTTCCAAAATAATGCACCACTAATGATTTTTCATATTTACGCGAATACTACACATTGAATAAAACTATGTTTACGGATTTTATCGCGTTTCATTTACTTATTTTTAATTCCCGACGTTTCGCGTGCTTTACAGCAACCCATGGTCACGGGGGAGACTGAAATAATTGACGTCCTAATGACGTAGTTAGCCCGGCTACCTTCAGTTTTGAATATTAATTTTTGGATCGATCTACGCAGAATGACCTAAGAGTATCTTGAAGTCTTGCTGTGGTATGCTTGGGTTTGGATATAATTTTGTTAATTATAGGATCCCAAGCAGATAGCAGCACCCATCCATATTCTCTATTGACATTAGGATATTTTTTATTTCAATATCCTCGCGAATCATCCATAATAGGAATCGGTGTTCTTTTGCGAGGATTTGTGGTCTATCAAATCTGATGCAATGACAGACAGTTCACAGACTGCAGACTTCCCAGAGCGTCGGTGCTTCCCGTCAGCTATATGTTTTTTCACGCGGGTTTTAATAGATCTTTTTGTTTGTTTTATGTAAGAGAGACCACACTCATAATCAAGCTTGTAGAGGCTCCTGCATCTTGTAGAGGGATAATACACTTGACGGATGGTAAAAATTGACTAATCATCTTCGGCGACTGAAGTATGTTTTAATGGAAGCTCGCTTCAAGATGTAGCCAACCTTGTATGTGACCCCTCTGACATAAGGTAGTACAGCAGGTACACGCTCGACCGTGGCTGGCTTCACTCGGTCACTGTGACGTAGGTGCCGGACCCGAAGTTGAAGCAATACTACACATTGAATAAAACTATGTTTACGGATTTTATCACGTTTAATTTACTTATTTTAAATTTCCGACATTTCGGGTGCTTTACAGCACCCATGGTCACGGGGGGGACTGAGGTGTTTGACGTCCCAATGTCATAGTTAGCCCGGCTACCTTCAGTTTTTTGAATATTAATTTTTGGATCGATCTACGCAGAATGACCTAAGAGTATCTTGAAGTCTTGCTGTGGTATGCTTGGGTTTGGATATAATTTTGTTAATTATAGGATCCCAAGCAGATAGCAGCACCCATCCATCTTCTCTATTGACATTAGGATGTTTTTAATTTCAATATCCTCGCGAATCATTCCTGGTTGGAATCGGTGTTCTTTTGCGAGGATTTGTGGTCTATCAAATCTGATGCAATGACGGGGACATGTTCACAGACTGCAGACTTCCCAGAGCGTCGGTGCTTCCCGTCAGCTATATGTTTTTTCACGCGGGTTTTAAAAGATATTTTTGTTTGTCCTATGTAAGAGAGACCACATTCACAATCAAGCTTGTAGAGGCTCCTGCATCTTGTAGAGGAATATTACACTTGACGGATGGTAAAAATTGACTAATCATATTCGGCGTCTGAAGTATGTTTTAATTGAAGCTCGCTTCAAGATGTAGCCAACCTTGTCTGTGAGGTGCCGGACCCGAAGTTGAAGCAATAATACACATTGAATAAAACTATGTTTACGGATTTTATCACGTTTAATTTACTTATTTTAAATTTCCGACATTTCGGGTGCTTTACAGTAACCACATTGTCACGGGGGGGACTGAGATGTTTGACGTCCCAATGTCATAGTTAGCCCGGCTACCTTCAGTTTTTGAATATTAATTTTTGGTTTTTGGTAGGCCTCCCCAAAAAGTCCCCATAGGGTAATATTAGGAGGCAAGTTGGCAACCAAGTTTTTTCATTATTTTGAGTTGTACTGATAACAACTCAAATAATAAAAAGATGTTGCTACCTATCTCCTGTTGTCCGTTCTTGTCTGAGGTCTTAATTTTGCGAACCCGTTTAGCTTTTGACGTAAAGAGCTTTTAACAAGCCTAAATTTAACAAAAAAATGTTGACTTTGCCATTTTTATTTTTCGCGTCGATAATCAGATGGTGGTGTAAGAATATACACTAACCCATAACATCGTTCGGTTGGTTTTATAAGAGTCAACTAAAGGGTACTGAAACTGAAGATGAGCAGCAGCATCCCCCTAATAACAAACTTAAAATGTTTACAAACTGCCGTTGGCAAACCACCTGCCAAGCATGGCAACTGTGGCAAAATTATTGCCATGCTACCACTGTTCCTATGAGCTATCAATCTTCTGTTAGAGACAGGCCTCAGATTCGTTATTCTTCTACATTTATCGCCTTTATCTGTCTACTTTGATCTGTTTTACCTTACAATCTTTGCGTTTGCATTTTTATACAAGTGAGGACGATAAACGTGCACAAAATAAGAGTATTCTATACTAGGTAAATTAAAAAATCTCACCACTATTTTCTGATCCATTGGAATAACAGATCCAGTAGCTAGTTTCAAATAACACTCTATTGTTTTGCTACAACTTTCGATAGGAACTGTCTTTAAACTATGACATACTCTTATGTGGTACAATACAGATTTTAAGACTAAGTATTTTAGGAACGGGGAACTCAATCGTGGGCAGAATATAGATACTGAAGTTATCCTTAGTAGTCCAGGAGGAATCGGCGCATGAGTACCGAAAACTAATCCACCTCAATTTTTTTATCTGATTCTTTTCAAATTGTCCTACTGATGATATAAATGCATGTTACCATAAGGCAACTTGGTGCCATATTGTTTAAACCGAGTTTTTTTTTTCAATTGCAAGGAATTGTTATTTTCAAACGGGACAATTTTTGGTAAAATACGAATAAAAAAGGTCCCATGATTTATTACGATAAAGTTAATATTTTTGGAGTTATGTATTTTTAAAGGTTTTAAAAATCCCATTAGGATACTTTTGACTCATTAAAAATATATAAAGAAAAATAAACAAATATGAAAGATATTTTTTTATATATGAAATGAAAGAAAATATGGCGAAATAAATAGTGAAATATATTCCAATTATACAAAACATTCATTTTAACAGTGGTAGAGCCGCGCTGCAGCTTCTGCTGTAGCATGGATGGGCCGGCTCGAACCGGGGCGGTACCACGACCTCACAGAATACCAACGTAAAGTAGGAGCTTTGCTTCTGCGTTTCGCTTGGTTAGTGCAGGTGGCCGGAGGCTAATCCCCCATAACATGGTAGCGGAATTTAAAAAGAAAGTACTACCCCAGGAGGGTACCAGCACCCCTGGTAATGGAGAATCCCTCACTGAGCATCCACCGTCAAGCTACCCTCTTCCTGAGCGTGGGTGCTCAGGCTGCCCCGCGTATTCTGGGGGGGCACTAACACTGCACGGGGCAAACAGAGCAATAAAACCATGGCGACCCCTGCCACGCTATCCGTGGACTTCTGCAACATCAGGGGACTTCACTCGAACCTTAACGCCGTCCACTACCATCTAGAGACGGCGAAGCCGGCCTTGCTCTTTTTGACCGAGACGCAGGTGTCCTCTCCAGCTGATACTTCGTACCTCTCCTACCCGGGGTACAAATTAGAACACTTCTTTGTGCCCCGAGCTGGAGTTTGCGTATACGTCAGAGAGGATATCTGTTCTCGACGCCTCGGCAGTCTTGAAGGTACGGACCTGTCCATCCTATGGCTGCGCGTAGACAGCGACGATCATCCCCGCGTCTACGGGTGCCTGTATATGTCCCATAGCGGTAATGCCGACACAGACCGACTCATCGACCACGTCCAAATGGCTACAGATTTCTTGCTACAACAGATCCCATCCGTAGAGATCGTGATACTTGGCGATTTTAACGCCCACCACGTTGAATGACTCGGTTCAGGTTTAACCGATCATGCGGGGAGATCTGTTTATGACTTTGCCTTGGCATATGGTCTGACACAACTGATTACTTCGCCTACACGGATTCCAGATGTGGAGGATCATACACCTTCCCTGTTGGACCTTCTGCTGACTTCTCATCCGGACGGATATCAGGTTTCCGTCGATGCCCCTCTTGGCTCTTCGGACCATTGTCTGATCCGGAGTGTGGTGCCACTCACGCTCTCCTCACGGTTGCGTTCTGCAGGTTGCCGCCGTGTTTGGCATTACAGGTCGGCGGATTGGGATGGAATGCGGTCTTTCTTTGCATCCTACCCATGGGGGCGGGTTTGCTTCTCGCCGGATGATCCCAGCGCTGTTGCTGACTCTGTCACCGATGTGGTGCTACAGGGTATGGAACTATTTATTCCATCATCTGTGGTACCCATCGGTGGCAGATCGCAGCCTTGGTTTGGTCGCTCCTGTAAGACTGCATTACGCAGTAAGCAGGAGTGTTATCAGCCTGGGCTGAGGCTTCGGCGGCTCGGGATGTAAACACCAGCATGCTTAAAAGAAGTATAACTTCGCCTCCAGGTCCTTCAAAGAGTTATTTCCAAGGCAAAGTCAGAGCACATAGGCAGAATTGGCGAGAAACTAGTTAGCCTTCCTTCGGGAACCCGTGCATTCTGGTCTCTCGCCAAGGCTGTCCAAGGAAATTTCTGTAAGCCATCACTACCATCTCTGCACAGGAGGACGACTCACTGGCCCACGTCGCACAAGAAAGCCGACCTTTAGGCTCCTTTTGCGTCCAACTCGACTCTTGATGACAGGGGAACACACCGCCGACCATCCCGCAGTGTGAGTGCTCTATGCCTGATGTGCGATTCACACAGTGCTCAGTACGCAAAGCACTCCTCTCCTGGACATACACAAGTCGAGTGGGCCTGACGAAATCCCGCCAATTATGCTGAGGACGTGCGCTCCAGAGTTGGCACCGGTTCTAACGTGTCTTTTCTGGTACTCCTACTCCCTAGGCGTTGTCCCAAATTCATGAAAGACAGCTTTCATGCACCCGATCCCTAAAAAAGGTAACCGCTCTTATCCGTCCAACTACAGACCTATCGCCATCACCTCCATGTTCTCGAAAATAATGGAGTCCATTATTAACTGCCAGCTCATGCGGTACCTTGAGGAGCACTAGCTGATTAGTGACCGCCAGTACGGTTTCCGTCGAGGTCGCTCAGCTGGTGATCTTCTTGTTTACCTAACACATAGATGGGTGCAGGCGATCGAGTCCAAGGGGGAGGCATTGGCCGTTAGTTTGGACATAGCGAAGGCCTTCGATCGGGTCTGGCACAAAGCGCTTCTTTCGAAGCTTCCTTCTATGGGCTTCCCGAGAAATTGTGCAATTGGATCACCAGTTTTCTGGCTGATCGGAGCATCAAGGTCGTAGTAGACGGTGCGTGCTCCGATTACAAGACTATTAACGCTGGTGTTCCACAAGGCTGCGTGCTATCACCAACGCTGTTTCTTCTGCATATCAATGATATGTTGCAAACCGGTAACATTCATTGCTATGCGGATGACAGCACTGGTGATGCTCTATACACCGGCCATGCCAATATTTCTCGGAAAACGTCGCCGAGTACCGGAACAAACTTGTGTCTGAAGTCGAGACTTTGTTGGACAAAGTCTCGGATTGAAACGACTAAATCTAGTCCAGTTCAATCCCAGAAGACACAAGTTTGCGCGTTTACCGCTAAAAGGAACCCTTTGTCGTATCACCTCAGTTTCAAGGCACTCCCTTGTTGCCTCAGCCAGTATCGGAATCCTCGGCGTTGACATATCGAGTGACGTGCGGTTTCGTGGTCACTTGGAAGAAGGCAAAATTAGCCTCTAAAAGCTTGGCGTGCTCAGTAGAGCGGGCAGTATTTCATGCCGGCACACCGCCTGCAACTTTACAAGGCGCAGGTTCGGCCTCATGGAATACTGTTCCCATCTCTGGGCAGGGGTTCCCAGTGCCAGCTCCTTCCACTTGACCGCATTCAGCGCAGAGCGGATCGAATCGTCGACGACCGAGTTCTTTCCGATCGGCTTGACTCACCAGCACTGCGTAGAGATGTTGCATCTCTTTGCGTATTTTATCGCATGTACCACGGGGTGCTCTGAGGAATTGTTCGGACTAATTCCAGCCGCTCAATTTCACCATCGCACATCGCGACAAAACTCGCGATACCATCCATACCATCTGGATGATTGGCGGTCCACCACTGTGCGATTTAGAAGATGTTTTCTTCCTCGCACAACTTCCTTGTGGAACCGATTACCACCAGCGATTTTTCCGGACTGATACGACTTACGGACATTCAAGAAAGAGCCTACTCCTTTTAAAGGCCGGCAGCATCTGCAATTCCCTGGTGTTGCAGTTGTTCATGGGCGGCGGTAGTCACTTAACATCAGGTGAACCGCGGGCTCGTTTGCCCCCTCTCCTATAAAAAAAAAAAAAATTCAAAATTCGTTTGCTCGTTATCTCACTCAGTAAATATGGGACTATTTGAATCTGTTACACACCGAACATTTACTCTCTACGCGCTGTTTCTTTCAATATTTTTTATAGGAGAGGGGCAAACGAGCATACGGCTCACCTGATGGTAAGTGACTACCGCCGCCCATGAACAACTGCCTATGAACACCAGGAGAATTGCAGGTGCGTTGCCGGCCTTTTAAAAAGGAGTAAGCTTTTTTCTTGAAGATCCCTAATTCGTATCAGTCCGGAAAAATCAACGGTGGTAAATTATTCCACAAAGAGGTCGTACGCGGAAGAAAACTCCTAGTGAAACGTACAGTGGTGGACCGCCAAGCATCCAGATGGTGTAGATGGTATCGGGAGTTTTGCCGCGATGTGCGTTCGTGAAATTTGGCAGCTGGGATTAATCCGAACAATTCCTCAGAGCACTCCCCATGGTAAATGCGAAAGAAAATGCAAAGGAATGCAACATCTCTTCGCAGCGCCAGTGAATCGAGCCGATCGGAGAGGACTCGGTCGTCGACGATTCGAGCCGCTCTGCGCTGGATGCGGTCAAGTGGAAGGAGCTGGCACTGGGGAGCCCCAGCCCAGAGATGGGAACAGTATTCCATGTGAGGCCGAACCTGTGCCTTGTAAAGTTGCAGGCGGTGTGCCGGCATGAAATACTGTCCCGCTCTGCTGAGCACGCCAAGCTTTTTAGAGGTCAATTTGGCCTTTTCTTCCAAGTGACCACGAAATTGCACGTCACTCGACATGTCGACGCCGAGGATTCCGATACTGGCTCAGGCAACAAGGGGAGTGCCTTGAAACTGAGGAGATACGACAAAGGTGTTCTTTTTAGCGGTAAATGCGCAAACTTGTGTCTTCTGAGGATTAAACAGGACTAGATTTAGTCGCCCCCAATCCGAGACTTTGTTCAGCAAAGACTTTTTTTTAAACGATACCTCCACACTAGGATTTTCTCCTGTATCGTAGGGGCAGTTTACATACATAAATTTCACAAGGACAAACATCCAGACCCGGAACAATTATTTGTAGCCCATACAAATACTTGTTCCGTGCGGGATTTGAACCCGCGGCCCTTAGCGCTGCAACTCATTGCTAAGTCACTGCGCCACGGAGCCATCGAAAGACTCGACTTCAGACACAAGTTTGTTCCGGTACTCGGCGATATTTTCCCGAGAAATATTGGCACGGCCGGTGTATAGAGCATCACCAGTGCTGTCATACGCATAGCAATGAATATTCCCGGTTTGCAATATATCATTGATATGCAGAAGAAACAGCGTTGGTGATAGCACGCAGCCTTGTGGAACACCAATATTAATAGGCTTGTAGTCGGAGCATGCACCGTCTACAACGACCTTGATGGTCCGATCTGCAAGAAAGCTGGTGATCCAATTGCACAATTTCTCGGGAAACCCTTAGGAAGGGAGCTTCGAAAGAAGCGCTTTGTGCCAAACCCGATCGACGGCCTTTGCAATGTTTCAATATCAAAAGACTTATCAATATTTTTGTTACAGACACTGAGTACGACAAGATGCCTCCAGTGTTCCATCTGGAACCATATGGGCCATGCGTCCACGAGCCAGGGGGAATGTACTGCACAGTCGAACTGAAACTAGTGTCTGACGGGCCCAGCGAGCTGATGACTATGATTGAGGTAAGTATAGGGGATTTAAAAGTTAATATTTTTTTTAAATACTAGTAATGCTATTAAACATTACTAATATTCCCTTTAACCACTTCTGGTAAGCTTAAAATGCTTGTGTTTGGAGTGATTCACGACAGTACTCGAATGGTGGATGCGAACCCACGACCTTTCGAGTTCGCGGTCCGCGCCCTGCCATTAGGCTAACAACATTAAAACACATTAAGAACACACCAGCATCAGCTTATTTCCTTTCTAAAAAATCAAACTTCCTCCTTCGGAAGAAGTTTTGACTTAATCCAATTCACAGTTTTAAAAATAGTTTAGATCTTTTTCCAAAATCAAAGATTATGCAGTTTCATAAGTAATAATCATTAAAATAAGGTACTTTGACATTAAACATCAATTAATTATAAACTAATACTTTGATACGGCTCTAACACACTGCTATCGCTTCTTTTACGTCAAAAGATTACAATAACAATCATCTTTTGATGCACCACCATCAAAAGATTAAAAAATATTTTTGCCAATGATCTTATTTAACAATTTAGATATCTAGAAAAATCATTAGAATGGATTTTTTTTTTGTATATCTGAGCTAATCACCGTGTAGTGGCAGTGTAAGAGTATCCACTACCCTAAATTATCCCACGGTTGTTGTAAGAGGCGACAAAAGAAAACAAACCAGGAGAAAGGCAGCAGCGTCTTCCTAAATCAATTTGTCGTATTTAACGTACGTTTTTTGCCTATTTTTTTTTCTATTTGACTTGCAACTCCTTACGTTTATTTAGGATTCCCAATGGATAGTTTTCTTTAATGCAGAACGGAGTACTGTTTAAGCACTGTTTATTTTTCTACTTATTACTTTATATGCTATTGCATTGTAATATAATACCACAGGCCTAACTTACGCTCCTTTCTTTTCTTTACTTCTCACAGTTTCGATATGTTTATTATAATATTGCACAGTCAACTATATATTTTTTGTAGTATTTTTTCTCTAGTTCGTGATATCTTTTTTTATCTTCCTCAACTCTAAATGAGACATGCGAAATATGACCAGTTTATGGGCTTAACGTGTTTCTCAATTTTTTTATTTCTGTGTTTTGTTCTTTTATTTATTTCCAAAAGTTGATTTTACATTCTCTAACTTCTAACACATTGATTTTTGTTGCTTACTTCTGATTGCATCTGACAACTTTTTTTATTCTTCTATATTTTCATATTCCAACTGCACTTTTCCATAATTTTTTATGCATAGTATTATTTTTAATGTTTATACCAATAGTAACTTCGTATGTATGTATGTTAGCACGCGGTAAAACTTACGAAAACTTATAAAAATAAAACAAAAATATTATTTTAATAAAGCTATCTAATAACATATTTACACGTACTTAAGCCAATTACATCTATCTTTGATTATGAATCAAAATATTTGTCATCCCTATGTAGTAACGATGGAATGGGTCGCCGGTTCTCTACACTCACCAGGCGAAACACAGCAGCACTCTTTTGCTGTTCCAAGCTGGTATTCTGTGAGAGTGTGGTCCTACTATGGTCGGGGCGACCCACTTGTGTGATAGCTATGTATATATATAGCTGCAGCGTGACTCTACCGCGTAAAAAAGTTGACATTCTATCGGAGAGCGAAACCTGTTTTGAATATAGGAATAGTGCAGTTTTACAAATATATGCGAAACAATATGTATCCTATTGATTCACCTGTAGCGGCGCTGCTGTCGCTCCACAACCGAAACACAACGAAACCTAACTCGCGCTATCAAGGTTCCGAAGTAAAAACAGTATATATAGAATAGCTCCGAACTACCACTCGAAACGTTGGCTGCTACTTCGGCCGATCACCTTGGCCGGCGGAAGATCTCCTCTTTTCCTTTCATGGACTTGGCCAAACGCCGTCACAAAATCTAGAGCTACGCGGGCTCGTGTCGTGTAATTTTTTAATGTAGGTAATCGTTGCAGAAACTTCACAGAACATGCAATTTATTATTAAATCATAGTTAAAGTTGCAAGAAAAAACCAAGAAATCTGTTCTTAAATTATGAATACTTTTTATATATTTATTAAAATAAACAGTGAATTTTCTTGTTAATATTTCAAGTTGAAAATCACTTTAACCCTTTATAGGATATGTTTTCTGCTAGACACATTTTCGTTACGACGAATGAGTCGCTTAATGCATTTCGTCTGACTGTTAATTAAAGTTATTCTCTTAATTAAATTTGTTTTGACTCAACCAGCTCTAGAGTTTATCTACCAGAATTGTGTTTTGTTTAATGTTTATTGCTTAACTTAATATAAACTCGATTGCTGGACCAAAAACCAATAAATAACTAACGTAACCAAGGCGTATTCTGTGTTCGTACTGCACCACTATTTTTGCCGCACTTCTCAATGCTTTAATTGTAGTTTAGCTAACATTTCTGCTACGGCGACAAACTATATTATTATATTTAACGATAATATTGGCTGAAGTTTCATCAGGGACTCATGTACAGACTAATGACAACAACTTAAATAAATTAAATTAACTATAATAGTCAATAATGATTTCTTATATTTACGCGAACACTACACATTTAAATAAAACTAGTTTTACGGATTTTATCGCGTATATTAACTTATTTTATATTCCCGACGTTTCAAGTACTTTACAGCACCCATGTGTGACGGGGGCGATCCTGTAAGTATGTGAACACGTACAGGGTCGCCCCCGTCACTACATTAGATTTGAAAGACCACAAATCCTCGCTAAAGAACACCGATTCCTTCCAAGGATGATTCGCGAGGCTATTGAAATCAAAAAACATCCTAATTTCAATAGAGAAGATGGCTGGGTGCTACCATCTGCTTGGGATCCCATAATTAATAAAATTAAACCCAACCCAAGCATACAACTGCAAGACTTCAAGATACTGTAAGTTCATACTGCGTAGATCGGAACAAAAATTAATAATTTTTAATCTGGAGGTAGCCGTGGTTAACGATGACATTGGGACGTCATACACCTCAGTCTCCCCCGTGACCATGGGTGCTGTAAAGTACTCGAAACGTCGGGAATATAAAATAACTTAATATACGCGATAAAATCCGTAAAACTAGTTTTATTTAAATATAATAGTCAAGTTATTCATTCAATAAATATATTAAAATGTGTATGGATAAATATTTCCCATCAAATAAACAATTCAACACCATGTAGAGGCGACGTAAAAGAATCTAGATACTATAAATCCTTTAGGTGTTGGTTTATTTTTACAAGAACTTATTCGTATATTTATTTATTTTATCTATTGCAGGAATATTCTCTACGCAGAGAGATGCACTTCAATCATTCACGTCTCCATCGAGGCGTGTGTGTTACAAGAACATGTAAAGACTATTTTAGTCAAAATACATCAGCGGACATACATTTGGTTCTTGAGGGATGCCTAAATGATACTTTTTGGAAACAATACAAACTCAAAAGCAAGCTGTCTACTGAAGTTCTGTGTAATGATCTAGATAACAAGGTGGATTTAGATTATGGCGACATCGCCGTTGCAGTGATTTGCCTGGCAATACTAATGCTGAACATCGTTGGAAGCTTATACGATTTCTTGTTTCTTTCAAATAAGAGCAACGGTACGTTAATTTTTATATTTTACATTCCATATTAACAAAATAATCAACATATTAGTAATCTAAGAAAATATAAACGTTGCAACAGTAATTATTGTGTTTCGTGTGCGACTATAGGAAATGCCAGAAAAATCTTATGGCTTCCGAAAAATAGTGGTATAAAAATTTCGATTACGCTAGACGTAAAATACCCAGACCGGCGATGGACAGCAATATCAAAGGTATGACTGGTACTAAGATCGTTAATCTGCCTACTAAGCGTGACGATTAAGTAAAATCATCTCTACCGCGTGCAGGATCCATGACCAGCAGTGGACTTGTATGTACCAATAAAGAAGAAGTTGAATAAACTTAAAGTAAGCGCCCTGCCCAAGAGCTACCACGACTTTCGAAAAAAACGAATACTGACGAACGAACGACTGACGAAAAAAAATATTTTATCCTATCAAGAAACTGAATTTGAACGTAGCAAAATTATAGTTTCGTAGTTTAAGTAATATGTCCTTCTCATAATCAAAACCACGCAATCGTAAATGTGACTTAAGCCATTGTTATATTCTGTATATAAATATGCCGGGTGTTGAAACCTTTATTTAATATTCTATTCAATATTATACAATTGTGATATTCTATGCAATCGTTCGATCGAACCAACTAAAAATGCAAACAAGGGGTAAAATAAAAAAAATTGTACAACCGACTTCATAAACTACTAGTCAGACCTTGATCAAATTTATATGGAACCACATGAGAAGCACCAGCTTTCAAATATCATCATCATCAATAGAATCATCAAAATCGGTTCACCTAGAAAAAATTTCTGAGGTAACGCACATAAAAAATACAGTCGAATTGAGTACCTCCTCCTTTTTTAAGTTGGTTAAAAATAGATAATCACTATTTTATTGAACCTACGATAAGGATAAAAACTGTCAAATAAACATTTATCCAACAGTTAAGGAAGACCATGAAATATCAAAATTAGTACATATCGGCTCGAACTTACATCCTAACCTAGACCCTAGACTGTTTATTTTTTAAATGTCATAAGACCTTTTTTTTTAAACTTCACAATAAGAATACCTTGATCCGGAGATATTACAAGCCAATTGTTTTGTTTGAACTTATCTAGACAATGAAATTGTTATTGCGATAAGTAGTGCATATTCTACTGTTATGGACAGGAGCACGGTCTACTTGAAATATTATGATATTATTTCGCCCCTCCTCTGGCAGACAGAATATTTCTATGTATTTTCTGGTACTCTTCAAACACGTATACCATCACAACTATGTTTCTTCTGATGCCACACCTAACACTAAACGAAAATCATCTTAACTAACTACTACTCCTAATAATGGTTATTACGCCTAAAACATTCCATTATTACTAAAATTTGTTTCATCAGACCACACAACCAACCACATAAGTCTAAGAACTTTGGATTGCGGTATATTTCTGTTTGAAAAATCTGACAAAATCTTTTCTCTCACGGTCTCCAGTATAGGATTGTTTCTGAACCAATCATCCATTGCCATAACATTTATATTTCTACTTTTTCAGCACACTTCAGCAGCTTCCATACTTGAAACTATTAGATAACACTCAAAGACCATGAGTCACATATCTTGCAACTTCCCCTTCCGATATCTACAAAATTTTTACCATTCGTAACAACGATGGATAGACAGACAACGATAGACGATGTCTATCCGGATACCTCCCTTCATGCCACTGTAGAGTTAAAATGGGACTTTTGTGATAAAAAAGTAAGCTTCTAATAAATCAAGTTGTCCCTAATAAGCCATTACGAATAAAAACTAGCGAGAAAACAATGAAAAACAGCAAATAAAGAAAAATAACAACAGGTAATCGATAGTTCGTTCCAGTTTCAAAATTACCAGTCCCACATATTAAAACACTAGCTGTTACCTGCGGCATCACCCTCATGGTCACTGGGAAATGAACTATCCATTGCTTTTTGAATTGAAAGAAAACTGAGTTTTATAGATTTGTCAGAGATGCAGCCATTAAAAGGAAACTGAGCAAAATTGATTAGTCAACCTTTTTAAATGTTTTGAAACCCAGCGTATAGGAAAGCATGAAAATAGCCTGTTTATTCCAAATGGAAATGGGATATTTTTTTAATTAAAGGAAACAGCATAATTATCCGTCAGGGATGCAGACTTTTGAAAAGAAACTGAGCTAAATTGATTCGTCAGAGATGCAGTTTTCTGAATTGAAAGGAAACTGAGCCAAATAAAAGATCCGTCAGAGATGCAGCCTTTTGAGTTGAAAGGAAACTGAGCTTAATAGGTCCGTCAGAGGTGCAGCATTTGGAATTGAAAAGAAACTGAGCTAAATAGGAAAATTTTGAATTGAAAGGGAAGATCTGTGGGAATTCTGATTAAATGATTGTGGGAATTTTGGAAAAAAAACTAACTGAACACTATTTTAAGACGCTACTTTACACAATGTTATATGTTTTTCCATTCGGGGAAATAATGTAGAGATTCTGGGTATTTGACACACGCGAACATGCTACATACAGCTGACCATGAGAGAAGCACGGTTTTTCTAAGTTGACCCCCGCTACCTGTAACGTTTGCCCTTGTGCTTTATTAATTGTCATTGCAAAACTGAGCTTAATAGGGAACTGCAACCTTTTGAATTGAAAAGGAAGATCTGTGGGAATTATAGGGATCCGTGGTATAATAACATTTTCACCTTTTCCTACGCCTGTCAAAATTGTAGCACCGATTATGTTCCGTCCAAGATGTGTCACACGCAGCCTTGTCCCGTTACATAACCGAGGAGCATCTAAATTTCGCATTAGCATGACTGCGACGCCTAATTTTAATTGAAGCTTATGTGAGGGCACACCTGACAACTCTAGAGAATTTAGAAACTCTACGGGATATGAAGTGCTCTGTTCTGTGTCCATAACTGTGTCTACTGACAAATACTCTGTTATTTCTCCTGCTACTTCGCTTAATATATCTGAATTTATTTTGTTAATGCTCTCATTTTTTGGTGCAAGAATCGCCCTTTCACATAACCATTTGTCTTCATGCATGTTGTTCATTAAATCTGAATAAACGCTCGCAATTAATTCGGAATGACTCTGTACTAAATTACCAAAATCTCTCGTCAATTTAACGCAGCCCTCAGCATCCGTTTCCAACCGCCCATCGCCAATTATTAATAGTGTGTCAGCATAGTTTCCAGCATTGATATCATTATACAAATGCACTCTCATATTCGTAGTTAAACTGAATTTTGTCACCTTGTTCCATAAAATAGACGACTTGAGGCATGCTTTAATTTCATCTGCAGGTGTGTCCTTTTGAATGACAGGTAAAGTTTGGCGAAAGTCACCAGCCAGTAAAACCACCATTCCTCCCATTACATCGGTATTGCTGCGCAAATCCTGGAGCGTTCAATTTAGTGTTTATACAGCTTTTTTATGCGACATTGTACTTTCGTCCCACACTAAAAGTTTGCATTGTCGTAGCATTATACCTCGTGCACTTTTTGCTAAAGTTGCAGATCGGCGATTCTTCCTGGGCTAGATTTAGAGGGAGTTTTAAAACAGAATGTGCAGTGCGGGCCCCGCTTAGCAGCGTGGCGGCTATACCGGAGGAAGCTACGGCCACAGCAATGTTTTTATCTTTCCGTACTTGCGCTAATAATAAATTTAACAAAAATGTCTTCCCAGTTCCTCCAGGGGCATTTAAAAAGAAAAGTGAACCATTTCCAGATTCAATTTGTCCTAATACTTTGTCAAAAACTCGTTTTTGTTCGGGAAGCAAGCGGGGTACAAATTCGGCTACTTGTTACTGCAAAGCTGGTATATCGTAGTTTGTTTCACGTATAATTTCATCACTTAGTTCATTTTCGGTTGTTCGCTGAGGGCTTATCATTCCAAAGTCGCTTAATTTTTTGCCTACCATTGCTATTACTTTATCTTCAATTTTTCCAAGTGCTTCATTATAAATGTGTTCATTGTATGTCATGTTCGCGTGTGTCTGCTGTAACCTTCGCAAAATATCTTCCGCCATGTAATCTTTATATTTGTCCCACAATTTATGTGCATTAGATAGCCCGCAAGATGATATGAGAGTTGCATACAGATCCCTAATTTTGGCTGGTGACTGGCACTGCACAGCTTCCTCCATGGTTTCATCCCAGTGATTATCGTTTTCTAAAACATGCAGAGCTTCACATGCTTCTCTATAAGTTGCGCATTCCTGACCGTTGACAGTTTTAAGGTCTTTATATCCTGTAGGACCCCGAACATGGTGCAGCAGCAATCGTAAACAGAAACATTTAAAATTAGTTACATGGACGGTATACACACGACCAAGGGCATCTGATGACTTTACACCGGGCCAATTTGCAACAGGCGCGCCTTGAATACGGCGTTTCCACTCCTTCCTAGATGTGTTCCAAGTATAATAGCGGGGGACTTCAGAATATAACAACGTTTTTGCAAAGGGATTTGACAAAGTTGAAAGAAGGCTGTTAGTGTGGTTTTTGGCGGTGATGCAATTCTTTCTTGGAAATTTCTTTCGGTGAAATATACACGCTCTCCATTTTCTAAGTGCACAGCAAGGTGAGTAACTGTTGGGTGCCTTTCGTGTAAAGGGACGCCAAGGAGACGCCACGCTGCCTCGTTACTGCTGACATAACGCCCTGCTTGAAAGGTCTGTACTTCATTAACGGGATTTGCCTCACCTTTACTCCTGAGATTAAATATTGCTTGGTCGCTTCCTTTATTTATGTACTTACAGATATACTCGATTGCGCGGACAGAGCTACATGCTTCTACATTAATGTGGGCATTAAACATTTTACATAGAATGGGCGAATACGGGACAATCCAGCTGTTATCTAAGGTTTCGAACGCTACAGAGCGAGATTTGATTGTAACTTTCCTGCCACCATCTTCGGGAGCTCTGCGTCTGTATAAAGGGTATCCATTGTCATTGTGCACTGTTTCTTTTAATAGCTGTTTAGGGAATTTCTTTGTACATTTTCCTTCTTTCATACATGGCGATATTGAATTTCGTGCTCCACATGGACCGTGAATCATATTTCGAACGATGGTATCATACAATTCTTTATCTTGCTCAGGTTCCGGAATCTCGGCGCTTATTATGTCGTCTATTTGGCTGGGCCGCAACTTCTCTTTAAGCCATATTAGAATGTGGGCATGCGGTAATCCTCTTTTTTGCCATTCAATTGAATACATGAAGCACTGCACCTCTCCGAAAATTTTCCCTTTGTTAATTACATACATTAATTTTTGTACTTTTAATCTAAATACTCTAGCAACTAAATCCTGTCTGTCAGTACTTTTTTGGCCCGGCATTAGCTCCTAGGCTATTTCTTTCCATGTGGGATTGCAAGTAAAAGTAACAAAAAGATCAGGTCTTCCGTAAGTTCGTACATAGGCGAATGCGTTTTGTGTGTACTCATGTAGGTAGCGGGGACTGTTAACGAATGATGAGGGCAGAATTACCATTTTACCTAAATCTCTGGGGTTTACATTGGCGTCGCTAGAAACTGCATCTTGTAAATGTATATAATTCTCAACGCGCAGCTTTTTTTGATTTAAAGATATATAACGGAGACGTTCACTTTCTACCTTCACATACATGTCTACCAAAATTGATGAAATAATTGTCTACACCGGGCTAAGAGGTTAAAATCATTTTCTCGCAACATCATATGATACGCATAAAAATCCATACATGATACTTTTTTGTTCGGAGTAGGCTCCTTTGTGACCGGGTTAATGAGTGGAATTTGAAAATGATAACCCTCTTGTCCTTTGCAATAAATCAATGGGTATTGCAGAGTGTCATAAAACTTGTGTGTATCGGCTACCCGTTGCAACGTATCATCACGTGCTCGCAAGACAATGTCTCGTGAAGAAAATTGATCACCACTAATTACGACGACTTTATAATCCTCTTCAGGTAGGTTTTCTAAAGCAGTTTTAAATGTTTTGACTAAAATGTTACGTTCATGCAAGAATCTTTGAATTTTGAACACTGTGTCTCTCTCAACTCCCTGGATAAATTGGCAGCGACGGTCTACCTCAATTTCTTCGTCACCCATAAAATATACTTGTAAAAATTTATGCTGTTCGTTTTCAGCTGGAAAAAGTGAACCTATTCTATGATAAATTTGCCCTTGCACCGTAAATGTAGGCGAAAATCCCGGCATTATTATTTCGGTCAACCTGAAGGACGTCATTTGAAAGCATGAGTTATATTTCCGGATCCTGTTTAAAAGCGCCGTGACTTATTAGCATCATATAAAAGAGAGTTTTCAAAGGTTCTTCTGGTTCCCCAAGTAACGGAAGAGACACTTTGCCATTGAAATAGCACATGCCTGCGGTCTCATCTTTCCATTTTAAAGGGCTGCAAAATCGACACGCCTTGTCCATCAGTCCGATAACAACTAACCTGTGATTTTTATAATCAATCAACGGATCATAATTGAATTTTGTCGACGTTCAGCTTGGAGCTGTGCATTTGCATCTCTTCGCGCCTGTGTCTGTTCTGGTGTTTCAGATGCCCTTATAGTAGATTGACGTTCAGCTTGCTCAATGAGTCTGTGTTGAGTTTCATCAGGTGTTTCCGCGGCTCTTAAGGCGGCCTGACGTTCCGCTTGTTCGAATAGCCTTTGCTGACTTTGAGCAGGTGTTTCAGTAGCTCTTAAAGTAGATTGACGCTCTGTCTGTTCAAGACGCCTTTGCTGACGTTGAGCAGGTGTTTCAGTAGCTCTTAAAGTAGCTTGACGCTCTGCCTGTTGAAGACGCCTTTCCTGACTTTGAGAAGGTGTTTCGGAAGCTCTTAAAGTAGCTTGACGCTCTTCCTGTTCAAGACGCCTTTGCTGACTTTGAGCAGGTGTATCAGTAGCTCTTAAAGTAGCTTGATGCTCTGCCTGTTCAAGACGCCTTCGCTGACTTTGAGAAGGTGTTTCAGAAGCTCTTAAAGTAGCTTGACGCTCTGCCTGTTCAAGACGCCTTTCCTGACTTTGAGAAGGTGTCTCAGATGCTCTAAAAGCAGCCTGACGCTCTGCTTGTTCTTGCCTTCTCAGTTCAGCATCTTCTAAAAATTCTAGCGATCGAGCTAATCTTTTCGCTTGTCTTTGAGAAGATACTCTTGAAAGGCTGGACTTACGTTTGCGAGGCATTATGAAGTAAGAAAAAATCTATTTATAAAAAAAACGTTAAAATACCTAAAAGGAATTAAATTTCCTTTTAAATATTTTTTTTTAAAAGCAAATCCAAAATATCTAAAGGAATAAATATTTTTTTTAAATCAAAACAACAAAATCAATTCAAGACACAACACGAATCCGAAAACGATAGCCAAAAAAAATCGAATCAACTTAAACCAAATCACAAAACAAATCGCAGAAAACCGAAATCGAAAGCAGTAGTCAATATAAATATAACCAACGAAAAAAGAAGTAAGTGTATAGGTACCGTATACACTATCTATACTATTAATATTCCTTTGAAATATTGTTAAACAACCTTAAACAACGAAAACCAATTCACGATTCTAAATAAACAAAATTCAAAATCAAAGCCAGAGTCTAAATATGTATAAAGGAATACCAACCAAATCAACAAAACCGATCCAAGAAAATACACAAATCCAAAAATGAAAGCCAATATAAATCCATTTATAATATTAGTATGGATTCAACCTTAACCAAATCACAAAGCAAATAACAAACAACCGAAATCGAAAGCAGGTAGTCGAATAAGCTACGAAATAGAAACAATTTAAGCGTATAGTTACCGTATGCACTATAAGTTGACGCGCGGCTCAACGGCGGGAGTTATGTACATGTCAGGAAACATTTCGTTACCGCGTTTTAAAAACCCAGTAACGAAATCTAGCGGAATCAATTTAAACTATGTATACGTTAGTTAATAAGAACTCTCAAAAAATATTTTTTTCTTATAATTTTGCACAATTTTTCTTATTGTAATACCGATTCATTCATAACCACATATAAGAACTGTATTCATTTCCGTTCAATAAATATTACTAAGGCTTACTAAAAACTGTTTCTACCATTGTTATGTAATAGTTAAGGGTGAAAGCGTGACAGGTGGTGATAGTATTTCTGATCCATACTTATAATCACGCCTGTAACCCTTGCGGGGTAGGCAGAGCATCAACGGATTACTTAATATCGTCTGGGAGGTTATCGCCTATTCTGTGAATTACGATGCACCAAAACGTTTGAAGAAAATCAGCTGGTGAATTTTATGTTTTTTATCGCTCTCTTCCCGGTCCTGCGTGGAAAAATACAAATCCATACATTTTTTATCTTAATTTTGGTAAAAAGACATAATAATCCAGATATTCTGACCTTCTGTGTTCGTACATCGTACCGTCGTCCGTCTTGTAGAATCACGGTGGCGCCACCTAGCTGAATTTAATTTTGCAACATATTCGATTTTCCCACGGGAATGATATGTTTTTCCGCTGAAAAAAGTAGCCTATGTCACTCTACAGCCACCGAACTATCCCCATACAAATAATCATGCCATGCCGACGCTCTGTTGCGACGTGAAAGAAGGACAAACAAACAAACAAACACACTTTCGCATTTATAATATTATAAGTAAAGTAAGTATGGATTTCATTTGTAAGCTTGTCACGTCTAAAAAATGGATGGATGCTTAGATAATATTATTTGTAATTGTCTTACAAATACAAATATTATTAGTGTATTTTGTATAGGATATTTTTAGCTGATTATTAAACTTCTAACATTTATTTTATTTAGGTACCTACTCTTATTGTGGAGTTTTGAGAAAATTATATAAAGTCATTTACTTTAAAAAAATTCGTTACCATATAATATGGTATGATTTAAGTTCGAGTTGATATGTCTAACTGATAGATTTAATGGTCTTTTTAATTGTTAGATACAATTGTGGCCGTTGGAAGGAAAAGGGGAGATCTTCCGCCGGTCAAAGTATTCTGCCCGGGGAGCGGCTAACGCTCCGTTTGTTATTTCGGAGCTGTTCTATATATAGCGCGTTAACTTCAGAACTTTAATAGCGCGATTTAGGTTTCGGTGTGTTTCGCTTACGACGTGCTGCCACACAATGTTTATTCGAAAGATTTTATCCTTATTATAGACTCTATCGATTGGTCCAATAAAACAGCGACAGACTATTTTGTTTTTCCTTTGTTAACTCTTCAATTCCCAGTGTCACCTGTACGTGACAGATGTTTAAATTTTTTTTCTTATCATAAGATATTTTGTTCTTTGTATTTTACCATTATCACTACAAAGATAATTAGTCATTAAATTTATTATTATTTTATTTGGACACTAACTTAACGTCATTTGTCAAATTTATTCACTTCATTCGCGCGCATTTGGAGTTTTCTAAGTAAGTTTGGTTTCTTGCAATATAAGCTGAGATAAAAATGTCCACATCGTAAGTATGGTTATTTTTCTTATTACACGTGATAAATGAATATTATACATATTGGCTATTACATTAATGCAATTTAACATTAAATTAAAATAACATACACCATACAACTATATTACAACGCTCAATATATGACATGTCACCTGTGGGTGACATTGAGCATTATTTCTTATCACAACTATTGGTTTCTTTTGGATTGCTTTGTAGTGGTGGATGGTATTTTGGTGCATGTTTACGTTTTACGGGTTGACGTTAGATGAGATTGCCGAGGAGTTGCAAGCCGTGGAAGGCCCAGGAAATATTATTTTATTTCCTCCTGATGATGGTATGGTAACTGACGAAGACAGTGGGGATGAAAACCAGGCAAGTATTCGTTATCTTCCTAGTTGTATTCTTCGATCTCCAGTAGAACTGCAAAGTAGACCTTCTGTTTCTTAGAAAAATTGTGTAAATGACCAGGAAGTGGAAGAAAAAGAAGTCAAGGTTTCTACACCAAAGAAAAAATATAAAAAAGTAAATACTATATAAAAAGATGGTACACCAACGCTCTTTTTACAACTTGTGGTAAAGAAGACTGTATCGAAAAAGTTTTATATACTTACAGGAGAAGATGACAGCCCTCAAGATGCAGTCAGATATGGGCCTAGGAGCTGCTGTTATTCTGGAACTCCACTCCAGATTACCAAAAGAATTGGAACTGTAAAACTTTTTTACTGGCTTACCATTACTAAAGTATTTGCGAGAACAAAAAGGAAATTATTGCAGCTAAATGGCATGACAACAGTATCATCATCATTGCATCTAACTGCCACGGATTGAGTCTTGTCTCAAAAGTTGATCATATTGGAGTTGTAAATAAAAAGCGATCGGAAATTAAATTGGATTTCCCAGCTATTATCAGGATGTACAACAAAAGTATATGGCTGGAGTAAATCATTTTGACGAAAATATTGACTATATGAGGGTAGGTCTTCGCGGAAAAAGTGATGGTATCCTGTTTGCTTTTGGTATAGAAGCTGCTTGCGAAAATAACTGGACTGTGGTTTTCGCAGAAACGTTACCACTGTCTACCTGCAAAAGTATGATAAGCCCGTGATTATGCCTGTGTAGTTCCAGTTCAGATTAGAGTGCCTGGTGAGGTGAAGTCTGCAGGTATCGCCGATGACCAAGTAGAAGTTGTCTGTTTTCAGCGACGATGTGGATATTGTCATCAATGTACGCGAAAAAATGTGCGCCAAGTGTATAGAGAATCTTCAAGGTCTACAATATTTTTCATAAAAATATATAATAAAATATACTTAAATGTAGAACCCAACATCAACAGGAAGTGATACTTTGTTACTTAAATATTTTTACGTTGTTATTTTAATATATTTTCAAGAATAAAAGAAAAATTACAAATTAATACCAATATTTTTAATAAATTACTTATACCTCACGCAAATTTTTTAATCGATATAGAGATCATAAAAAACTTTATGATCTCTATATCGGTTAAAAAACTTTCATCCCACCAATACTAAGATTTTACTAGTCTAGTTACTTATTCTACCGATTATTAAATGTCGATGTGTGTTGCTCAAACCTGTCTAAACAACATCTTCATACACCATCATACGATGGATCGTCTGCTTATCAACTGCATCAGATACATTTATGGTCTTCGTAAATACGACCATATATCTTATGTTCGTACTCAGCTAAATTGGCTGCATATCCGTCAGCGCAGATATATTAGAATACTCTAAACTTTTTCTTCTTTCCTTTTCTTTTCTTTTCCTTTTCACAATTCTTTTTGGAAATTCACAGAACTTCAGAAACTTCTATAAGTAATTTAGTTAGTAAAAGAGATCCATTTAATTCAAGTCTAGGTATGGAAAATTGACTATTAAGAGCTACTTTAGAGTTGCCAGTTACCAGATTTGCATGAACTTGTCCATCACCATCAATAACTACGCTATATGCTAATGAAGACGCATCTGAAAATCCATGTAGCTTTACAAGCTTATTATTGTTTTACACATTTCATTCAACGAGGTAACCTTTGATAATAACCTTTGATGGTAAATTTTGATAATTCATCTCTATAACTAAGCCAGTAATTAAAAAAATGTGGACGAAATTCTTCATCAGAATCTAATTTTTCTAACTACATCTTTTGAATGAAAACTTTCGCGCTGACTTTATTTGGTTGTACAAATCTACAAACCATCCTAACGGATCATACAAAAGTGAAATATCAGATATGACCTTTCTTTTAGTAACTGGAACTGATAACGGTGGAAGTCGAACTACATATTTAAACTCATCGTTTTCTCGATTCCAGGTAAGTCCCAAATTTTGATTATAGGCTCTTCTTTTAGTTCCAAAATTTTCTGATCACCATTTTCCTTCTTCTCATTCCGTGTTCAAAAAATTCTCATTATTGCTTGACCATTTCTGCAAGTCAAATCCACCTTTGTTGAGTAATTTATTAAGCTGAAAATATTATTTTGTAGCTTCTATCTCATTTTGACATTCAGACATTAGGTCATTTACATAAAAATCTCTTTTGACTATTTCAGCTGCTAAAGGTATATATTTTGTCCTTAACCAATAGCCAATTGATCAAACTTTTGATTGCTAAATATGGAGCTAAAGAGGTACCAAATATCAATCTTAGTAATCTGTATTCCTTTAACTCTTGTTTGTCATTCTCACGCCACAAAATGCGTTGAAAATCAGTATCTTTTTGATTTACCTTCGGTACATTTTAACAATATCTGCAATAAAGCAAACTGGATGAGTTCTCCACCTCATGATAATATGGCGTAAATCGGCGTTTAGGGCCCATCATCAAATCATCATTTAAAGATCTTCCATTTACACCCTTACACGAGGCATCGAAAACTATACGCACCTTAGTTGTGTTCCTATTCTCTTTTATAACAGCGTAATTTGGTGAGTAAATAGTATGTCTAATTCTAATTTTGATACTAGCTCCATGTGATTTAAGTACAAGTATTCGTCTAAGATTTTCTTATACTCTATATTCATGTCAGAAATCTTCTGTAATCTTTTCTCTACGGAAACAAATGTACGAAGCGCAATTTGTTTTGATTTTCCTTCTAATAGACGTCTATTTCAAAACGGAAGTTGAACTAGATACATGCCGTCATTATTCCTTATCGTAGTCTATTCATACAAACGTTCACAATGTTTAAATTGTTTAGGTAATAATCATTCAGTAAAGCAGTGCCGTGTAATTACCTCATGCCAAATATCTCGTAGACGACATCATTCACTTTTGCATTGCACAATGTAATCCCAATAAATGGCAATAATTATTCGAGTGTTTCTAGAGAGAAGTAATCGGCAAAAATAGGGCATCCCAATGGAACATCATTACAATCAGAAACCTTAGAGGAATCTCAGCGGTTAGAAGACAATTCCGTTGATTGCGCTGCTCGTAGCTTTGCTCAATCTAAAATCGCTTATCATCGACTTCGGTTGGAAGGTCCATCCTGTTTACTTTATAAGAAAATTGTTTATCCTTTTCTAAATTTGTAAATACAAACATAGAAGAAAGTATTGTAAAAATACACAATGCAGCAGAAGAAACTGTCGATGATCAGGACGCTATGTGGTATACGTTTTCTTCTTTGATGATACTGCTAAGAGTAGTTGTTTACTGTCGAAGACACCTTAAAAAGAAAAAATATTAAAGTACATATTTGAAAACAGAAAAAATAAAAGATGCGTTACATATAATGCTAAAAAAGCACAAAAAAAAACAATTTAATGAGGAAATAGAAACATTAAAAAAAGTAAACTTAACTCCTCTTCTGTTAAAATTTTCTTAGATTAATTTGGTTTGGCTTCCAATTCCCAAAATGAACAAATCAAACTATCGAGATGAAATTCACCATGTAAACTCATTACAATACAGTGAGGTGTATTAGAATGCAGTTGTTCACTTAATATCCACCCTAAAGATGTGTTTTGAACTACTGTAGATCCTGAGTGGTATTTTAGTAGTCTTTCCATAATAATAAGTGCTTATTCTTCTGCCCCTAATAAAATGTCTATTTTATTAGGTTTGTGGAAATTTCGGTCTGCCAAGTTGATTTATTTCAGCTCTGGCCAATGCAAGGGATCAACGTTAGTAGAAGGTAAGTATGATGTCAACTTTTCTAAAATATATGACGTAACATGTAGACATGAATTTGTATCGTACCTTGAATTTATTTTCAAATCTACTGTAGACTCGGAGACCACTCTTTTCTGCTCCTAGACCTGATACCATAACATTCGTATTTATCTTTTTTAACTCGAGTAACTGTACTGCCGACTCCGTAATAAAGCTAGCCTGCGAGCCTTGCTCGTATCGATTGATAGTCATTCCTATATATCACGTTACTAAAGCTGTAGCTAGTAAAACATGATGCACAGGCTCTTTTAAGAAATTACTTGCAATATTTTGATGAGATTCCTCTAAGGTTTCTAGTTGTAAGGATGTTCTATTGGGGTGCCCTATTTTTTCCGATTCCTTCCCTCTAGTATTCATGCAATTTATTGGGATTGCATTTTTGGGTTGCAAAAGTAAATGATGTCGTCTACGACATATTTGGCATGATGTGATTATACGGAACTGCTTTACTGAATGGTTATTACCTATACAATTGAAGCATAGCATGTTTTGTTGGACAAAGTTGCGATTATTAAAACATTGTAAACCTGAAAACTTTTTACAATTACTGATCCTATGATCACCATTACAATTTACACAAGGTGATGGATTTATATGAAGGTTTACAAGTGCATTTGAACTTTTCATGTTACATACATTGCTGTGATTAGATAACTTTTTATTGTACCTTTTGAACCCAGAAACTCCAAAGAATTATATTTATTTTCCAAAAACCATTTAAATTGAAAAAAGGATGGTCATTCTTTTGATCAAGAGACTGTTTCACTTACTCTCGACTCCCATTGTTTGTGAGTTTCTCGATCCAGTTTAGAACAAACAATATAAATTATAATTAAGTATCAAGAATCCGTATTAATCCCTGAAAGTCATCCATTCAGAATATTGTCCTGAAAATGTAGGAATCGAAATTTTGGGCAATCTTACAATAGAAAATGATGTTATAGTCTTGACATATACAAGTCCAGATTTTTCATTTCCGCGACAAAATCAATATATAACATTTCTGTTTATTGAAAGTGATCATTATAAATGTAGCCTGACCCTGATACATCTTGGTTACTTTTAATAATTTCAAAATGATTATTCAAAAATTCAGTCCATTTTTCTTCTACTAATTTTGTTCTGGCCTCAATATTATAAGCACTTAATCCTTCTTTAGGACTTTTCTTATAATTTATTTTAGCTTTATTCAACTGATTTATAATGTCTGTCTAAGCTTTATAAATTCCATGTCTCAAATCAAATTTTATTATTGGTAATAATTTTTTTAATCTTCGTCTATAATTATTTTATATTTTTTAAATCTAATCGATTTTATTACAAACTGCTTCGAAATTTTTCTAAGTGTTTGTATTTTTCTCACCTTTGTTGAAAATTGGGCATAGGTATGTTCAAAATTTATTAATCTATTCTAGTTTCACTACACTTAGGAAATTTTAGCATATATTGCTAATATATATAATTAAACACACACGAAATTTTTCTAAATCCGAATTTATCCAATAATTGCACTATATTAATAACGCAGCAATGTACTTACAATTTTTTCTTCAATGTAATTAAAAAAACACAAGAAACACTACTCTTTTGTTGTCCTTTTCTTACGCCTGCCGGGTGGTGTGATGTCGCAGTTGGGTTCTTCTCTCATACTAGGAAGATCGTCTCGTATATGTTCGTGTTCCGTCCACATTCCTCTACGACATCCCGACGTCGTGTCCCGTAGTCGCAAAAATGATGTAACAAAAGTTAAAAATATTAACAAATGAAGATAAAAATATGAATAAAATAAAATATAATTTATCACATACACAAGGACAGAAGAATTATATATAAAAAGATAAGCAAAATACCACTAACTCACTCACTCATCGCGAGATCTTTAAAACTATATGCCCGATTGACTTGAAATTTGGCATATACTCCTTTCTCGACGTTCACACCGACTAACAAAGGATTTTGGAAAACTCAACCCGTTAAGAGGTGAAACAGCGTGTTACAGCATGTTCATTCATAATTTTAAATTACAGGGAACAAATTTCTGATATGTTTCTCGATCAGACGCAATTGGAAGAGGTTGGTGGCACACCCTGCCGATGGCCTTGATCCACGTCTTAGACGCCTTAAAGGACTCAATGGATTACGGTATGAATTTTAACACATATCATAAATATACATTTAATGTACGAGTTCATACAACCACCAATATTGTGCAAATCATCAACACATATCTAGGTATTTCCTTTTAATCCACGAGAACAACTAACAATATTCGGAAAATACCTCTGTCCTGGGAACAACCAGCAAGAAACCCAGTGCGTTTATATTTTTTAAACATAAATACATATTATATAACATTATTTTTTACTTTACAATAAATGTATAATTTTTTTATGTGAATTTTAATAGAACCAGCTTGGCGGGGATCGTCTCATTTCCGGGGGTTATTTTTATTCATGTATTCCTTAATATTATAATAACCTTTCTTGTAAATTTTTTCTTTTTACCGTGTAGTGGCGGTGTAAGATTATCCACTACCCCATATCATCTCGTAGGTGTCGTAAGAGGTGACAGAGGGAAACAAATCAGGAAATAGGCAGCAGCGTCTTTCTAATAAATCTATGGGAGAGGCCTATGTTCAGCAGTGGACTTTAATAGGCTGTAACGGTAATGGTTAAATTTATCTTTGATTACCCGGCGAGGATGTGGTAAGGTCAATTTGACGCTGAATAGTTTGTTTTGTTTATAATTTTTTGTCCCGTGGTCATACGCTATCAAACTTCTCAGTATTGAACCCCAGGGTTGAACTCCCCGAACATCTGCGCACCACGGCACATAGCGGCAAAATACCCGATACCATCCACACCATCTGGATGCTTGGCGGTCCACCACTGTACGTTTCACTAGGAGTTTTCTTCTGCGTACAACCTCTCTGTGTAATAGCTTACGACTTGCGATTTTTCCGGACCGATACGACTTAGGGAACTTCAAGAAAAGAGCTTACTCCTTTCTAAAAGGCCGGCAACGCGCTTGCAATTCCCCTAGTGTTGCAGTTGTTCATGAGCGGCGGTGGTCACTTACCATCAGGTGAGCCGTATTCTCGTTTGCGCCCTCTCCTATAAAAAAAGTACTATTTGGATTCAGTGATCGATGAAAAATTTAGACAATATAGGTACTGTCAAAACCGGCAAAATATGGCATAAAAATATTATCCTTGTTTGAAGAACTTCATTATCTTTAACCTCGATATTCATGCAGAAAAGTAGCCGGAAGGACCATTCTCACTGAGTAATCAACCATTTGATGTGATGAAATGCCTGCTAAAGTCCACTTAAAAAAGTGGCCGTAATGTGACTTGATAATTAGTTCACGAGCTATGAACTAGTGTCTCATCTGCTCAAAAAATCCAAGCTGACTTACGTTGGAAAATTACATAAGAAAAGTAGAAAAGTCTCTTCGCAATTTTGCAGGAACCGTGGTGTAGAAGTATATTCATTTAAGTTTGCTAAAAGGACATAACACCCGTATCTCATATTATAGCAAAGAAAAAGAAAGTCATTTTATTCAAGTCTTCACCACAATCCTCAAATGAATGAATCAGCTGGAGAGAAAAGAAATCAAAGATAAACATGTTTTATAATTCAACGGAAGGTGGAATAGACGTTACAGATGAGCTATCTGCGACATAATATGATGTAAGTCAAAATTTAAAAAAATGGCCTATGACTGTGTTCTATACAATACTGAATATGGCTAACGCTCATAGTCCACCGAACAAAAACGTCGTAATTTCATTAAAACTCTAGGCTCTAACATATGCTCGTCAGCGAACACATAAGTGCCCGAAAATAAATACAGAGAGAGAATCAGTGAATTCAGTAGAGAATCTTCACAGGAACCGACTACCAGAGTGCCAGGTGTATGAAAAAGGTGCCAAGAGTGCATCTATGCCAAACATCGTAAGACAGCTCATGTTTGCGACTACCCCCAGATTGAAATTCCCGTCCGTCGTCGTCCCATCGTCAGGATCGTGCCAAATGGGAGTCATTATATAAGTTAGGACCCAGTGGCCCAACGTCAGGATCGTGCCAAATGGAAGTCCGTAGTCTCTGCCTACCCCTCTGGGTGACAGGCGTGGGTCTTTATATTATATATTTTTATATTGTACGTACTATTGTGCTGTCTTTTGTGAAAATCTTTCAATTTATAACTGATTTATAAGTTTACTTCCCATCCTTTGTTAAAAATACCAACAAATACTTAAAAAATATAAATAAAATACAGGGTCATCATGACCATCCACCACGGAATATAAAAAAAAGAGAGCAAGCCCAAAGTGGGCGGGGCAGGCGTGTCACAATTAGGGACAGTAGAGCGTAATTGACTGCCGTTTTGTGCAATATTGGAGTGTAAAAACGAAAGTAAAAAGAATAATATTTCGAATGGAGGTATTTCGTACCAAAACCACGTGTAATTTTTCCTTTTTTGCATAAAACATAACTAAACATGGACAAAATATCAGATTGCCTTTATTACAAGTAATATTCAACTTTATTTCGTTCATTTGTTAATACATTTTGAATAAAAATTGCGGCGATAGTGTTGTGACTACGCCGATATTAAAATTTTCGATAAAATTTTATTTCAGTCCAGTTTTTTCACTAACATACTCGTATTAATGAAAATGTGCAAATACTGGATGTCTATGAAAATATAAGAAATTATAGGTAAATAAATAAATAAATTGTTTAATTAGGAATGATAATACATTCATTGAAGTTGAATGATATATAAATTATAAATAGCTTTGTTGGTACGATACGCGCGCCACCTATTGTAAGTTAATTGTACCATGCCTATAACCTTGCGCAAGTGCAAGCAGTAAGTTGACAAAGTTTTAGCGCAATCTGATGATCGGTATGGCAGCGCATAAAATACGAACAAACAAAAATTAATTTTTCTATTTTAGATTACAAGAAACAAAATAGCTTTAAATCATTTAGGAATTAATTCATTACAGCCTATTAAAAGTCTACTTCTGAACGTAGGTCTCATTATAGTTAACTCATAGGGGGATATTTGCCATAAAGGATCGGCAGGCAGATTCACGAGTACAGTTTTTATTATTTTTAGCTATTATCAGGATGATGCTCTTGCCCATCTCCTGTTTCATTTATCTCTGTCGCCTCTTGCAACACCTTCGGGATGATACGGGGTAGTGGATTCTCGTACGCTGCCACTTCACGCCCTAAATTGTTAACACTGAAATAATCATTTAATTTATTTTTACAACTAACAGCATTGTGTAAATTATTTAACATCTCTAGGAAGGACAACGATGTCGTTTAAATAATAATAAACGTAATTACATTACGAAATGATCTCGTAGACTATCACACCAGACAGTTATGAGTTCCGGGCTCAAATCCTAGTCACAACAAACTTCTCCTTGACCAGCGTCGTAGATATACGTGGTAGAGACATACAGCAGATATGTTATGGCTGCAGCACGAATGGGTCGGCTCGATCTCACAGAATATCTATGTATCTACTTAACATTAGGTGGACTGTGTGCTCGTTTGTCACTCTTGTTCAATAAAAAAGCCCCTTAGATTCTACTACTAGATACATTAAATATAATAACAAAATGGAAACCAATGATGTCCTTTTTACACGCTTTTTATCAGCTTGACCTGTATGTATGTATCTCATTCATTTATTACAGCTTCTGAAAAGTTCACTGCTGAACGTAGGCTTACCCCCTTAGTTTGCCCCATAGGGATTTTAGCCATAGCTGCCACGCTTGGCAGGCGGGTTGGCAACCGTATTTTTTATTTTCTTGTTGTTATTAGGAGGACGCTGCTGCCCCCTCTTCTAGTTTGTTTCCTTCTATCGCCTCCTTTGACACCCTCGGGATGATATGGGGTAGTGGATATTCTTACACCGCCACTACAACATTATGAATGTATGTATCTATCTATTTATATATGTGATGGAATTGTAATTCAATTTTAATAATTTATTTCCATTACTATTTACCATTAAAAGTGCACTGTTGAACATAGGCCTCCCCCATAGATTACATCGTAGTGGAGATTCTGCTGTATCTGCAACGCTAGGCAGGCGGGTTGGCAACCGCAGCTTTTTATTATTTTGAGATATTTTCAGTTTCCCTCTGTCGCCCCTCACAACGCCCACGGGGCGATATGGGGTAGTGAAACCGCCAATACACAGTGAAAATTAATTTTATACAGTATTATATTTTTATACAGGATTCAAACCCGCAATCTAAAGCGCGGGTGAAAATAGCTAAGCATACGCTTCCGAGCCGATATAGAAACGTACTTCATCATCATCATTACAGCCCTTCACAAGTCCACTGCTGAACATAGGCCTCCCACAAGGAATGCCTCAAAGTACGGTCCTGTGCCACCTGCATCCATCGACTTTCTGCATGTCTTACCAGGTCGTCACTCCATCTAGTGGGGGCCCTACAATTCGTCCGCCGGTACGAGGCCGCCACTCGAGAACCTTTTTCCCCATCGGTTGTCGGTTCTTCGACCTATATGGCCAGCCATTGCCACTTCAGCTTACTAATCCGTTGGGCTATGTCGGTCACTCTGGTTCTAATGCGGATATCTAAGTTTATTTTTTATATTATATTTCTAAGTTTATCACGCAGAGAAACCCCGAGCATAGCCCTCTCCATAGCTCGCTGAGCGACCTTGAGCTTCCTCATACGGCCAGCAGAAATGTACTTAATATAAGCTAATCACATATAATATTTATTTCAGAACAATATCCATTATTATCGTCATAATAGAACACGCTATACTGCCGTTTGTTATCAGCCCAAATGATTCGCATGATTTGGAAAGGGTAAGTATTTTTAATACTTCTATAAAATGTAAAGCTTGCGCGCACTGCGATAAATTTTCGTACTTCTCTTTCTAACAAAATTTATGAGTTAGATGGATAATTATAGGCTGATTACTTTTTTATACCATATAATTAAGCTGTCAGCCATATCTTTCAAAACGAAATCAATAGTAATTCAAGTAATTTTTATTTTCCTTTTTGCGTTTACAGTTTCAAATACAGAGTTTCAAATACGTGTAGGTTTTACAACACCAGTGGTAAGCGCGACTGGTGATCATGTAACGGAATGAATAAGATGCTCATCCGTTAGGTCAGTGATTTATTAAATATCTTGGTTAGCAGTTCAATGTCGGCTTTGGCCCAAATTAAATCAACAACAAGACAGTGGTAAAATTAAAAATTTTGTACAACCGACTTCAATATAAATTATTAAGGATAACTCAAAAACTACTGGTCAGACCTTGATCAAATTTATATGGGACTAAATGAAAAACACCAGCTTTCTAAAAAAAGAATAATTGAAATCGGTTTACCGAGAAAACATTTATTAGGTAACACATAAAAAACATACAGTCGAATAGAGTACCTCCTCCTTTTGAAGTCGGTTGAAAAACAGGGTTCAATATAATATGCTCCCGCCAACTTCAAACGCAGAATGTTTTAAAGCCTCTTATATTCCTGAAGGTTCTGCAACAAGAGTGTGGCGCCCTGCAGTGCGTATATCTACAGTCGTATATCTCGCTGATTTATGTGGTAGGTCCATGCTGCAGCTATATTACTGGTATAGTTGTGGCATGAATGGGTCGGCTCGACCGGAGAAGGACCACGCTCTCACAGAATACCAGCGTAAAGTAGCAGCTTAACGCTGCTGTGTTTCGTATGGTGAGTGTGAGAAGCGGAGCCCCATTTTACTGGAAATGAGGCATTCCATCTTAGTCCTCACAGGTGGCAGCGCATCTGCATTTTGATTCGTGATCGAGGATAGATGTAGATGTTTATGGGCTACAGCAACCACTTACCATCAGGTGGACTGTGTGCTCGCTTGTCACCTTTATCTTATAATTTTTTTGGTTTTCTACGACAACGTAGATGCGTATTTGGTTTCCGCATATTGCGACGTTGCCAGCTTGCTCATTTGGTACGCTTGATTAAATTCTCATCGCAATATCATAATAACATAAGAATAATCACCGTCGTAAGTAACGTACGCGTAGGGTGCATTCCGGCGTCTGGCGCTCAGTTTAACCATATAAACAATATAATTAAAATTTTGTTACAAAATAAACTTTGTGTCAGTTATTGTTATTGCACATCGCACAAGGATGAATTCCTGTAATATGCGTAGTATGCTAGATTTTTTAAATTTGTTGGAGAATCAATAAAATTAATCTGTCGACATCTCTCTTTTATTTATAATTTATAGATAGATATAAGATTTTTTTTTTAATTTTAATTTATTTATTTATCTTTACAAAAACATTACATAATAATATAACTTCGCCAAACTGTAAAGACAGTTTGTTGGCGAATAAATGCACTCTTATATCCTACTACATAATTAAATAAGTACACCACCCACATAATGTAGCAAAAAAAAATTGAAATTCTAAATATAAACACTATTATTTCTATATTCTATAACATCTCACTCACATAACATTACATATTATGGTGTTTTGCATGCCGTAAGCGCTAAGCGCGCAGGTATGTAGGGCTTAAGGCTTAAAGTTTTGCTTTAAGCTTTTGTCGCATGAAATCGTATCTAGCAATCATATCAGTGATATAAAAAGCACATTTTCAGGAAGATAAATGATTGTTGAACTTATTCATATTTTTTTTATCGATTAATTGCTATTTTTTACATAAAAAGGGTTTTAGTGGCTTATGGTGTGGATTTATCAAGTCCGCATGGCTTCGTAAACACGATAACTTTTGAAAATATCAATTTTTCAACTCAATCTATTTTTAAAACTCTTCATCTATCATGTGGGAAGCCATTGAATGTAAATGGCAGATTAATTTTGTTTTTAGTTATAATTAATTTTTTTCGGCTGCGAAATGTCGAAATATTCGGTGTTTTAGCAGCCTTGTATGAATTTATTTTTTACTAAATAGAGACTGCCTCACTCACTCAGTTAGTTCGGCGTCAATCACCGTCATGAGTGGATACTGAATCGGTTGTTTGCAGCGGCTCAAAAAGATCGCTGTACAAGTACACAATATTCGAAAAACCAAATTTCTTACATATTTGACTATAATAATAATCAGAGATTTTTATTACAATATTTTAAAAGCACAAAATAATTAATAGTAGTACGAGTATGTACTAAAAGTAAGCAGGATGTAATATTTATACTTAAATACGTCTTGGACTTTATGGAGTGACCTGAATGATGATATGATGATCATGATATGAGCATTATGAGTCGTGCACTTTTGGATTTTCCAAACTTTTTTTAATTGAAGTTTGACATAAAATTATCGGAAAATTGGAAGTATAATAAGGTTATTAGTGAAAACTTGTGTGGTTTTTTTTATAGGAGTGGGAGCAAACGAGCATGCGGCTCACCTGATGGTGAGTTACTACCGCCGCCATGAACAACTGCAACACCAGGAAATTGCAGATGCATTGCCGGCCTTTTAAAAGGTAGGCTCTTTTCTTGAAGGCCCCTAAGTCGTATCGGTCCGGAAAAATCGCTGGTGGTAATCGATTCCACAAGGAAGTTGTGCGAGGAAGAAAACTTCTTCTAAATCGCACAGTGGTGGACCGCCAATCATCCAGATGGTATGGATGGTATCGTGGGTTTTGTCGCGATGTGCGATGGTGAAATTGAGCGGCTGGAATTAGTCCGAACAATTCCTCAGAGCACTCGCGGTGATAGATGCGATAGAATACGCAAAGAGATGCAACATCTCTATGCGGTGCCAGTGAGTCCGCCGATCCGAAAGAACTCGTCGAGTCCTTTCGGATCGCCGCTCTGCTGGATGCGGTCAAGTGGAAGGAGCTGGCACTGGGGGCCCTGCCCAGAGATGGGAACAGTGTTCCATGTGGGGCCGAACCTGTGCCTTGTAAAGTTGCAAGCGGTGTGCCGGCATGAAATACTGTCCCGCTCTGCTGATCACGCCAAGCTTTTGAGGCCAACTTGGCCTTCTCTTCCAAGTGACCAAGAAACTGCACATCACTCGATATGTCGACACCGAGGATTCCGATACTGGCTGAAGCAACAAGGGGAGTGCCTTGAAACTGAGGAGATACGACGAAGGGGTTTATTTTTAGCGGTAAACGCGCAAACTTGTGTCTTCTGGAGATTGAACAAAGTTTCGACTTCAGACACAAGTTTGTTCCGGTACTCGGCAATGTTTTCCCGAGAAATATTGGCACGGCCGGTGTATAAAGCATCACCAGTGCTGTCGTCTGCATAGCAATGAATGTTACCGGTTTGCAACATGTCATTGATATGCAGAAGAAACAGCGTTGGTGATAGCACGCAGCCTTGTGGAACACCAGCGTTAATGGGCTTGTAATTTGAGCATGCACCGTCTTCTACGACCTTGATGCTCCAATCTGAAAGAAAGCTGGTGATCCAATTGCACAATTTCTCGGGAAGCCCTTAGGAAGAGAGCTTCGAAAGAAGCGCTTTGTGCCGAACCCGATCGAAGGCCTTCGCTATGTCCAAACTAACGGCCAACGCCTCCCCCTTGGACTCTACTGCCTCCACCCATCTATGAGTTAGGTAACCTAGAAGATCACCAGCTTAGCGACCTCGACGGAAACCGTACTGGCGGTTACTAATCAGCTGGTGATCCTCAAGGCACCGCATGAGCTGGCATGTAATAATAGTTTCCATTACTTTGGAGAACAAGGAGGTGATAGCGATAAGCCTGTAGTTGGACGGATCTGAGCGGTCGCCTTTTTTAGGGATCGGGTGCACCAAAGCTGTCTTCCATCAGTTCGGGACTACGCCTAGGGAGTAGAAGTACCGGAAAAGATGCATTAAAACCGGTGCCAACTCCGGAGCACACGTCTTCAGCACAATAGGTGGGACTCCATCAGGCCCACTCGATATGTTGACGTCCAGGGAGAGGAGTGCTTTACGCACCGAGCGCTGTGTAAACAGCACTTCATACATGGAGCACTCACACCGCGGGATGGTCGGCGGTGTGTTCCCCCCGTCATCGAGAGTCGAGTTGGAAGCAAAAAGAGAGCCTGGCAGATCGGCTTTCACCTTTGCGTCATGGGCCAGTGAGTCGTCCACCCTGTGCAGAGATGGCAGAGATGGCTGCCAGAAGTTCTCTTGGACAGCCTTGGCGAGAGACCAGAATGCACGTGTTCCTGAAGGGAGGCGAACTAGTTTCTCGCCAATTCTGCCGATGTGCTCTGACTTTGCCTTGGCAATGATGCTTTTGAAAGACCTGGAGGCGGAATTATACTTCTTTTTAAGAGTGCTGGTGTTTACATCCCGGGACGTTGATGCGTCAGCCTAGGCCCGGTAGCACTCCTGCTTATAGCGTGATGCAATTTTACAGGAGTGACCAAACCATGGCTGAGTTCTGCCTCCGATATGCACCACAGATGATGAAAAAAATAATTCCATTCCCTGAAGCACCACATCAGCGACAGAATCAGCAACAACGTTGGGATCATCCGGCGAGTAAACCCGCTCCCAAGGGTAGGATGCAAAAAAGACCGCATCCCGTCCCAATCGGCCGACCTATAGTGCCAAACACGGCGGCGAGCTGCAGATCGCAACTGCGATGGGAGCGTGAATGGCACCGTACTCCAGATCAGACAATGATCCGAAGAGCCAAGAGGGGCATCGACGGAGACCTGATATACGTCCGGATGAGAGGTCAGCAGAAGGTCCAACAGAGAAGGTACATGATCCTCCACATCTGAGATCAGCGAAGGCGAAGTAACCAGCTGTGTTAGACCATATGCCAAGGCAAAGTCATAAACAAACCTACCCGCATGATCGGTTAAACGGGAACCAAGCCATTCGGCGTGGTGGGCGTTAAAATCACCGAGTATCACGATCTCTGCGGATGGGACCTGTTGTAGCACGGAGTCTGCAGCCATTTGGACGTGGTCGATGAGTCGGTCAATGTCGGCATTATCGATATGGGACCTATAGAGGCACCCGTAGATGCGGGGATGGTCGTCGCTGTCTACGCGCAGCTATAGGATGGACAGGTCCGTACCTTCATGACTGCCGAGGCGTCGAAAACAGATGTCCTCTCTGACGTACACGCAAACTCCACCCCGGGGCACAAAGGAGTGTTCTAATTTGTACCCCGGGTAGGAGATACGAAGTATCAGCCGGAGAGGACACCTGTGTCTCGGTTAGAAAGAGCGAGGCTGGCTTTGCCGTCTCCAGATGGTAGTGGACGGCGTTAAGGTTTGAATGAAGTCCCTGATATTGCAGAAATTCACGCAAAGCGTGGCAGGGGTCGCCTTTGTCTTTTTGCTCACCTTGCCACGAGCAGGTTTCGTCTTGACCGGAATTTGGGCCTCCCAGAATACGCGGGGCAGCCTGAGCACCCACGCTCAGAAGAAGTAGGGTAGCTTGGTCGTGGATGCTCAGCGAGGGATTCTCCAGGGATGCTGGTACCCTCCTGGGGTAGTCTTCCGTTTAATTCCGCTACCATGTTGGTGGGGGATTAGCCTCCGGCCACCTGCACTCACCAGGCGAAATGCAGAAGTAAACTTCTACTTCACGCTGGTATTCTGTGGGGTCGTGGTACCACCCCGGTTCGAGCCGGTCCATCCGTGAGACAGCAAAAGCTGCTGAGTGGCTTTGCCACTGTTTATATGTATTTAAACTACTTTAAAAAATTCCATATAATCATGTTATACGTAATTTTTTTAATGCGCTTAGGGCATGCCCAATTGGATTTACCAATATTATTATTATAATTTTATTATTAATTGTTCATGGGCGGCGGTAGTCACTTACCATCAGGTGAGCCGCATGCTCGTTTGCCCCCTCACCGATAAAAAAAAATTAGCGGTTTGTATATCCTCGTGGCGCCAAAGTACATTAAAACGACAAAACAATATACTATACAAAAGCCCAGACAAATAAAGTATTTCGTTCCATAAACGCCTACTGTCCTTTGTAAATGACAATAAGTTTAAACCATTCCAAATTTTAAATTTCCCGCGTATCTTGCGTTTTGTTTGAATTGATGTGTTCTTTTAGCGTTGACATTTGACAGGAGCCAAGAAAATCAAGTGTCACAGTTGACACATAATCAAAATATTGAAAAAATGTCGATGGCACCGAAACGAGGTAAGTTGATCTGTAAATATTTAATGAATCATGATAGTTTCTTGCTGTTTTTTTTATGGAATAATATTAATTGATGTTTAATTTAAGCGACAATAATAACATTTTTACTAATTTAATATTCAAATAAAAAATAATGATATTTGTACAGTAAAAAGGACGTTGGGTTGTATTTCTATCAGTAGCTCTTTTTTATTTGTGATTTTAAAATGACTTTAGATTTTAATTTAAGTGTAATTCATATTGATTGTTACATATAGATAGATTAACATGAACATTGATTATTGCAGTATTACAAGGTGAAGAGATCGAAGAGTTTT
Source organism: Parnassius orleans (assembly GCA_029286625.1). NCBI lineage: Eukaryota > Metazoa > Arthropoda > Insecta > Lepidoptera > Papilionidae > Parnassius > Parnassius orleans. The sequence goes on from JAGSMP010000199.1 coordinate 181,299, forward strand.
TAAATAAGTCAGATATAGAAGATTTTTCACCCAGCGACGAAGATTTAGGCGATTCAGAATTCGTTTTCAACCAAGACGATGGGGAATCATCTTCTTCATCAGAATCGGATAAAGAAAACGTTAAAACAAATCAACGAGGACGTACTCGAGGACGAATTCGAGGTGCAAGGACTCGTGGACGTCTTCTTCGCAGTCGAGGAATTGGCTGTCGAGTAGAAACTTCTGCTAATACTGCAAACAGCAATATTCCTTCAACATCTGGATCTACTGCTGAAGAAAACTGGTCTGTAAAATCATTTTTACCTAAGACGTTTCATCTCACAGAACCCTCATATTTGCCTATTAACAGTGAAGAATTTATTAATGTAGATTATTTCAAGCAATACATAGATGATGAGTTAGTAAACATAATCGTAGAAAAAACAAATCAGACTTCTATTTTCAAGATAGGCAAAAGTTTAGAGTTGACATGCAGAGAATGCTATGTTTACATTGGAATCTGTTTAGCGATGGCCAGTATTAATTATCTGACTTTGAGAATGTACTAGAAATCCAAATTTAGTATACCTTTGATTGCTTATGCAATGGCTCGGAACAGATTTTGCTTCTTCGCAATTCCATAAAATAGTATTTGACGAAGATATTACAGCTGATTTGAGAGTTAAGGACAAGTTGTGGAAGGTACGTCCACTAATCAATAAAGTCAAATCAGCGTGTCGTGCACAAATAAAGGAACAATGTTTGAGTATTGATGAAATGGTAATTCCATTTAGTGGTAATTGTGGTATCCGAATTTATTGCCCGGGAAAGCCAAATCCAGTAGGAATAAAGGCATTTGTACTTGCAAATCAAATGATATGATTTGTGATTTTGATATTTATGAGGTTCAACTACATATCCTGAATTTGAAAATAAAGATTTTGGTCTTGGAGAGAAAGCAATTATATCATTGACTGACACACTTACTCCCGGTCACATATTGTATTGTGACAGATATTTCACCAGCGAAAAATTATTGCATGAACTACTCAAAAAAGGTATTGGATGTACAGGTACTCTGATGAAGAACCGTATCCCTAAAGATGTGCGTGGGCTGTTAATGAGTGATAAAGATTTGAAAAAACGAGAACGGGGCACTTCACAGGTAGTAGTAAGAAAAGATGACACTATCTCTATAACTAAATGGTTCGATAACAAGCCTGTTGTACTGATGTCTTCCGTTGAAGCCAAAGAAGAAGAGGATTTATGTCAACGTTGGTGTAAGAAGCAAAAAAAATATGTAACCGTAAAGAGACCAAGATGCGTAAGGCAATATAATTGTAATATGGGTGGGGTGGATTTGGCAGACCGTTTATTAGCAGTGTGTCCAAACAGATACCGTACGAGAAAATGGACTCAGAGGTTCATCTCGCATATGATTGATTTATCAACGTCAAATGCGTGGCTTTTATTCAAAAATGATCAACTAAAGAAAGGAACTAGAAAAATTTGTCAATTGCGCCACTTTAAACTGGAACTAGGAGAGTGTTTGATAGAAAAATATGGTAAAAAAATAGAGAGTTCTGTAGAGTCTGAAGAAGATGAGATGGCAGCAGGGGAACCGCCGAATAAAAAGAGTAGAGGGATGCCAAGTATCCCTCTTCCTTCGTTGAATAAAAGAACATCCGAAGCAAAACATCTGCCAGTAATGGTGGAGGTTCAAGGAAGATGTCGTCAGTGCCACGACAACAAGACTTTTTTCCAATGCTCGAGCTGCCAAGTACGCTTGTGCCTTACCAAAAAAAGAAATTGTTACTTAAGTTTTCACAGCAATTAAGCAATTTATTTTTATATTTGTAGTTTCACAATACTTAATGTTTTATTTTATTTGGATTCTTTATCTTATTTTATTATGTAGGTAACTCAAATAGTGTCCTTACACAACATAGAAGGCTATGTTGTATAAGGACACTATTTGAGTTTACTTCATTTTCTATTCTTAACTTTTTCTTTTTTTACTTGTAATAATTTATGATTAAAAGTAAGCCTATATGAGACTGTTTGCAACTGTGATTTCATAAAATTTGATCTCAATTATTTCTAATAAAGTAATTTACAATTAGTTTTGTTTTATTTCATTAAAGCCCAATGTACATCATAAAGTACAATTTATTTTCACCAACTTATTTAATATCTACCCAAAGTCATTTTAAAAGGTCTATTTTTGTTTGGTTCCGTGTGTTTGTAAATCTATTCTCTTAATTATATACTTACCTAAAAATACTGGAATATGCACTTTACTACTTAAACCCTAAAAATACTTACAATTCATTGTGGGCGTTAGTCATTTCTAAAGGACAGTTGGCGTTTCTAAAAAGTAAAGAACTTCATTTTAAATATTTGGGCACCACGGGGATATAGTACTTGTTGTGATGGTTATTTTTACTTACTTACCCCTTAATAGACTGCAATAATGAACGAAGCATATAAGTATATTCGGCAAGCTTTCAGTAACAAAACAAAATTGACTCCCGGTAGCTATTAAATATACGGATATCCTATAATAATTTTGTTGGAGTGCTCAACCCAGGGAAGTCGGGGTCCAGGTAAGACAAGAAACAAATATACAGTATATTCAGTGTAAAGTATTTATAAGCAACATATAAGGATATAACAAAACAATCAACTAAAAACTTAAAACATTTACTAAAACTAAAACTACGCATTTACTATAAAAATAAAATTGCTAGAGAATTAAAATGAGACTATGACAACTATTGGCAGGTTTTTCTAAGTGATAACGAAGCTAAATTCATAGAAACAAAAAATAAAAAATTCAAAAGATAAAATTAACTACTAATGTTTTGTTAGTAAAATAATATAAAATTGTTATTAAAAAAATATACACCTTAATGATAAAAAAGAGAAAAAGCAAAATGATAACTTTTCTATTTAGTCGTAGATTTTTTTTATAGGATAAGGGTGACAAACGAGCACACAGTCCACCTGATGGTAAGTGGTTGCTGTGGCCCATAGACAGATGTCTATGGGCCACAGTATACAATATCCGTAATCGAGGATAGATGTGATACATCTATCCTCGATTACAGATCAAACTCAGATGCGTTGTCACCCGTGAGGACTAAGATAGAATACCTCCTTTCCAGTAAAAGGGTCTCCGGTTCTCTACACTTACCATACGAAACTCAGCAGCGTTAAACTGCTATTTCACGCTAGTATTCTGTGAGAGCGTGGTCCTTTCCCGGTCGAGTCGACCCATTCGTGCTACAACTATACTACTAATATAGCTGCAGCATGGCTCTACCACGTAAAACGTTTGAACCATGAACTTGAAGTTGCACGATGTATGTCGGTTCTGCCGATAGGCTATGCTTAACTGACAAATTTATTAAAATAAGGATTTAGTATCGTCTTTCGCCATCCTTATATTCTTACAACAAATAAACTTTTTCTGATAATATGTTCAATATTGTCAGAAATGTAGGAAAGCGTTATTATTACAATCAACTTAATGGGCGTTTCCACAGACTGAAATAAATGCATAATCTCAGAATACAATTTTTTTTTGTTTGAATACTAACAATACTATTAACATTACAAATATTAACCACTCCTAGTAAGCTTAAAAAGCTTGTGTTAAGAGCGGTTCACGACACTAGTCTAATGGCGGATTCGAACCCACGACCTTTTGAGTTCGCGGTCTGCACCCTACCATTAAGGCTACTCTCGCTTTTTGCAGTTACTCAGACTACAAAATAACGAATACGATTAAAATACTTACCCCATTGCACCTCTAGTAATAACATGTTCCACGAATATTCGTTTCTATTTAAATAACATAGAATTCACTCATAAATAACTCTAATATATTTGTAAGCTTTTACGCATTAAATTCCCAATGTACTTCGTCAGATTACCGCTTCTCGCGACTTCGGCCCTACGCCGTCCGTCTCAAGTTACTACCCGCCAATATTTTCATCAGTTCGGATACGTGCTCCATCTCAATTATAACGTAAATTCGCAGCATTTTTTATATCATTACACAATATATGGACGTCTGATAACATATACGGACGGCCAATTGCAATATACGGCACATGCGGCCGCCAAATAATATTATATTCAGGAATGGAGTTTTATTCACGATAATGTACATTTACAGATCACTCAGACTGAAAAAGAGCTCGAAATCAGATATCCTCTTTTTATTAAATTTTTCCGCAGTATTTAACAAATTATAAGCACTAAGTTTAGTAAAATAAAATTAGATCTTTAGTTTTTCATACAAACGGATGCGTAGCGCAGTGGCTTAACGTATGAGTTGCAGCGCTAAGGGCCACGAGTTCGAATCCTGTACAAAACAAGTATTTGTATGACCTGCAAACAATTGTTCCGGTCTGGATGTTCGTTTTTGTAAAATTATGTACATAAAATACGATACAAGAGGAAATACTCACGATGAAGGAGAAAATTCTAGTGTGTAGGTAACTTTTAAAAAAATTCAAAACATAAAATTAACTACTAATGTTTTGTTAGTAAAATAATATAAAATTGTTATTAAAAAATATAAACCTTAATGATAAAAAGAAAAAGCAAAATGATAACTTTTCTATTTAGTCGTAGATTTTTTATAGGATAAGGGTGACAAACGAGCACACAGTCCACCTGATGGTAAGTGGTTGCTGTGGCCCATAGACAGATGTCTGGGCCACAGTATACAATATCCGTAATCGAGGATAGATGTAGTACATCTATCCTCGATTACGGATCAAAATACAGATGCGTTGTCACCCGTGAGGACTAAGATAGAATACCTCCTTTCCAGTAAAAGGGTCTCCGGTTCTCTACACTTACCATACGAAACTCAGCAGCGTTAAACTGCTATTTCACGCTAGTATTCTGTGAGCGTGGTCCTTTCCCGGTCGAGCCGACCCACTCGTGCTACAACTATACTACTAATATAGCTGCAGCATGGCTCTACCACGTAAAACGTTTGAACCATGAACCTGAAGTTGCACGATGTATATGTCGGTTCTGCCGATAGGCTATGCTTGTAACTGACAAATTTATTAAAATAAGGATTTAGTATCGTCTTTCGCCATCCTTATATTCTTACAACAAATAAACTTTTTCTGATAATATGTTCAATATTGTCAGAAATGTAGGAAAGCGTTATTATTACAATCAACTTAATGGGCGTTTCCACAGACTGAAATAAATGCATAATCTCAGAATACAATTTTTTTTTGTTTGAATACTAACAATGCTATTAACATTACAAATATTAACCACTCCTAGTAAGCTTAAAAAGCTTGTGTTAAGAGCGGTTCACGACACTAGTCTAATGGCGGATTCGAACCCACGACCTTTTGAGTTCGCGGTCTGCACCCTACCATTAAGGCTACTCTCGCTTTTTGCAGTTACTCAGACTACAAAATAACGAATACGATTAAAATACTTACCCCATTGCACCTCTAGTAATAACATGTTCCACGAATATTCGTTTCTATTTAAATAACATAGAATTCACTCATAAATAACTCTAATATATTTGTAAGCTTTTACGCATTAAATTCCCAATGTACTTCGTCAGATTACCGCTTCTCGCGACTTCGGCCCTACGCCGTCCGTCTCAAGTTACTACCCGCCAATATTTTCATCAGTTCGGATACGTGCTCCATCTCAATTATAACGTAAATTCGCAGCATTTTTTATATCATTACACAATATATGGACGTCTGATAACATATACGGACGGCCAATTGCAATATACGGCACATGCGGCCGCCAAATAATATTATATTCAGGAATGGAGTTTTATTCACGATAATGTACATTTACAGATCACTCAGACTGAAAAAGAGCTCGAAATCAGATATCCTCTTTTTATTAAATTTTTCCGCAGTATTTAACAAATTATAAGCACTAAGTTTAGTAAAATAAAATTAGATCTTTAGTTTTTCATACAAACGGATGCGTAGCGCAGTGGCTTAACGTATATGAGTTGCAGCGCTAAGGGCCACGGGTTCGAATCCTGTACGAAACAAGTATTTGTATGACCTGCAAACAATTGTTCCGGGTCTTGATGTTCGTTTTTGTAAAATGTATGTACATAAAATACGATACAAGAGGAAATACTCACGATGAAGGAGAAAATTCTAGTGTTAACGTTTAAAAAAAAAGAAAACCAAATTTTTTTTTTAATGAAAGGTCGTCTCTATGTTGGTATTATTTCGGTTGTCGAGTAGTCATTCAATAGCAAATATAAAATATTACCTTGTTTTATTTTATTTAGACAGTAAATGAATGTTCTCGTAGTACATTAATTTTGATAAATACTTCGGATAAATGGAATAAAAAGAGGTTTTCTGATTTTCGGCCTTTTTTTTCACACTATGTATCACTTACCCTCTTCAACTGCCATTATTAAGAGTTCGCTCCGTAGTTCTCTACCTTATCCATCTTTCCCAAATAATAGATAATAAATTTAGTGTGAACTCTCAGCTAAACCGTCGGCCTGTAGTTATTTCTTATTTTATTACTTTTAAAAACTCAAACATACTGTACCAATAAAGTATAAACGTAAAGGAAGGATTTAGGTAACTTAGGCAAACATTAGACAGCAATAAAATATGGTCACCCGATGTCTATACACGGACATCTGATAACAATATACGGACGTCCCATAGCTACGAGTATATACGAATGTCTGATAAGCACACACAGGTACCTAATAACTATAGGAATGAAGGCTTACTCATAATTATATTATCTGTTAGTATCTATTTTCTGTATCACGAATAAAAGGTTATTCTTTTTTTCTAACCTACCCCTGCTCGAGCATGCTCTCCCGTTTCCATCCATGAATTTCTGTCAGTAGCCACCTCCATGGAATTGTTTTCAAAGGCTAACAAGTCATCTCATAAACGTTTTCTAGGTCTCTCTCTTCTTCAACTGTCATTGTCAGGAGCCTACTATGTAAATGACGGTATCTTGCCCACCTTTACCTAATCCATAATATGACATAATATCAATAAACTCATTAAAAAATCCTTTAAGGAAGGATTTAAGTAAATCTAGTAAATATTGACGCCCGATACTAAATACGGGCTTCGAATAACTATATACGGTCGCTAGATATCTACATACGGGCGTCCGATAACTACGAGTATATACGGACGTCCGATAATTATAATATACGCACGCCAATTATATGGTGGCTTTTTACAATCTTTAGTTTTTGATATTTGGTTAAAATATGTGTTACTAAGGAATATTCCCAAGTGCTTGTGCACATCATTAAACAGTATACTTTTAAGCAGAAAATGTGGTGAATAATATCACACAATATCCATAAAATTTTCAATCTAAATTATTAGAGTCGAGGTGCTGAGATGCGAAGCTGAAAAATTGAGTTATATGAACAGTATAGTACGGTAGTCACTAAAAACAGATACAAAACCAAATAAAAGCTGGCAACGTCGCATTTACGCGAAGATATTGGACTTCAAAATGTCGACGCAATAGTTAAATCGTGATCGATATATGCAGGAAGCCAAGAATACATCATCGAGGATCGGAGGTCATAAATGCGTAGTGCAACGTCGAAACGTTGCACTACGTGCATGACGTCAAAAGTGTTGCTGGATGTAAATATATATATAGAAATAAGGATTAAAAATCACACACCACACTTGATGTTGAGCACTGTGGCATAGACATCTAAATCTGTCATAGGTTAAGAATCTCAATGACTTGGAGTGTTTTAGTCCTATTCTTCAACATGTCATGACGAGCATGGCGAGGTCATCGGTGACGTGAACCTATAAGTGTTTCTCCTACCAAAAATCGCTCAACGCGGCTCAAGTAAATAAGTTTTTACTTCAAAAAAATATTTCCGAAGCCAACTTGAATATTGTTCCTGCTTTGGGCAAGCAGTACAATTATAGGACATTTTTTTAAAGATACTGACTTTATACAATTTAACAATTAAATGTTTATTTTGTGTGTTAAAGTAAAGATAACGTTAAATACAAATTTTACATCAAAACTGTTGATGTAAAATTTATGTGTAACATTGAATTGTAAAATCACCACCCAAGAAAGTTTTGCTGGAAAGTTTTTTGGTTTACAATTTTAATTTATCATTTAATGAATAAAAAATAGGCCATTTATCACTTCTGGCATTTGACATCATAATAATCGGTTCAACCTTTCTGAAGATTAGCCTGGACAGACAGACAGAGACAGGCATATTTTTTTTAAATAGTTACTACTCTCAGCTCAATATAAGGCATCTATTTCGATATTACAGAGAGACACTTCAATTTTAAATATAATGTGTATATAGATAACAAAAATTTTTGGCGTTTCCAGATATACTACAACATTATATATCATCTGTTCATCGACGGCGCGCTTATGGTTCAAACATTCTTCGTGATGTCTGGATGCTTACTTTCTTACAACTTGCAGCTACATGCGGAGAAGAGAGGCATAAATTGGACTATAATACCGAAAAGGATTATTCAGAGATGGCTTAGGTAAATTAAGTTATCAATAGTGAAATCATAACGGCCATTCACAAGTCCCCTGCTGACCAAACAATCCCAAAGTAAAATATCAAAGTAGGTATATCTGTTTTACTTAAATATAATATCTCGTATTCTTCCGCGAGATCACACTTTAAAATGCACATGCGTTGTTACCGCTGGCTAAGATGGAATGACTCGTTTCTAGTAAAAATTGTATTTGGTTCTCTACACTTACCATAAGAATCAAAGCAGCATTAAACTGTTATTTTACTCAGGAATAATATGAGAGCGTGGCCATTCCCCGGTCGAGCTGACCCATTTGTGCTACAACCTTAATATAGCCGCAGCGTGGCTGTACCAAGTAATAAGACCGTTTTCAGTTACCGTTTTGCGGAAAGAGGCTTCAACTCGACAACCTTTCATTACGTACACATTAAATGCAAAATATTGTTGCTTACAGATTGACGCCATCTTATGCTGTAGTGCTTGCAATCACTACAACCTGGCTGAGATTTGCTGGTTCAGGACCACTATGGCAGGTATGGCAACTGTTCACGCCACTTTGGCACTACCGTCTAACGCTTACCGCCTTTTATACCTTTAGCCTTTGCACTCTGGTGTTAACGGGGTTCGCATAAGTTCAGAAGAAACGAAACCAACCGCATCGCTCTTATCTGGCGGCATCGCTTCCGCTTTTGTGTAATTTAGATATTAAGCTATACAAAATATCGTAAAGCGTATAAACATTTACAATAACGCTATATTTCGCGATTATTTGTGAAGTTTATATGTGTGAAGAAAGCCGGCGTCCAATATTTGTGGCTGCAGCCCTTGAGACACGAGGCAGATTAGCAGAAGTCCAGGTGAGTGCACATGCATTCCTTCACATCCTTCCTGTAGCCCGAATTTAGGGGCATTCGCAGTATCGCGAAATAGTAAATTAGCACCGCACCATACAGTCCATTAATTTACGTAAAATCACCCTTTAATAACTCTGAACCAGCAGGTGGTCATTTAAACCAACATGCCATTTTTGGCCCTCCGCCAGTATCAGAACCATTTCTGGACCTTCTCGCCGAATTATAACTAATTAATTTAACCAAATACTTTACGGTAAATTATTAATTATAACCCTAAGGGTTCTTAAACTTAACTGGGACAAGACTCCACCCGCTAATATTGTCAATATATGGCAGCAATATTTTTCAGAATTAAATTTAATAGCACATTTACAGCTTTCATGTAATATAGACGTAAATGAAAATTTGCATGTGTCGCTACTCGCCTTTGCCGACGCTATTGAAAAAGCTTGCGGGTGTGTCATTTATTCGCACGATGTTAACGGAAATAATCCTCCCATTATAACGCTAATTCATTCTAAATCTCGAGTGACCCCATTAAAAACTATAACTTTAGCTAGGCTTGAGTTATGTACCTTAGGTTTGCTCGCTAAGTTGGTACGCAACGTTTACGATTCGTTGTCATTGAGGCAACCTATTGAAAACATTTACGCATTTCCAGATTAGAAGTCGCACTCCGTTGGGCGTGTTCATCACCGTATAAGTTCAATCACCCAATATTACTACCAAAAAAGGGACATATTGTTGATCTTATAATTGATACCTATCACTATAAGAATTTTCACGCCGGTCCTCAGTATTTACTTGCTGTATTACGGGAGAAATATTGGACATTATTAGCTCATCGCGTAGTTAGATACCTCATTCATAGGTGTAACATCTCTTTTTTATACATAAACCTAAATCTACTTACCCTATGATTTCTGCTTTACCTACTTGCCGCTTAGAGTAGTGCAATGCGTTCATATTTACATGAGTTGCATTGCTTTTTACAATCTGAAGAATATTACAAGGCATTTAATCAGGTGCTCACTGAAAACCTCATTGTTTGGAAACTCAACCCTCCAAGCGCTCCACATTCAAAGGGTTATAGGAGTTCAATATTAAGGTTGTAACAAGTGGTAAAATTAAAAAAATTCTACAACCGACTTCAATATAAATTATTAAGGATAACTCAAAAACTATTGGTCAGACCTTAATCAAATTTATATCAAACTATATAAGAAACATCAGCATCCAAATAAAAAAGAATCATCGAAATCGGTTCACCTAGAAAAAAGTAATGAGGTAACACGCATAAAAAAATATACAGTCGAATTGAGTACCTCCTCCTTTTTGAAATTGGTAGAAAAACCATTTGTTTCGCTTTACAGGCAAGCAAATCCTCACGTATGAGGAAATGCTTACTAGACTCTGTCAAATCAAGTGTATCTTAAATTTTCGTCCGCTTTATGTATTAAGTAGTGATCCTTCGGAACCTACAGCACTCACGCCCTCACATTTCCTAAATTTAAAACCGCTTGAATGCTTACCAGCCGCTGATTAAAGTGAAGGACGTATAAATCTGTTATTACGCTGATTTTTAATAGATTCTTTAGTTCAGTCCTTTTGTAAACGCTTTAGATTTGAATACTTACATACATTACAGAGTAGGGCAAAGTGGAATAAGAATGCTACTGCCATTTTTGTAGGAACAGATGTTCTAATAGACATGGATAATACTCCACCGCTTCAGTGGCTTCTAAGCGTTGTATCCTGGTAGAGATGGTGTGGCACGCGTTGCACAAGTTAAACTTAAGAATTCTATTCTAAAACGCTTCTTTTTCAAACTGTGTCCTTTACCAACACAATGATTAGGAACAATATAAATATTATAAGATAATATTGCATTCTTTTTTATGTATTTAGTTTTAAATTCTAGTTTATAATATCTCTTCGGTTCGCTACTATATGTGTATTTATCCGCTATATATATTATTTTATATTTTCTTTCGCTATTTGAGGATACCTCAAGGCCGGAGGGATGTTCGCGCCACTTTGCAACTACCGCCTAACTTTTATGAGATTTGTTAATTATTGTCCAATAATAGTAGTGCAAAACTCATTACCAACACAAAAAAAGCTCATTTCAAAAACCAACACGCCATATTCTTGGCCTTCCCGCCGAATTATAATTAATAATATTAACCATTTTTTGATCACTTGGACCGGGATAATTTAAGCCATTTTCTGATACTGCTAAACGAAGCTATCTCGCGTAATGGCGGTGAATGAAACAAGAAAAATATCATTAAAGTAATAATGATGTGGTATGATATGCGTTACAAAGGAAATTATATACGTAAATAATTAGACTGTAAGGTGTGGTGTGTATTTGCTATTATATTTATATTATATAATTTTATCCAGTTTCTCGTCACTTCGTGCCGCGATAATTTTACCTTTTGTGATTTTTTATTGGTTAATGTACACGTGTAAAACATATATAAAACATAATGGGGTGGTAGAATCTCCTACTCCACCACCACACAGCAAAAGGACAAATATATTAAAGCACGTATCGTACGAAATCACCATATTTAAAATATAACCACATGTAAAAATGAAGTCAAAAAAATCAATCCCGTGGATATATAAAATGTATTGATGCGTTTCAGAGCACAGTGGGTGTTGAAGTGAAAGACTGTCGTCGGGATGGCTGGCTGAATTTGATTTATCTAAATAATTATATAGATGAATCACAGTGTATGCCGCAAACGTGGTAAGCAAAATATTACCATTACAGTAATTAACTGTTGAACGTTTTTTATTGGTTAAAGTAATCTGAAGTAACAATGGATCCAAATCAATTTTATGTTATAGTTAATAATTACTGCCGCCTTGTATTGAATATTAAGAAATTCGGTTCATAAATAATATTATAACAATAATTTCGTGTTGGAACATAAAGTGACAGGTAACGAACATTGTTTAAAATCATTGTAATTCTTATTTCTTATCATTCCTTTTATAATAATTAAAGACCTATTCTATTACTCGGATTAAGTATTATATTCTTTGTGGGTTTCTTTTCGAATTATTCTAACGAAAATTTGATTTGAGATCTGTAAATAGTAAAAAGTAAAAAAAAATTACAACTCGACATTAGTTTACCCTGCTTCTTCTGTTTCGATCTTTGTTTTCTTTTATTATTTACAATTAATAGTAAAATGAATACTCGAACCTCCAAGACGCGCCAGATGGAGAAGCAACTCCAGCTTGTGCTTCAAGAACTTAAGGCGTCCAAGGAGCAGTGTGAACTGTTGCTTAAGGAAAGGGATGATAATGAAAAGGAAATAGTTGGCATAATTGCCAAAAATACACAATTGAAATGTGATATGGTTAAGTTACATACAGATTACACAAGTGTTATAAAAAAAAAGAGATCAGCTACAGGGAACGGTTAATGAGTTTGACCAATGCAGTAAGGATTATGAGGAAGCTCTCAGGTTTATTGCTGTATTGAAGTTACAATTGAATGACGCTAATGAGCAAAAAGCACAATTTAAAACATAAATGGATAACCTAAAAACTCCCAGACTCAAAGCGTGTTCTCTGAGATTATGCAATGTAATAATTCTAAAATATTACAGCAATCTGCAACAATAGTTTAACTGTGGTAGAGCCACGCGGCAGCTTGTGCTGTCGCACGGATGGGCCGACTCGAACCGGGTTGTTACCACGACCTCACAGAATACCAGCGTGAAGTAGAGGTTTACCTCTGCGTTTCGCTTGGTGAGTGCAGGTGGCCGGAGGCCCAATTACCCCCCCCCCCCCATCAATATAGTAGCGGAATTAAACGAAAGAATACCCCAGGAGGGTACCAGCACCTCTGGAGAATCCCTCGCTGAGCATCCACGACCAAGCTACTCCACTCTTCAGCGTGGGTGCTCAGGCTGCCCCGCGTATTCTATTCCGCTCGCGACTAATACTGCTCGGAGCAAGCGGAGCAATAAGACCAAGGCGACCCCTGTCACGCTATCCGTGAATTTTTGCAACATCAGGGGACTTCATTGCAACCTTAACGCTGTCCACTCCCATCTAGAGACGGCGAAGCCGGCCTTGCTCTTTTTAACCGAGACACAGGTGTCCTCTCCGGCTGATACTTCATATCTCTTCTACCCGGGGTACAAATTAGAACACTCCTTTGTGCCCCGGGCTGGAGTTTGCGTATACGTCAGAGAGGACATCTATTTTCGACGCCTCGGCAGTCTTGAAGGTACGGACCTGTCCATCCTATAGCTGCGCGTAGACAGCGACGACCTTTCCCGCGTCTGCGGGTGCCTCTATAAGTCCCATATCGATAATGCTGACATAGACCGACTCATCGACCACGTCCAAATGGCTACAGATTCCTTGTTACAGCAGATCCCATCTGCAGAGATCGTGATCCTTGGCGATTTTAACGCCCACCACGCTGAATGGCTCGGTTCACGTTCAACCGATCATGCGGGGAGATCTGTTTATGACTTTGCTTTGGCATATGGTCTTACACAGCTGGTTACTTTGCCTACGCGGATTCCAGATGTGGAAGATCATGAACCTTCCCTGTTGGACCTTCTGCTGACCTCTCATCCGGACGGATATCAGATTTCCGTCGACGCTCCTTTAGGCTCGTCGGACCATTATCTTGTCCGGAGTGTGGTGCCACTCACACTAACGTTGCGGTTGCATTCTGCAGGCTACCGCCGTGCTTGGCACTATAGGTCGGCCGATTGGGATAGGATGCGGTCTTTTTTTGCATTCTACCCTTGTTACTGATTCTGTTGCTGATGCGATACTTCAGGGTATGGAACTTTTTATTCCATCCTCTGTGGTGCCCATCGGAGGCAGATCCCAGCCATGGTTTGGTCGCTCCTGTAAAATAGCATCACGCTATAAGCAGGAGTGGTACCGGGATGTAAACACCAGCACTCTTAAAAAGAAGTATAATTCCGCCTCCAGGTCCTTCAAAAGAGTCATTGCCAAGGCAAAGTCTAAGCACATCGGCAGAATTGGCGAGAAGCTAGTTCACCTTCCTTCGGGAACCCGTGTATTCTGGTCTCTTGCCAAGGCTGTCCAAGGGAACTTCTGTCAGCCATCTCTACCATCTCTGCACAGAGAGGACGACTCACTGGCCCATGGCGCAAAGGAGAAAGCCGATCTGTTAGGCTATCTCTTTGCGTCCAACTCGACTCTGAATGACGGGGGGTACACACCGCCGACTATCCCGCGGTGTGAGTGCTCCATGCCTGACGTGCGGTTTACACAGCGGTCGGTTCGCAAAGCACTCCTCTCCCTGAACGTCAGCAAGTCGAGTGGGCCTGATGGAGTCCCTCCCATTGTGCTGAAGACGTGTGCTCCGGAGTTGGCCCCGGTTTTAACGCGTCTTTTCTGGTACTTCTACTCCCAAGGCGTAGTTTCGAATTCATGGAAGACAGCTTTGGTCCACCCGATCCCTAAAAAAGGCGAACGTTCAGACCCGTCCAACTACAGGCCTATCGCCATCACCTCCTTGTTCTCCAAAATAATGGAGTCTATTATAAACTGCCAGCTCATGAGGTACCTTGAGGATCACCAGCTGATTAGTGACCGCCAATACGGTTTTCGTCGTGGTCGATCAGCTGGTGATCTTCTGGTATACCTGACTCGATGGGCGGAGGCAGTAGAGTCCAAGGGGGAGGCATTGGCCGTTAGTTTGGACATAGCGAAGGCCTTCGATCGGGTCTGACACAAAGCGCTTCTTTCGAAGCTCCCTTCCTATGGGCTTCCCGAGAAATTGTGCAATTAGATCACCAGTTTCCTTGCTGATCGGAGCATCAAGGTCGTAGTAGACGGTGCATGCTCTGATTACAAGCCTATCAACGCTGGTGTTTCACAAAGCTGCGTGCTATCACCAATGCTGTTTCTCCTGCATATCAATGATATGTTGCAAACTGGTAACATTCATTGCTATGCAGACGACAGCACTGGTGATGCCTTATATACCGGCCGTGCAAATATTTCCCGGGAAAACGTCGCCGAGTACCGGGACAAACTTGTGTCTGAAGTCGAGTCTTTGCTGAACAAAGTCTCGGATTGTGGGCAACTAAATCTAGTCCAGTTCAATCCCCAGAAGACACAAGTTTGCGCGTTTACCGCTAAAAAGAACCCCTTTGTCGTATCTACTCAGTTTCAATTCTCTAAATCTCCCTTTGTTGCTTCAGCCAGTATTGGAATCCTCGGTGTCGACATATCGAGTGATGTGCAGTTTCGTGGTCATTTGGAAGAGAAGGCCAAATTGGCCTCTAAAAGCTTGGCGTGCTCAGCAGAGCGGGACAGTATTTCATGCCCGTACACCGCTTGCAACTTTACAAGGCGCAGGTTCGGCCCCACATGGAATACTGTTCCCATCTCTGGGCAGGGGCTCTCCAGTGCCAGCTCCTTCCACTTGACCGCATCCAGCGCAGAGCGGTTCAAATCGTCAACTACCGAGTTCTTTCCGATCGGCTTGACTTACTGCCACTGCGTAGAGATGTTGCATCTCTTTGCGTATATTATCGCATGTACCATGGGGAGTGCTCTGAGGAATTGTTCGGACAAATTCCAGCCGCTCAATTTCACCATCGCACATTGCGACAAAACTCGCGATACCATCCATACCACCTGGATGATTGGCGATCCACCACTGTGCGATTTAGAAAAAGTTTTCTTCCTCGCACAACTTCCTTGTGGAATCGATTACCACCAGCGATTTTTCCGGACCGATACGACTTAGGGACCTTCAAGAAAAGAGCCTACTCCTTTCTGAAAGGCCGGCAACGCATCTGCAATTCCCCTGGTGTTGCGGTTGTTCATGGGCGGCGGTAGTCACATACCATCAGGTGAGCCGCATGCTCGTTTGCCCCCTCTCCTATAAAAAAAAAAGGTGACGACTCTTGCACTTCAGGAGAAACAGTAAGGATTAAGTGCAGTAAAACCAAATTAAAGAAATATATAAAAGTTAATAAACACATGAAGAAAATACAAAAATAAATAAAAAATGAGATCTATACCAAAATTACGTTAATGTATGTAAAAAAAAGCAAGCATTGATATAATATGAACTTAAATTGTATTCAATTGAGGTCGATAACATTAAAAAAATATATGAGACTGACGTAGAGTGCCTTAAATCAGAAATTTTACTACTTTCTAACTCCTTTCAAATTGTGTCCAATAAATATAAACAGACCAAAATGAAATAAAAGAGCACATACTGACTATGGATAATCTGGTGAAGACATGTAAATATAATGAGGAGGGTTTTGACTCCTTAGTAAAATATCAATGTGAGTGTCAGCGGTCAATGCCAGCTTCTTCAGAGTCGGTGTGTGCTGATAATATTATACAACCACCAAAACTCTATGACAGTGCCATAGCAGAGGAGCTTAAAATAAAAATAACTCAAATATTAACAAAAATAATATAATTGTGTATAGCGATGACATGGGAAAGAAATCTAGGCATAACTATAAATAACTCTTTAAAGGGACAAAAAATTATAAATTGCTGCATGCCTGGAGCATCTTTTAGTGACATCCTAAATAAAATTATAGTTATCAAATTTTGCCCAAATAGTATAATAATAATTTTTGTTGGTAGAAGAGGCAGTGTAAACAACAAACAGTAATTAAGATATACTGAACAACTTAATAACTTAAATGTGCACAAAATTGTCTGCTTCACACTGCCTTATATACAGGATTGCCACAGTAAAATAATCTAAGACATAACTTATATTTACAAATGAATAATTTAATATGAAATAATAATTTAAATTTGACATATAATTATAATGATAATAATGACAAATTTAATTTAATTGACATAAGTAATGTAACTAAGAACTTTTAGACAGAAGATAGGTATTACCTATCCAAATATAATTTAAGACTGGTAGTAAATGTACTATCTTATTATTTACATTTTAACTTAACCAAGTTTTTGGCTTCCAAGACTGCTTCTATTGAGCAGTATAATCATTTGACATTTAATTTGGAATCAGTTGCAACTAATTTAAATTAGTGAATGCGACAAAAGAGGAAATCTCGAGCAATAATAAGAGTTTAATTAATTTAGAACGCAGCCCACAAGTAAGTAATAAGAATTGTTTACACCTGGTGCATCAAAATTTACAATGCATGATGGGCAAAGAATTGGAATTTGAATTGTTTTTAAATAGTAACAACATACATGTCCTTTGTATTACTGAACATTGACTAAAAGATTATTATTTAATGTTTAATTTCAGAAATCACCAGGTGGTCAGTTCCTTCAATAGAGAAAAAAGTTTAAGTGATGGCTCCTTAATATTAGCAGATTTATTATTGTTATATAAAGAACGTAAGGTATTGTGAGCCTCTCTGTTGAGCGAACTGTAGAAATGGCTTGTGTCAAGCTCGAGCACCTCATTGTTGTAACTGTTTACAGACCCCCATATGCTACTTACGAATATATTGAAAAGATTGTGGAAGAAGTTTTGCTCAAACTTAGTAAACAGAACAAGTCTGTTGTAATATGTGGAGACTTTAACATCAATCTTCAATCATCAACATTTTTACAGATGTTAAGCCCTTGCATAAATCAATCATTCAAAAATTAAGTTCAGATCACTGTGGATAGTGGTTTCATTGTCTTATATACACAAAAAACAGAAAAATGAGGAAATTGTGTTTGTTCCAATAAATGAACATCGTTTGGAGAGGTGTGTGCTCCACAGCTAAGGCTTTATATTTAAGTAACAAAATTAAAACTGCATCTAACAAAATTAAAATGACCTGGAGAATAATAAATAGTGAAACGGGCAAGGTCAAACCGCGCAACTCGGATTTTCAATTGAAAATTAACAATAATTTAACTCTGATTCAGAAGTTGCTATGGCTTTTGAGAAACATTTTACTAAGGTTCCTTTTTTGACAACAAAATCATTAAATTCTTCTCCTACTGTCGCCGAATCATTGCTTAAACAAAATGTAAAGGCTTGTTCAAATACTTTTAAATTCCATAAAGTATTGCCCAAAGATATCGTTAAATATTTTAAAACTATTGATGTTAAGAAAACGGCAGACTTATGGATGATTCCCATTAAAGTTATTTTATCTATGATAGATATAATAACACCTTATCTAGCTACTATATTTAATACAAGCGTCGAATCTGGTGTGTTTCCTGATTTAATGAAACATAGTAAAGTCATACCTTTATTTAAATCTGGTAGTACATTAGACCCCGCCAATTTTAGATCGATTTCTGTACTACCCATGTTTATTTAAATTTTTGTAAAAATAATTTTTGATCAGATCTTAAGTTTTTTTAATGTTAATAAATTGCTACATAAAAATCAATTCGGTTTTACAAGGCGTCGCTCGACAACTGACGCTGGAGTTGAGCTTATTAAACATATTTTTTGTGCATGAGAGAATTCATAGGATGCTTTGGGTATATTTTGTGAGCTTTCCAATGCTTTCGACTGTGTTCACCATGAGACTTTAATCAGGAAGCTACAGTACTATGGTGTCAAGAACACAGCGCTTAAACTTATTATTTCATATTTAAGTAATAGAATGCAGAAAGTTATTATCAATGGTAAAAGTTCTTCCGGTCGTCCGTAAAAATGGGTGTCCCTCAGGGCTCGATTCTCGGCCCATTCCTATTTCTAGTATATATCAATGACTTACCTTCCCTTGTAGGGGATAATCATGATATAGTATTATTTGCTGATGATATTTCCTTGATTTTTAAACGTAAACGTCAATAATTTAAATGTGACGAAGTGAATAATGCTATATCAAAATTAGTGCATTGGCTTAACGTTAATAATCTCCATTTAAACGGAAATAAACTAAATGTACTAAATTTACAACAACGAATGTTAAAAATCTGGGTACCAATGTGTTTTCAAATGGGCAAGAACTGAGCCCTGTTGAATCCACTGTTTTTCTTGGCATCAATCTCGACGCAAAGCTTCAGTGGGGCCCCCATATATCCATACTAGCAAGCAGTAATGTATACGCTATTACAACAAAGTCCCAGAAAATATATAAGGTATATCTATTACCAAGTTTAAATATTTTATTAAACACAAACTGTATAAAAAGGGTTATTATAATATAAATAAATACATGGTTGATAATAACCCCTGGGAATAAGGTCGTCGCTTCCAAGCTGTTTCTAAAATAAATTTTGTAAATAGTTTGTAACCATTTATATTGTAAAATTTATTTAAAAAAAGTCCCGCTGAGTTTCTTGCTGTTTCTTCTCAGGACAGAAGTTTTTTTCCGAACCGGTGGTAAAGTAAAAAAAATGACTTTCAATAAGAATTACTTGTAATCAATATTGAATAAAAATTATTCTATTCTATTCGATTCTATTCTATGCACTGCAAAAAACAACATTACTGTCGTCTACAAGTTCTTAATTTCCAGGTATATTGCATCTGACATGCAGCTCTACGTCGCAGGCATCATCATACTCACGCTAGCAACGAGTATAACTGCTAGGAAAATTGTCTTATCTGTACTGTTCGTTGTCAGCCTTATTATTCCTGCTTGTCACACGTACATACAGAACTTGGATGCTGGACTTATCATCTCTCCCGAGTAAGTTTTGTTATTTTCAGTATACGAAATGCAAAGTAGTATTGAATATAATACAATAGATTGTGCTGCAATGTTCATGCATACGTGCAAGCATACGCTTATATGCGTGTATGCATAGTGTCATGCATCCATAAGCTGTAACGAGGCTCCAACACGTAAAATTAAACTAAATTCCTATGGCGACACATGTTAAAAATCTTAATAAATACGGAACACTTTTACGATATTTATAATATGAAGTACACAGTATTAATATTGTACGTATGATCATATATTTCTATACATGGTATAATCATGTACAAGTACTAATTTATTGTGTATGTTAAACAACTTTTAACGATTGAATTAATTTCGAAAATTAAAAAATAACCAAAAAATGGGCAGCAGAGTATTTCCAATAACAACTGGAAAATAATTAAAAACGGCTGCTAACCCGTCTGCCAAACGTGGCAACTATGGTAAATATCCCCCTAATAAAGCAATCAAAAACATTTTAAGAGGCAATAACAAATGAAAGAAAAATATATAAAAATGACTAACCACACTAATGCAGTGTAACGAAACTGCCTTATTTCAGTTTTCTTCGGTTTTTAACCCCCGACGCAAAATGAGGCGTGTTATAAGTTTGACCGCTATGTATGTGTCTGTCTGTCTGTGTGTCTGTCTATGGCACCGTAGCTCTTAAACGGGAGAACCGATTTGGGTGCGTTTTTTCTTATTTAAAAGCAGGTTTTCTAGCGGTTCTTATACATGTTTTATCAAAATCGGTTCAGCCGTTTCAAGGTCATCAGCTGTTGGCTGCTGTTGGGTTCTTTTCGGGGGTTTTTAAAATTTTTAATTTAAGTTATATCAGCTTTTTTAGCTCCGCATTTAGCTTTGGCATTTACAAGACATGTACTTAGTAGCATGTTTATTACAGACATTTAACTCCTATCTTCTACACAGGGTGCTAGAGAGGACGGTAGCTATCCCGACGGACTCCTAAGCATAACAGGAGTCCTAGCCCTAGTGAATTCATTAACAAAATTGCTTACCATCACCTTTTTGTGAGTTTTGTGTTTGACACATTGGGTTAGATTTTTAACCACCAGTTGATTATAAGAGGTTTTTTTTTGTTATACAGGCTTACTTTTTACTAATGTATTAATAATTGACTAAATTAAGTATAAAATATCAAAAATACTATTATTTGCTTTTTAATTGCAGGGTAGCTCGTCATACTTTCTTTGAGGATCGAAACTTCAATTACTCATACAAACGAGGACATACCAACTTAGCTAGCTCCATACTTGGTCTCAGCTTGGGAATTTTGATTTATTACTTGCAAAAAAATGAGTTCAAATTCGAAAACTACAAGGTTAATAGATTTGGATCTTTCTTGACAAAATATTAGTTGCAGAAATGAATAATTTAAGACATATGTTACAAGTTCTATAACTTTTTTACCATTTAGTAATCTAAATGCAGTTTATATAAAGGGCTTTCAATTCATAAATAACTTATTTTTTATTTCAGAAATTCAAATTAGTCTATTGGGCAACTCTTCCAGCCATGCTTGTAATATTGCCTTCTGGATCATTTTTCTATTTCTTTCAAAACAGCCCTTCATTATACCTTAAAGCCATATATTCAGGTGTTGCAAGACCCATATTCGGATTAATCATAGTTTTAATTATTCTTGGAATGGCGTTGAAATTAGAAAGTAAGTGAAAATTAATATGTAAAGGGATACAACTCAAAAGTTAAAATTATAACTTTTATATTTTGTTTCAACGAAGAGAGTCATTATTACAATTAATTGCACCATGTTAATTTGTGCCTGTGGGAATCCATAATGAGACGAAGTTGAGAGAACTGGCAAGATAGGGCTGAATGATATCCAATAAATTTGATAGACTTATCGACTATTATAATTATGAAGGCCTAAAAAGTATTGCTGGTATCAAGGGTTTTTTTGCAAGTGATGGTGACGATGGAGATTCCATCACTCCATATCGAACCGTGAAGTTTTTAGGAAACTAGTATGGAAAAGGCCAGAAAGTTTTCATGACCTCCGATAAATTCACGGAAATAGCAGTTACAAAACAACCAGACTGACAATTGGGAGAAGTGCATGAGCGTGATGACTACGGCATATCCTTTTCCAATCAGAGACTCATATACAATGGTAAACTTTTACAGGTTAACAAGGAATTATCCATAACAGTTCCAAATCATAGGATAAGGTTGTAAACTGAGCGAATAAGCTAACATTTCCCAATGGAGCTAAAAACTAACAACGGGTCGTGTTACAAAATTAATAAAAAAAATACATAGTTAAGAATATATTACTGTAGACATTGTCTTTATCTATAATAATCAACCGATATTCAATACAAGTTTTGAATAACCTTAGTAAATATATAAATTCTTGCAGATTTTTACAGAGGAATATTGGAATGGAATGGCTGGGCATCACCAGCTAGAATTTCGTACTCTGCCTACATTCTTCATGTTCTCTTCGTGCGTTCTTTAACTGGAACTGGTACTACCCTCATACATGTATCAATAGCTTATATAGTAAGTGTATTTTAATAATTGTCGATAAATTAATAATCAATTGCATATACACTTTAAAATGATATGACGGAGGCGTAAGAGAATCGATCACGCATATATACAATTAATAATTAGGATTACTATATATAGGATAAAATAAAACGAAACAAGGTTTGATAAAATATTTGATTACAATATGAAACATATTATATACTGGATTCATCCAATCTAATCAAACGGATGTATTAAGTTTTGTAGCCTTCGTTAGATGAAAGTATAACCATATCGGTTCACGTAGTATATCAAATTTAAAAGAGTCAAACCGGTGACCAGATCAGCGAGAGCCATTCGCGCATACAAATGTTACTACGCTTGTCTAACGTATCGATTATCATTACCTTAGAAATTCTTAAGTCTACAAAAACTGATTCTCAGGAAACGTAATTGTTAATACTCATTTACCTATAACTCAGGGCTGTTCTCATGAGATTATATAGCAAATATATACTAATATTGTTTAACCAACTGGTAACATTATTATGTTATATCATGCTGAGTATTATCAACAATAGATCGACAACAAATAGCATAACATTAGAAAATCATTTACGCCTCATTTGGTGGTAGCGTTAGGAAATCTCTTTTTAAGGGACATAACCATATTTCTCATTATAAAGTGATAAATCGATTACAGTTCAAAAAACTTTTTCCAAGAGATGTCAAAATACAATTTACAGTGACCTAAGATTTCCAGACTCACCGAGTATAAAGCCATATCTTAGATCAGATTTTTAATATAACGGTTGGACAAATGATCGATCAGACGATTGTTTAACCAACTGATAACATTCTTATGTTATGTCATGCTGAGTATTATCAACAAATAGCATAACATTAGAAAATCAGTTACGCCTCATTTGGTGGTAGCGTTAGGAAATCTCTGTTTAAGGGACATAACCCTATTTCTCATCATAGAATAAGAAATCGATTACGGGACATTTTCATTTGACATTTCGGGATTGTACAGAAGTCCGAGGAGTACAATTTGCCACTATGTCTGGCGTATGTGGACTATGAGAAAGGCTTTGATTCCGTCGAAATTTGGGCGGTGCTGCAGTCCCATCAGCGGTGCTAAGTTGACTGTCGGTATATCGAAGTGCTGAAGTGTTTGTACAATAGGGCTACGATGGCTATCCGAGTACAGAACCAGAGTACGAAACCTATCCAACTGCAGAGAGGTGTAAAACAGGGTGACGTTATATCCTCGAAACTCTTCACCGCTGCATTGGAAGGCGTTTTCAAGCTACTGGACTGGAAAGGATACGGTATTAATTCAATGGCGAGTACATCACTCACCTTCGATTTGTCGACGATATACTCCTTATGGCAGAATCGCTGGAGGAGCTAAGCACTATGCTCAATGACCTCAATAGTGCCTCCCAACGGATAGGTCTTAAGATGAACATGGACAAAACAAAGATCATGTACAACGTCCATGTCACACCTATGCCGGTAGTTGTTGGGAGCACTAAGCTCGAAGTTGTTGACGAATATGTTTACCTGGGACAAATAGTCCGACTAGGTAAGTCCAACTTTGACCGAGAGGTCAATCGACGGTTTCAACTCGGCTTGGCAGCGTTCGGGAAATTACGGCACATTTCTCGTCAGGTATATCTCAAAACTTGAAAACGAGACTGTACAAACAGTGCGTGTTGCCAGTGATGACCTATGGAACTGAGACGTGGTCCTTCAGTGCTGGCCGGATGAGGAAGCTCAAGGTCGCTCAGCGAACTATGGAGAGGGCTATGCTCTAGAGTAACCGACATAGCCCAACGGATTAATAAGCTGAAGTGGCAAGGGCCGGCCATATAGCTCGAAGAACCGACAACCGATGAAGAAAAAAGGTTTTCGAGTGGCGGCCTCGTACCAGCGGACGAAGTGTAGGGCGCCCCCACACTAGATGGAGTGACGACCTGGTAAGATATGCAGGAAGTCGATGGATGCAGGTGGCTCAGGACCGTGCTTTGTTGCATTCCTTGGGGGAGGCCTATGTTCAGCAGTGGACTTGTGAAGGGCTGTAATGATAAATTATGATTTCGGGTGCTTTCCAGCACACGGGGGACTGAGATGATTGACGTCCCAATGTCAGAGTTGGCCCGGAGTACCTTCTGCTTTTTAATTATTAGTTTTAGTCCGATCTACGCAGAATGAACTTACTGTGTATTGAAGTCTTGCAGTGGTATGCTTGAGTTTAGTTTAAATTTTATTAATTACAGAATCCCAAGCAGGTGGTAGTACCCAGCCTTTATCTCTATTGAAATTAGAACGTTTTTTAATTTCAATAGCCTCACGTACCATCCTTGGCAGGAATCGATGTTATTTCGCGAGGATTTGTTGTCTATCAAATCTAATGTAATGGCGGGGGCCGTCTAGGCTATGATCACAAATCGCAGACTTTCCGAAGCGTTGGTGTTTCACGTCAGCTATGTGTTATTTTACACGAGTTTTTATAGATCGTTTTGTTTGCCCTTTATAAGAGAGACCACATTCACAATCAAGCTTATATACTCCTGCATCTTGTTGAGGAAAATAAAAATAAGAACAATTAAACGCGATAAAATCCTTAAAAGTTGTTTTATTCAATTATTACAGCCTATTAAAATCCACTGCTGAACATAGGCCTCCCCTTAAACTGTTTCATACGGGGGGTATTTGTCACGCTTGGTAGGTGGATTGGCAACCCAGGCGTGGTGATTATAGCAAATCCTTCCTTCAGTAAGGGGGACCCATGTCAAGCAGTCGACTGCTACAAACTAATAAAGAAGAAGAAGAAGATAATATTAGTACATTCTATGAATGAAGATTGTGTGAATAAATTATTTGCCCTACTCACCACATAGAAAAATATTTTTTGACATTATTAATTCGTGATTTTTATTTCTGTTTTTAGGTTTTATTTGCCTTGGGTACAGTTATTATAACATTCCTAGTTGCATACCCATATTGGTTATTAGTTGAAGCTCCGTCAGTATCATTATCCAAAATAATTTTCTCGCTGGGAGCAAAGGAAAAATCAAAGGCAGAATTGGAAGTAAGAAAAAGGGAAAGAGTTCCGGCTTAAGAACCATCGAACATAACGTCTTGGTGTCTCGTAAAGAAATAAAATAGAGTTCTAGTTATTTTAAACTTATCAATTCCCTTCGAGTTTGTCCAAACTTGTTGCGATAAATTGTAGTTGTGCCCAAGAAAACTCTAGCAGCAGTTGAAGCATAATATTTATTTGAAGTAAAATCTGAACAATTTAATGCTCAAACTGATATTTATTTTAATATTTAGCTTCAGTTATGCTTATATTTAATCTTTTAACGAATATAGACTTCATTTGTATATAATAAATAAGATTGTACATGTTTTAGACGCACGCGTATAATACACAAAACATTAAATATTCTAGGTAAGGGATTTTGTATTTATGGTATTTTTAGTCACTGAAATGATTGATATTTGTCTATATTTGAAATCAAAATTAGTTTTAGGTATAACAGATATAGGTTAAGTATATTTAGGAAAAGGACCGAACATAAAATTATAACGCACGGAACGAGTATATCTCACACTCGCCCAAATGTAAGCGGATCGGTATTTACCTTAATGTAGGGAAATTATAACATTCTCTTTGGACTTCTATGTTACAGTATTTCATAGGCACATTTATGAAGTGTAAACTGATAAATGACGATGACGGCTTACGTCGTTTATAGCTTGCCACACTAACGCCTGTCAAGCGTGTTATTTGGAATACCTACGCTAAGTATAATTCATAATATAGGACCGTTTTTGAGCTTATTTTAAAGAATTTAAAGAAGGTGATGCTCATAGAATTATTACGTATAGAATACTAGTACGCGCACCGAAAGTGAAGCAAGTAAAACTAACGCGAAACCGCGTAAGTTCACTCAGCGACGCATCAGTGCGCAACGTCACGTCTTACGGAGAAGAGCTCGCGAAAAATTGTAAAAATTACCGTTTGTGTTGTAAAATATTGACACAACAGTGATGATAAACATAAAAAAGTGATGGTATTACATTTCACAGGTAAGTTCATATATTTAATTCATTATTAGTACGTAAAACTAAAAAAATACTTACCTAAGCTATCATAATACAAATGTTGCTAGTTGTGGGGGAAAAAAAGTGAGATAATATAAATAGAGTGTAATACTGGCGCATTGACTAAAACCCATGGATCTTCCAGATCCGATTCCCAAGCGTTCATACGCTTCGATTTTAATAGATACTGCTATTACCCCCCCCCCCCCACCTCTTTCTTAGTACTACTGGCAAAACATCTATCTCTTCTATATACTACATATCTAGGATCAAAAAGTTCACTACTCGAAACAGAATCATTAAGCCAGGTTCAGTGAATATTATTATTTCACAGTTGTTACATAATATTTGATTATAGAAACCATGTGTTTTGATCTTAAGACCACTACAATTTTAATAGTACGATTTTGGCGTATCGTATCTTATAAAAACCGTGCCACATAAAAGACAATAAGATAAGAAAGAAACAAACAGATTAATTTTAATAAAATTTTTCTGGGTATCCAAACTTTTTACCAAAATATAGTCACTCACATCAGCCTTCTTGATAAACACTCTGTCATCACGCACCCACACATATTTGTATTCACTCTCCTTTGTTTTGAGCCTAGCCGCCGCATGAATAGCCTTGTTCGCCAGGGATATATGTTCAGTAACAAAAACAGGAGTAGTGTATCCTGTTAATTCAAGATGGATGGCATTCAGTTTGTTTTCTGAGTTTGGCCTTGTTGTATTTAGAGGCCATCGCTAACATTTCATCTCGAATTCTAGGCGAAGCTAGCTGAACAATTATAGATCTTGAACGCTTAGATTCACGATTTATTTTGGCGGTGCGTGTGCAGTTTAGAATGTCATTTTCTTTCAGAGAGCTACCAATGATGTTTTCTCTTTCTCCAAACTAGTTGCTTTT
This sequence comes from Parnassius orleans, assembly GCA_029286625.1. Taxonomy (NCBI): domain Eukaryota; kingdom Metazoa; phylum Arthropoda; class Insecta; order Lepidoptera; family Papilionidae; genus Parnassius; species Parnassius orleans. The sequence continues at coordinate 208,888 of JAGSMP010000199.1, forward strand.
AATTTAGAGGCATCATTTTCTTTCTTTATATCTTCATACTGATCATTAATGAACGCGAAAGATTCCTTAATACTCGACAATTCATCTCCCATGGGTTTTATCTCCTACGCGAAGAAACTAGACACATTTTCATTAAATATTTTAAATAGATCGTTCATTTTATCTTCCATCACACCTTCTACCACTTACTCAATTCTAAAAAATCTCCTCATTTAAACTATATGGATAGTGAGAGTTTTGCGATAATTAAAGTTTTTATCAGTTTATTTATAGATAAACAAATCTAATAAAAACTTTTTTATAGATTAGAAATTAAACTTAGAAACATCTCAGATTTTATGCTTTTCGATAGATGTCACTATTATCTATTAAAGTAGTGATTAGTTACTATAAACTTTATTAATTCCTGCTAAAATGAACTAACGAAAGAACTAAAAAATGAACGTTAGAATTTTCATATAATTATGAATTTCACTATTTAGACATAAAATTTAAGTTATTCATTTTATTTAATTTATTAGTAACTGCAGGTAAAATATTACTACTTTTTGAATTTCACGTTAGATGGCACTCTTTTGAAAAAGTTAAACGTAGAGTGTTGGCGTGGTTCAAATTCTTACACAACAGTTAAAACTAATTTTAGGATTTATATATAAATACGAGTATGTAAAAACCACATAAATCATATAAAATAGAAATTAATATCTTGAGGAAGGAAAATACTTAACTCTCCTTTTTGTAGTTCAGTAATCGGATAAAAAGTAGCCTATAAGTTGCCCAACCTACCTACACACAAAATTTCTTGGAAATCTGTCTTGTAGTTTTTACGTGAATCGTGAATAAACAGACAGACAAAAATTCTAAAAACTACTAATTTGACTTCAGTGCCCTTTATTTAGTCCCCTGAATTTAGTTTTTTCCAGAAAATATTAGAATTACAGACACGACTTTTCTACGGATTTATTATATTATGTATAGATTCAATACAAATAAAGTAATTAAAACATTTTTAAAAACTTCTGATAAATTTGAAAACTAACTAATTCAACTTATCGTTGTTAAAATTATAATCGCGAACTTAGAGAAACTTAATCAACCTTGTCCAAACATACTTATTCACAAATACGAACGTATAATGAAGATGTAGATTTTACACCCCACGCTTTTTACAATAAAATGAATTTTTTGAGTTAATCACTATTTTCTTATTTTAAACTTATTGAAAATTTTTTTCTACTTTTTAGTTCGGTTATCTACAAAAGCGTGTTTTTTTAGTTTTTTAAAGTATTATTTATTTTCTATTTCTTAGTGCGGCTAACTACAAAAAGATAATGGGACAACCTATTTAAATTATTTCATTGTCATCGGTCCTTGATAAGTATGCGAAGTTTTCAATCCGACGTTTTGAAGGGGATGAAAATCACATTCAAAAGTTCCGTTAGATAGATACATATCAAGCTAATAAAAAAGCGTGTTAAAACGCAAAGCTCTCATTTTGATTCTTAATGCAGGTGTCTATGGGTCACGAAATTAGGTTACCATCAGACGAATTGTGAGCTGAATGCTTTTGATTTTTTTTTAGAAATAACGATGACAAACGCATCCTTATTTCTAAAAATATCAAACTAGGTATACAGAACTATTATGGGAAGCGCCATTATAAGTGCGAGCGTATCCGATTCGATTGCCTTTCATTTTATTTATTTTTATTCTTTATTGTTATAAAAAAAGACTTATAGGGGGGATTTAATTCCTACAGGCATTCTCTATCAGTCAACAAACCATTCAAGATATGCATCGTAAAACAAATAAGATATAACTCATTAAAATACAACATCCATTTTTATTTATTCATTCTTTTACATTAACTGTGTAGCGGTGGTGTAAGAATATCCAATACTCTATATCGTCCCGTGGGAGTCGTAAGAGGCAACATAGGTGTTGATGACGTAGGCCGCTGGTGTTGTCTAGGAGAAAAATATACCTACTAAAAATTTGGTAAGAGCGTGTACTCAGCGATGCAATGTTGCAAGTACACCTTCATCCTACTTAAAAAATCGCGGTAAGTACCATCGTTCTCGTATGCACACGTACTTATTTATTATAGAAAAACAACTTGTACATAAGGTAAGTAACAATGTTATATGTGTATATATTTTGCATATATTATTATGTTTTATTTATTAATATTATTTATGTTTCAGATGTTCGAGAAGCAACGTGAGCGTCGTCAACATCCTTCCTCATCACCAAGCTGGGGAAAGGCCACTCGAGCAGCTGATCGCTTTATCACTCCTGACTTAGTCCTAACGTCAACTACTCTGACTCTGCCGTCTGATCAGGGATACACTTTTTCAATAATACCTATTGACCCACAGTTGCGAAATAATGATGGATCGACTACTACAACAAGATCTCCCGCTTTTAATTGCGGGCCTTCCCTATTCCATTTACGACGAGGATTATCTCTGGCAGAAACTCTTTTACCAATCTACTCCAAAATAAATCTATCAACCGTTAGGGAATACGCCAATGTGGTCTAAGATACAAGTACAGGTAAGTTCGAAGAAGATCCTAGTAAAAAATTGTTTGAAGCTTTAATGCCTCCTTGCTTTGAGGGTCCACCGAAACATGGTTAAGTAGTCTAATATTAAATATATTTTCGACTTCAGCGAGAAGCGTTAGTAAAACTTCTTCTCGTGGAGCCCTTTCTCTAAAAACGATTTTCAGTGCCCTTTTCACACTTCCAATTAGACGCTCCCAAGCTCCATATGAGGACTGGCTGGTGGTATAAACTGCCAAAAAACTCCTTTGTTTAATGCTTCTGATATAATTTGCTGCTGCTTAATTTCTTCAAAAGCTTTTTGAAGTTCAGGATCAGCACTTCGCACGTTGGTTCAGTTGTTAGATATGACAGTATGAGGCCAACCACGGTGTACAGTCATCCTTCTCAGCGCTATAATAAGGGAGTCTTCTGTTAGCGTGGATACTATTTCAATGTGAACAGCTCATATTGTTAAACATGTAAAAAGAACATCATATCTTTTGGGTCTTTGCCTGCCTACAGTTACTTCAACGAATAAGTCCGTTTGTGGACTTATTCGGTTTAAAGGGTCTTTGATTATAAACCAACCATTGAGATGGTAAGTCCCCGAGGCAAGGCGGTTTTGGTGCTGCTTTTCGTATTCGGCACACTAGACACTGTGAAGCTACGGAGCGAACTGTAGGTCTCAGATTTACAACCCAACATTTTTTCGTAGCCCGTTTATTACAAGTTCATTATACGGATGAGCCGCGCGTACGTGCAAGTTCAAAACCAGCAGCCTTGATATGCGATGTCTACCATCTAGAATCACTTGGTTTTTTTTTTAGAACCAACCAATATAAGCAGTCTTCACAACTTAGCTTAGAAATATATATATTTTAACTTTCAACAGGTTTGCTGCCGGTGTTTTTCTTTGCCGCCAAGTATGTCGTAATTCACATTTGAAAATTGCAATTAAAAATGTCATTGCACCTGGGGGAACGAACTTGGTTTGCTTTCATTTATCTTCTGTTTTCTACACTTTGTGACATGGTTTTTAACCTTATCATTACAGTGCTTCACAAGTCTAATGCTGAACATAGGCTAAGCCCAATGAATGGCACAATACACGCCTTTAGCCACCTACATCCTTCGATTTCCTGCATGTCTTACTGGTAGCCACTCCACCTATTCGGGGACGCCTCACTTATCGGTACGAGGATGCAAATCGAGAACTTTTCTTCGCCATCGGTCGTCAATTCTTCAGGCTATATGGTCGGCCCATTTCCAATTCATCTTACTGATCCGTTTGTTAAAGTCTCATCTAAAGCTAAAATTTGTGCAAAAATATTATTTTTCTATTCTGTAAATTCACTTCACATAATCTTATATGTACAAAATAATAGATACAAAAAACGGGTACAAAAAATAGTAATATAATACAATTTTTGTACCCGTTTATTGCACACATGTTTTTTTTGCAAGGTCAAAAAAAACATGTGTGCAGTTCACACACGGTAGAAGTGAAAACTTCAAATTAAATTAAATATAAAACAAAAAAAATTCACAGCAAATGATTTATTTAATTTGATAATTTTCAACCACAAGTGCGGAAATGAAAGCAATAAGATGACAAAGTTTACCGCAATCTGATGAATGGTATGGCAACGTATAAAATACGAACAAACAAAAATTATTTTTTATTTATTAAGATAATTAATTTTATTTATTTGATAATAAATTTGTATTATTTTAATTCTTTATTTTAATTCTTTATTTTAACATTAAAAGTTATATTAGCCATTTTTAAAGCACCGCAACCAGAGGAGACCGAGATAGAGTTCCTCGATCTGAGCCGCGTGACATGACACCTCGCTTATTCTCTTTCGGTTCTCATCGGGTGGCTAGGCGTCGTTCGCGCGCCGAGTGTTGTATTATTTTAATTTTTCATTACCTCTTAAACTATGCGTCCAAATAACATGCCACAAAGAGCAAAGTTTATCTTCATAAAATTGGTTGATAAAGTATTTTTCGTTCGTATATGCTTTGCCTAATAATAACAGTCATAAATGAATTTTTAATTTTCAATACTTTTTTGTCACAAAATACCTTATTTTGGCTTATGTATAAGAATTTTGATGAAGAAATGTTCTATATTTTTGTAGAACATAGTATTTACGTATCACTAACTATTATGCCAGTGCACGCGGATTAAGTAGTTCGGAAACGCATTTGCTTCCGATTTTATTAAGAAAAATCAATATTTAGGACTATCTGAGAGGTAAAGCCTAATGCTAGATAACCTATACTATTCTTCGTGAATTTGGCTATCATATGCAAAAATAATTTATCAAATCAGACTGGTAGTTCCAGAGATTATCGTTTGTAAACAAACAAAAAAACCTCTTCCGCCTTATTATATTAAGTATAGATTCTCTCCTATAGATTTATATATTTGTCTCTTTTTAATGTCGCTTTTTCTTTTCATTTGTTTCAAATCAATACGAGGCTAAAGAAGTTTTTACTTCAAAAAAAATTACGGAAGAAAAATACAAAAAAAATTATACATAAAATGAATAAACTCACAGCTTAATCTACTAGCTATATACTACTAGGCCTATCTATGTTCAGCAGTGGACTTGTGAAGGGCTGTAATGATGTGGTACTACTCTATATAATATATACTATATTCTAATTTAGTATAGATGAAACTATTATAAATCATTAAAACACCACTAGATAAAGAGGATATTATATTTAGCTTTATTTTATTTTTCTTTTACTTAAGGAACACTAAGGGGCTATGTTATAAAAATTATTTAAAAAAAATAGTACATTCATTATTATAATTAACGCCTTTTTATTAGGCCTTGAAGAAAAAATAAACCTTTAAGATTAAGGCACATATTTACACAAATATGTTTAGTCTTATTCGTGTGGTTTTTATACAGGCTGTTTGGAAGATGCTATTTGGAAGATATTTGCTAAATAGTGACATTGAAGATGAACGGTTATTAAAATCCATCTTTTGGACCGATTAGTCAAACTTTTCGAAAGAAGGAATTACCAACTTTCATTACCTCCATTGATGGGCTGGCAAGGACAGCAATCCACACTGGAACAAGCAAGTGTCGTTTCAAAGGAAATTTTCAGCAAACGTGTGGGCAGTAATTGGCCGAATGTTGATTAGTCCCCAATTCCTACCAGATAATTTAAATGGAGACAATTACCTCGAATTCCTCATAAACGATCTCCCACAGCTTCCGGACGAGGCCGAAATACCAATAATGGGGTAAATACGGGGTGCCATGGAGAACCAACTCCAGCTTGCGCTTCAAGAACTTAAGGCGTCCTAGGAGCAGTGTGGACTGTTGCTAGGAAGGGGATGATAATGAAAAGGAAATAGTTGGCATAATTGCCAAAAATAACAATTCAAATGTGATATGGTTAAGTTACATGCAGATTACACAAGTGTTATAAAAAAAAAGAGATCAGTTACAGGGAACGGTTAATGAGTTTGACCAATGCAGTAAGGAATATGAGGAAGCTCTCAGGTTTATTGCTGCATTGAAGTTACAGTTGAATGACGCTAATGAGCAAATAGCACAATTTAAAAAATAAATAGATAACCTAAAACCTCCCAGACTCGAAGCGTGTTCTCTGAGGTTATGCAATGTAAAATTCTAAAATATTACAGCAATCTGCAACAATAGATTTGACAGGTGACGACTCTTCCACTTCAGGAAAAACAGTAAGGATTAATTGCAGTAAAACCAAATTAAAGAAATATATGAAAGTTAATAAATACATGGAGAAAATACAAAAGTTAATAAAAAATAAGATCTATACCAAAACTTATGTTAATATATGTAAAAAAAACAAGCATTGATATAATATGATCTTAAATTGTATTCAATTGAGGTGGATAACATTAAAAAATGTTATGAAACTGACGTAGAGTGCCTTAAATCTGAAATTTTACTACTTTTTAACTCCCTTCAAACTGTGTCTAATAAATCAGCCCAAAATGAAATAAAAGAACACATACTGGCTATGGATAATCTGGTCAGTAAATAGAGAAGACATGTAAATATAATGAGGAGCGTTTTGACTCCTTAGTAAAACATCAATGTGAGTGTCAGCGGTCAGTACCAGTTTCTTCAGAGTCGGTGTGTGCTGATAATATTTTATTACCACCAAAACTATTTCACAGTATCATAGCAGAGGATATTAAAATTAAAATAATTCAAAAATTATCAAAAATAATATAATTGTGTATAGCGATGACATGGGAAAAAGTTAAGGCATAATTTTAAATAACCCTTTAAAGGGCCAAAAAATTATAAATTGCTTGCTGCATGCCTGGAGCATCTTTTAGTGACATCCTAAATAAAATTATAGTTACCATATTTTGCCCAAATAGTACAATAATAGTTTTTGTTGGTAGAAGAGGCAGCGTAAACAACAAACAGTTATTAAGATATACTGAACAACTTAAGAACTTAAATGTACGCAACATTGTCTTGTTCACACTGCCTTACATACAGGAATTGCCACAGTAAAATAATCTAAGACATAAAATAATTTAATATGAAATAATAATTTAAATTTGACATATAAATGTAATGATAATAATGACAAATTTCATTTAATTGACATAAATAATATAAAATAATTTGGACAGAAGATAGGTTTTACCTATCCAAATATAATTTAAGACTTGTAGCAAATAACAAGAGCAGAAAAATAGTTGACAAAAGTTATTTTTCTATGATTTTTCAAATAAAAATGCATCTTAATTAAAGCCACAGAAAAAAACAAACATTTTAGGGAATATCAAATGACTTTAATCATTTTAATCTATTCAAGTGTTGCCATTTACTATATTCATACTATTTTGATATACACTATGTAAGACTACCAACACAACACACAAACACAAAATATTTTTATATTAAGTTATTATTAGTAATTACTATACTATAATATACTTATAGTATAGTAATTACTAATAATCCCCATATAGTGGCGGGTTAGAATACCCACTACCCATATCTTCCCGTGGGTGTCGTAAGAGGCGACAGAGGAAACTGAGGCAGAAGATGGGCAGCAGCATCTTTCTGATAACAGCAAATAATAAAACTGCGGTTACAACCCTCTCGCCAAGCGTGGCAACTACGGCAATATCCCCAATGAAGAAAGTTACGAAGAAACGGCCCCAGTCCCCGGCGGCCCCGCTATTCCTGTATACGCTGGCGACCATGGTAACGGCGGGGCAGGGGGTGCTAAGAATCTCCGGTGGAGGTTCGGTTGCCACCTGGCAACTTATAACGCATGCACCCTGAGGACTGACGAGAAAATCCTGGAGCTGGAAGAAGAGATAGACAAGTTGCGCTGGAATATTATAGGATTATCCGAGGTCCGAAGAGAGGGGAGGACACGGTAATCCTCGAATCCGGCAACTTGTTCTATCACCGGGAGGGTGACCATCTGTCTCAAGGAGGTGTCGGATTTATCGTCCACAAGTCTCTCATTAACAACGTTAAAATTGGGAGTGTGTCGACGAGGGTTGCGTACCTTATACTCAGAATCACCAAACGGTATTCGCTGAAGGTCATACAGGTTTACGCACCAACTTCGCACACCCCGATGAGGAGGTGGAGGAAATGTATGAGGATATCTCTAGAGCCATGCATTCCTCTAAAACCCACTATACGGTGTTAATGGGAGACTTCAACGCAAATAGGCACAAGAGAGAACGGTGAGCTGGTGTAGGGAAATTCGGATTAGGGCAACGGAACCCAAGGGGCCAGCAGCTGCCGACTTCATGGAGAAAGAGGGACTCTTTATGATGAACTCTTTCTTCCAGAAGCGGCCCACAGGAAGTGGACCTGGTCGAGCCCCGACGGTTCGACAAAATGAGATTGACTTCATTATGACGACTAGACGCCAACTGTTCAGTGATGTCTCAGTGATCGCGAGGGTGAAAACTGGTAGCGATCACCGAATGGTTAGAGGCACACTGAACCTAAACGTTAAGTTGGAGAGGTGTCGTCTAATGAAGTCAACGCTCCGTCCCCCTTGTGCTCTAATCCAAAGTCCCGAAACCTTTCAGCTCGAGTTACAAAACCGTTTTCAGTGCCTAGAAGATTGCAATGCAGTGGACGATATGAATGACAAGCTCGTGGAAACTGTCCATGCGGTCGGAGCTAAGTTTTGTAAGACCCGCCGCAGAAGAACACAAAAACTCCGATCACACTCTTAATCTCATGGCTGTTAGACGGGAAATGAAGCTGCAATCGTCAGTAGATTTGATAGCATACAGGCAACTGAACAGACAGATCTCCAAATGCATGCGGCGGGACTTGCAACTTCAATACAGCTCGTATTGAAGAAGCGATCGAGCGGAACCAGGGCTCCAAAGTCTTTGCTAGAGATCTGTCTGCCAGAAAGAGCCAACTGTCGAAGCTGAAGACCGAGTGTGGCAGCGTCGTTTCCGGGACACCTGAGATTTTGAGTGAGATTGAGAGGTTCTATGGGCAGCTGTACACATCATCGTTGGAGCCACACGCAAGTGTGAGTAACGATCCAAGAGCGAGTCTTATCCGACACTATTCCGATGATATCCCGGACGTCAGTCTGAGCGAGATTAGAATGGCTCTCAGCACCTTAAAACGGCAAGGCCCCAGGCGAGGATGGAATTACAGCGGAGCTTCTGAAAGCGGGTGGAAACCGGTACTTGAAGTCCTTCAGAAGCTCTTTAATTCCGTCCTCCATGGTGGCACTACACCGGAGGCGTGGAGCAGAAGTGCGGTGGTCTTGTTCTTCAAGAAAGGCGACAACGCCTCTTGAAGAACTACAGACCGATTTCCCTTCTGAGCCGCGTCTACGTGCTGTTTTCGAGAGTCACGAATCGTCTCGCACGCAGACTCGACGACTTCAGCCTCCCGAACAAGCCGGTTTCCGAAAAGGCTTTAGCACCATAGACCACATACATGACCTTTCGGCAAATTGTACAGAAGTCCGAGGAGTACAATTTGCCACTATGTCTGGCGTATGTGGACTATGAGAAAGCCTTGATTCCGTCGAAATTTGGGCGGTGCTGCAGTCCTTCAGCGGTGCCAAGTTGACTGTCGGTATCGAAGTGCTGAAGTGCTTGTACAGTAGGGCCACGATGGCTATCCGAGTACAGAACCAGAGTACAAAACCTATCCAACTGCAGAGAGGTGTAAGACAGGGTGACGTTATATCCCGAAACTTTTCACCGCTGCATTGGAAGACGTTTTCAAGCTTCTGGACTGGAAAGGATACGGCATTAACATCAATGGCGAGTACATCACCACCTTCGATTTGCCGATGATATAGTCCTTATGGCAGAATCGCTGGAGGACCTAAGCACTATGCTCAATGACCTCAATAGTGCCTCCCAACGGATAGGTCTTAAGATGAACATGGACAAAACAAAGATCATGTTTAATGTCCATGTCACACCTATGCCGGTAGTTGTTGGGAGCACTAAGCTCGAAGTTGTTGACGAATATGTTTACCTGGGACAAATAGTCCGACTAGGTAAGTCCAACTTCGACCGAGAGGTCAATCGACGGATTCAACTCGGCTGGGCAGCGTTCGGGAATACGGCACATCTTCTCGTCAGGTATACCTGAAAACTTGAAAACGAGACTGTACAACCAGTGCGTGTTGCCAGTGATGATCTATGGAACTGAGACGTGGTCCTTCACTGCTGGCCGGATGAGGAAGCTCAAAGTCGCTCAGCGAGCTATGGAGAGGGCTATGCTCGGGTCTCCTGCGATAAACTTAGAAATGAGGATATCCGCAGTAGAACCAGAGTGACACATAGCCAACAGATTAGTAAGCTGAAGTGGCAATAATGGCCATAGCTCGAAGAACCGACAACCGATGGGGAAAAAGGTTCTCGAGTGGCGGCCTCGTACCGGCGGATGAAGTGTAGGGCGTCCCCACTAGATGGAGTGACGACCTGGTAAGACATGCAGAAGTCGATGGATGGGTGGCTCAGGACCGTGCTTTGTGGCATTCCTTGGGGAGGCCTATGTTCAGCAGTGGACTTGTGAAGGGCTGTAATGATGATGATGATGATGAATATACTTAATACTATATATATATATATATATATATATATATATATATATATATATATACTATATTGAAAATAAGTCTCTTACAAAGAACTTCCTACAATAATACATTATCTCAATCATAGTACTATGTAACAATTCCATTTAATGTTATGGCAACACTAGCTTAAACAAAATGTCACTGTGTTTGGCCTAAACATAGACTTAGAAATATCCTAAGTCTATGGGCCTAAAGGTCTAGATTCTACCAGGCCATAAACTCCAAAAATAATGTCACTGTTTTCTTTAAATGGCTTTACGGCTCTGGGTTCCAGCCCTTCTGAGAATGTTACTGTATGACACAAAGGCCCTGGAGCCATGCAAGATATATACATTTATAGTATTCAAATATATAATAGAGATGCAATAATCTAAAACTCTCTATTATTTAGGTAGGCACAATTTGATGAGAATGTATTAAGCTAACATCAAACAATCACAAGACGAATTTTTCCAAGTGATATAAGACATAACCTAAAAAGGTTCAAATCTAAATAACTTTTTTTTTGACGCCTTCTCAGGACAAAATTCTTTTACAAAGTTATTCAGGGACTGACGCTTATCATTTTAAGATATTTTTGATATACGGGGTTACAAAAAAAATCGTGCTAGATCCGTTAAGGGCGTGGAGTACCCATCATTTCTTACTTATTTCACTATGAAACACCCTAACCTAAATTTAACCCTTTTCGACATATTCGACTTTTAATTTTTTTATTGAAAATTGCCGATTTTTAGGCTACTACATTTATTTTTGTTTATTTTGTGTATCTTATTATTATTATTATTGCATTTTTACATGTGTAATAAGATGCTTTAGGACGTCAATCATTAAAATAGTGCATAAGTTAATTGAATAGACCGTAGTAGACAAGTGAAAGTAAAGAAATAAAAAAAAATATTAGAAACTTTATTTTTCTCTAAGGTGATATCTAAAAATAATATTATGGCAATTGTTCGGCAGATGTTTTTTTAAATATCTACGTTTCATCAGCTATCTAACGAGGTATAACAATCTAGGGTTTGTATTACATTTCGTGGAAAAAAAGTAGTTGGGACGCTGCAGGTAGCAGTTCTAACGGTCCCGCGCCTATTGTCCTTCAAGTTAAGACGCACCAAGCGAGCGATACAAGTGACGATTTATGTAGGTGCGAATGAAAGAAAAAATGTGTAGAGACCGGTTAGGGCTGGGAATACAACAGGGGGTATTGTTTGGTTGTCAGTCTGCTTTTGTGCTTCGTACATAGTAGATGCGATATCGTTTTGCTCTTTTTCTCGACTTGGCTGTGATTCTGGACTATTTCTTCTGATTTGTGACTACTGTGCTTGTTAACCGGACTCTGATTTGTACCTGTGATACGGAAGTGTTGAAGATGACGTCCTACACACCTGAGGAATATGCTGATATGCTTATTTGTTACGGATACTGCGATTGTGTGTCTGCGCAAGCTCGCAACGTACACAAGACTTTTCATGCGGGGGTGCATGAAAAGTCTTGTGTACAAGGGGTTAAGTTTAGGGTAGGGTGTTTCATAGTGAAATAAGTCAGAAATGATGGGTACTCTACGCCCTTAACGGATCTAGCACCATTTTTCTTGTAACCCTGTATAGACGCTACCATTCCTTTTCAACTAATTATATGTATAAAAGTCTGTCATTGTTCTTTGCTATCTTATTATTTACATTTTAACTTAGCCAAGTTTTTGGCTACCAAGACTGCTTCTATTGAGCAGTATTATCATTTGACATTTAATTTGGAATGAGTTCCAACTATTTTAAATTAGTGAATGCGACAATAGAGGACCAAGTTTTTGGCTACCAAGACTGCTTCTATTGAGCAGTATTATCATTTGACATTTAATTTGGAATGAGTTCCAACTAATTTAAATTAGTGAATGCGACAATAGAGGAAATCTCGAGCAATAATAAGAGTTTAATTAATTTAGAACGCAGCCCACAAATAAGTAATAAGAATTGTTTACACCTGGTGCATCAAAATTTACAATGCATGATGGGCAAAGAATTGGAATTTGAATTGTTTTTAAATAGTAACGACATACATATCCTTTGTATTATTTAAAATTGGCTAAAAGATTATAATTTAATGTTTAATTTCAGAAATCACCAGGTGGTCAGTTCCTTCAATAGAGAAAAAAGTTTACGTAGTGGCCCCTTAATATTAGCAGATAAATTATTATTAGATAAAGAATGTAAGTATATTGTGAGCCTTTCTATTGAGCGAACTGTAGAAATGGCTTGTGTCGAGCTCGAGCACCTCATTGTTGTAAGTGTTTACAGACCCCCATGTGCTACTTACGAATATTTTGAAAAGATTGTGGAAGAAGTTTTGTTCAAACTTATTAAATAGAACAAGTCTGTTGTAATATGTGGAGACTTTAACATCAATCTCCTTGAAAGTTCTTCCATTAGTATTAAGATCATTATTTAAATCGTATAATCTTGTTAATTTATTCTTAGAACAGACACGTATTGATGGGCTTAGTGCGACCAGTACAGATAACATTTTTACAGATGTTAAGCCCTTGCATAAATCAATCATTCAAAATTTAAGTTCAGATCAATGTGGACAGTTGGTCTCATTATCTTATATACACAAAAAACAGAAAAATGATTCAATTGTCTTTGTTCCAATAAATGAACATCGTTTGGAGTGGTTTAGAAGTAACATAGTAAAAGGAATTGCATCACTTTCATTTAAAAATAGTGCCGATTATTTGTATGGTGTATTATTTAAAATTTTAACTTGTGAATTTAATAGAATATTTACTTCTAAGACTTTCTCGATAAACAGTCGCAAACCGTTTAATGAATGGGCGACAGTAGGAATTTAATGAATGGGCGACAGTAGGCGAAAGTTATACGAGCTTTATAATGACAGATCATATAACCATAGTATTATATTTAGAGAGTATTTAAAAACAAATTCCAAAATTTTTAAAAAAGTATGCTCCACAGCTAAGGCTTTATATTTAAGCAACAAAATTAAAACTGCATCCGATAAAATTAAAATGACGTGGAGTATAATTAATAGTGAAACAGTCAAGTTCAAACCACGCAACTCGGATTTTCAATTGAATATTAACAATAATTTAACTCAATCTGATTAAGAAGTTGCTATGGGTTTTGAGAAACATATTGCTGATGTTCCTTTTTTTACAAAAAAAAATCATTAAATTCTTCTCCTACTGTTGCCGAATCATTACTTAAACAAAATGTAAAGGCTTGTTCAAATACTTTTAAATTCCATAGAGCATTGCCAAAAGATATCGATAAATATTTTAAAACTATTGATGTTAAGAAAACGGCAGACTTATGGGGGATTCCCGTTAAAGTTATTGCATATATAATAGACACAATAGCACTTATCTAGCCACGATTTTTAATATAAGCATCGAATCTGGTGTGTTTTCTGATATAATGAAACATAGTAATGTCATACCTTTATTTCAATCTGGTAGTACATCAGACCCTGCCAATTTTAGACCAATTTCTGTACTACCACCATTAAATAAAATCTTTGAAAAATTGTTTTAGATCAAATGTTAAGTTTCTTTAATATAAATAAATTGCTTCATAAAAATCAATTTGGTTTTACAAGGGGTCGATCGACTACCAACGCCGGAGTTGAGCTTATAAAACATATGTTTTGTGCATGGGAGAATTCAGAGGATGCTTTGGGTGTATTTTGTGACCCTTCCAAGGCCTTCGACTGTGTTCACGATGAGACATTAATCAAGAAGCTACAGTACTATGGTGTCAAGAACAAAGCGCTTAAACTTATTATTTCATATTTAAGTAATAGAATGCAGAAAGTTATTATCAATGGTAAAAGTTCTTCCGGGTCGTCCGTAAAGATGGGTGTCCCTCAAGGCTCGATTCTTGGCCCATTCCTATTTTTAGTATATATTAATGACTTACCTTCCCTTGTAGGGGATAATCATGATATAGTATTATTTTCTGATGATACTTCTTTGAGTTGTAAACTTAAACATCAATAATTTAAATGTGACGAAGTGAATAATGCTATATCAAAATTAGTGCATTGGTTTAACGTTAATAATCTACATTTAAACGACAATAAAACCAAATGTTTTTTAATTTACAACAACAAATGTTAAAAATCTGAATACCAATGTGTTCTTAAATGGGGAAGAACTGAGCCTTGTTGAATTCTCTGTTTTTCTTGGCATCACTCTCGACGCAAAGCTTTAGTGGGGCCCCCATTTATCCAAACTAGTAAGCAGACTAAGCTCTGCAGCTAATGCTGTAAAAAATATTAGAGATCTCACTAGCGTCGAGACAGCTAGATTAGTTTATTTCAGTTATTTCCATAGCATAATGTATTATGGGACTTTGCTATAGGGAAACGCGGCTGATTTAGAAACTATTTTTGTTTTTCAGAAGAGGGCCATAAGAGCTATTTACAACCTTAAGCCGAGAGAGTCTCTTAGAGAAAAATTTCAAGAAACAAATATATTAACTTTGGCCTCTCAGTATATTTACAAAAAATTAATGTATGTTCACATAAACAAAGATAGTTTTAGTAAAAAAAAAGGTGATACTTTGTAAACACTAGGAATAAACACAAGCTAGTGATACCAGTCTCTCGTCTCCACAGAGTCAGTAATTCATTCTTGGGGCGTATACTATTACAACAA
Organism: Parnassius orleans; assembly: GCA_029286625.1. Taxonomy (NCBI): domain Eukaryota; kingdom Metazoa; phylum Arthropoda; class Insecta; order Lepidoptera; family Papilionidae; genus Parnassius; species Parnassius orleans. Next base: position 224,244 of record JAGSMP010000199.1, read on the forward strand.
AGTCCCAGAAAATATACAAGGTATCTCTATTACCAAGTTTAAATATTTAATTAAACAAAAACTGTATAAAAAGGGTTATTATAATATAAATGAATACATGGTTGATAATAACCCATGGGAATGAGGTGGTCGCTTCCAAGCTGTTTCTAAAAAAAATTTTGTAAATAGTTTGCAACTATTTATATTGTAAATTTTTTTTATATAAGAAACACAGCGGGACTTTTTAAGTCCCGCTGTGTTTCTTGCTGGTTCTTTCCAGGACAGAGGTTTTTTTCCGAACCAGTGGTAAAATAAAGAAATGAATTTCAATAAGAATTACATGTAATCAATATTGAATAAAAATTATTCTATTCTATTCGATTCTATTCTATGCACTGCAAAAAACAACATTACTGTCGTCTACAAGTTCTTAATTTCCAGGTATATTGCATCTGACATGCAGCTCTACGTCGCAGGCCTCATTATACTCACGCTAGCAACGAGTGTAACTGCTAGGAAAATTGTCTTATCTGTACTGTTCGTTGTCAGCCTTATTATTCCTACTTGTCATACGTACATACAGAACTTGGATGCTGGACTTATCATCTCTCCCGAGTAAGTTTTGTTATTTTCAGTATACGAAATCAGTATTGAGTATAATACAAGAGATTGTGCTGCAATGTTCATGCATACGTGCAAGCATACGCTTATATGCGTGTATGCATAATGTCATGCATGCATAAGCTGTAACGAGGCTCCAACACGTAAAATTAAACTAAATTCCTATGGCGACACGTGTTAAAAATCTTAATAAATAGGAACACTTTTACGATATTTATAATATGAAGTACACAGTATTAATATTGTACGTTTGATCATATATTTTTATTCATGGTATAATCATGTACAAGTACTAATTTGATGTGTATGTTAAACAACTTTTAACGATTGAAGTAATTTCGAAAATTGAAAAATAACCAAAAGATGGGCAGCAGAGTCTTTCCAATAACAACTGGAAAATAATAAATAATTGCTGCTAACCCGTCTGCCAAGCGTGGCAACTATGGTAAATATCCCCATAATGAAGCAATTAACAACATTTTAAGAGGCAGTAACAAATGAAAGAAAAATATATAAAAATGGCCAACCACACTAACGCAATGTAACGAAACTGCCTTACTTTAGTTTTCTTCTGGTTTTTAACCCCCGACGCCAAAAGAGGGGTATTATATGTTTGACCGCTATATGTGTCTGTCTGTCTGTGTGTCTGTCTATGGCACTGTAGCTCTTAAACTGTTTTATCAAAATCGGTTCAGCCGTTTCAAGGTCATCAGCTGTTTTGATAGCTGCGGTAGGGTTCTTTTCGGGGGTTTTTAAAATTTTCAATTAAAGTTATATCAGCTTTTTCAGCTTCGCATTTAGCTTTGGCATTTACAAGACATGTACCAAATAGAATGTTAATCAGAGACATTTTGCTCCGATCTTCTATACAGGCTGCTAGAGAGGAGGGTACCTATCCCGACGGACTCCTAAGCATAAATTCCTAGCCCTAGTGAATTCATTAAAAAAAACTGCTTACCATCACCTGTTTGTGAATTTGGTGTTTGGTACATAGGGTTAGATGAAAGGATAGACAAAAAAAAAACTGGTGGTTTAAAACCACCAGTTTTTTTTTTGGTTTCATAGGCTTACTTTTTAATAATGTATTAATAATTGACTAAATTAGGTATAAATTATCAAAAATACTATTATTTGCTTATTAATTCCAGGGTAGCTCGTCATACTTTCTTTAAGGATCGGAACTTCAATTACTCATACAAACGAGGGCATACCAACTTATCTAGCTCTATACTGGGCCTCAGCTTGGGAATTTTGATTTATTACTTGCAAAAAAATGAGTTCAATGTCGAACAAGGTTAATAGATTTGGATATTTTTGTAACAAAATATTAATTGCAGAAATGAATAATTTAAGACATACGTTCGAAGTTCTATATTTTTTTTTACCATTTAGTAATCTAAATTCAGTTTATTTAAAGGGCTTTCAATTCATATACAACATTTAACGTAATTACCGCACACCCTCAGACACCCCAATTAGTATATTATGTTATAATCATAATACATACACTGACTTATTAGTTAAACATGTTTATGCATTGATTATTTATTAAATTAGTTATACTAATTCCGGAAAAATATTGTGGTCACAGTACAAATCCACGAGTCACACAGTCGCACACGTAGGCCTAGTAGGTATTCGCTCGCGTTCGAGATGAGTTAACGCCGTTATAAGTGCCGAAAAAAGCCGACAATACAAGATTGTTTACGTTAAAGAAATACCTACCTATGAACATTAGCCGATGTCCAAACTCCGAGCATGTAGTTGTTTATTTAAGTCTAGTAAACATTTGATTGCATCTTTCCATCACACTTTTCAGGCTTTGGACTGTCGACTCTGAATAATTTTGTTTATTCATTATGATAAAATGTCAATAGGCAATATTCGTTACAAAATGTTATGCATTAGCATAACATTATAATTGTAATTGTAAATATTATATATGTAAATATTATATAATATTATTACAATAATTTAAAAAATCAAATACTTTACTTTCTGATAGCCTAAACACTCATGCAACGTAATATTGCCTTCTGGATCATTATTCTATTTCTTTCAAAACAGCCCTTCATTATAACTTAAAGCCATATATTCAGGATTTGCAAGGCCCATATTCGGATAAATCATAGTTTAAATTATTCTTGGAATGGCGTTCAAACTACAAAAACTAAAGTAAGTGAAAATTAATATGTTAGGGATACAATTCAAAAGTTAAAATTATAACTTTTACATTTTGTTTCAACGAAGAGAGTCATAATTACAATTAATTGCCCCATGTTCATTAGTCCCAGTGGGAAAACATAACGAGACGAAGTTGAGATAAATGGCAAGACAGGGCTGAATGGCATCACATAAACCTGATAGACTTGTCGACTATTATAATTATGAAAGTTTTATTTGATATCAAGAATTTTTTGCAAGTGATGGCGGCGATGGTGATTCCATCATTCCATCCAAACCGTGGAGTTTGTAGGAAACTAGTATGGAAAAGGCGAGAAAGTTTTCATGACCTCCGATAAATTTACGTAAATAGCAGTTACAAAACAACCAGACTGACAATTGGAAGCAGTGCATGAGGGTGATGACTACGGCATATCCTTTTTACAATTAGAGAGACTCATGTACAACAGTAAACTTTAATAGGCTAACAAGGAATAATCCACAACATATCCAAATCATAGGATAAGGTTGTAAACCGAGCGAATAAGCTAACATTTCCCAATGGAGCAAAAAACCAACAACGGGTCTTGGTACATAGTTTATAAAAAAATACATAGTTAAGAATATATTAATATAGACATTGTCTTTTTTTATAATAATCAACCAATATTCAATACAAGTTTTGAATAACCTTAGTAAATATTTGAATTTTTGCAGATTTTTACAAAGGAATATTGGAATGGAATGGCTGGGCATCACCAGCTAGAATTTCTTACTCTGCCTACATTCTTCACGTTCTCTTCGTGCGCTCTTTAACTGGAACTGGTACTACCCTCATACATGTATCAATAGCTTATATAGTAAGTGTATTTTAATTATTGTCGACAAATTAATAATCAATTGCATATACACTAAAATGATGTGGTACAAAACAAGGTTTCATAAAATATTTGATTACTTTATGAAACTTATTATATACTGGATTCGTCCAATCTAATCAAACGGATGTATTAAGGTTTTGTAGCCTTCGTTAGATGAAAGTATAACCATATCGGTTCACGTAGTATATCAAACCGGTTACCAGATCAGCGAGAGCAATTCGCGAATACAATTGTTACTACGCTTGTCTAACGTATCGATTATCATTACCTTAGAAATTCTTAAGTCTACCAAAACTGATTCTTAGAAAACGTAATTGTTAATACTCATATACCTATAACTCTGGGCTGTTCTCATGAGATTATATAGCAAATATATACTAATATTGTTTAACCAACTGGTAACATTATTATGTTATGTCATGCTGAGTATTATCAACAATAGATCGACAACAAATAGCATAACATTAGAAAATCATTTACGCCTCATTTGGTGGTAGCGTTAGGAAATCTCTTTTTAAGGGACATAACCCTATTTCTCATTATAAAGTGATAAATCGATTACAGTTCAAAAAACTTTTTCCAAGAGATGTCAAAATACAATTTACAGTGACCTAAGATTTCCAGACTCACCGAGTATAAAGCCATATCTTAGATCAGATTTTTAATATAACGGTTGGACAAATGATCGATCAGACGAATGATTAGACGGAGACCTGAGGAATAAGTGCGGCCTATCGACATGTTTAATGTTATAGTAGCGATAATGGTGGTCATGTTATTTGAGATGTAATGAGTAGTAGTAATTCTGAGTATGTACTGCTATCGTTAAATCGCCTAACAAGCGTGGTTTATTATTATTATATTTGTTATTAGTTGAAGTTCCGTCGGTATCATTATCGAAAATAATTTTCTCGCTGGGAGCAAAGAAAAAATCAAAGGCAGAATTGGAATTAGGAAAAAATTAACGAATTCCGGCTTAAAAACCATCGAACATAACGTGTTGGTGTCTCATAAAGTAATAAAATAGATCTAGTCTAGTTATTTTTATCTTATCAATTCCCTATGAGTTTGTACAAATTTGTTGCGGTAAAACCCTAGCAGCATTTGAAGCATAATATTTATTTGAAGTAAAATCTGAACAACTTAATAATATTTATTTTAATATTTAGCTTCAGTTATGTTTATATTTAATCTTGTATCGAATATAGACTTGATAATGACGTAAGCCGTTTATAGTTTGCCACACTAAGTCCTGCTGTGATTTGGAAAACGCTAAGTATAATTCATAATATTGGACCGTTTGCCTATTTTCGAGTTATTTTAAAGAATTTAAAGAATATAATTTATTTATATAATACTTATTAATAATATATAAGTAAATATTTCTTTATATAATTATTTTTTTAATAATATATAAAAAAAATAATTATATAAGTAAATTTATCTTATAATTTACTTATATAATTATAAGATAATAATTTATTTTATCCTACCATTTTTTTATTAAGATTTTGAATTTTGAACTTAACTTCTCTGGCTGCTATCTTGTCTAGATAATATAATATATCAACCGTGACAATTTTCTTCAAATTACGAGGCAGTCGCCAAACCAATAATGCATTATGCATTCGCTATGTGCATAACTTTAATGAATTAAAAATTTTTTTCTTTAATTATATTTCGCCAACGGTCACTGTAGCCACGTAGTGATCTAAAAATAAATTTCTTGTGGATTTGTTTTTTTTGTAACTGCTACTCATTTCGACTTATTTTGTGTAAATTATTCGGATGACAACTAAATACTGTTATTATTTGATTACTTTTATGCTTTTATTATTTTTAATGAAGGTATTATTATTGGTGTGTAGTTTAGGTATTATTTGTTAATGTAGTATTCTGTAGTCTTTCTTTTCACTTAATTGTATAAAAATACAAATTGCACACCCCAAACGCTCATGTAATATTTTAAATAGAATACAGAAGTGATTATCGAAAGGAACCAGCTCTACATGATTCTGAAGATGGTGAAAAAAAATTAGGTTGTTTTGTTAAGTACTTCTCGAGATATCTTGTACACAGAGAATTTATGAACCACAGACTAAAGAATATCCACAATATAATTTTTATATCGGACTTTTTTTATAATAATACGTGTTGTAGAATTAAAAACGTCATCAGGCTTGTTCATTAGTGTTTCTTCTTTCTCATTATGTGCTTTCCATAATATATTAGTGCGATGTAAAACAATAAACACGACTTAATGTGAGTGAAACTAGTGATTTAAAATTCGACAGCAGAGCCCAAACTCTCCGCTTCGCGTTCGAGATGTGCAATAGCTAAAAATAATTTATATTTATGAAATTTATAAATAAAACTTTTTGAAAATATTTTTTACCTTTGTCGTTTATCCGGAGAAACTTCTGCCCTGGTTTCTATTGATATAAAGCCCTACTGGGCAAGAAACTCAATTGTAAAGATAATTTGAATATTATAATTGTAATTTTCTTTTTCTTCACAATATCTGGTAATAAATGTGTAAGGCCAAGTTTTTAGTCAGCCTGAACCATGTAAGCGCTCTGAAAGTGTCTTATACGACTGGATTACAAGGCATCTTGACGGATATTACTACTCCATGTACACATACAATCCTGTGAAAAAACTAGGATCAATTCTTCTTAATCAACGGCCCGCAATATTCCACTGCTGGACATGGTCCTTTTCCGATTTGCCACGATGCTAGACATATCAGGCGAATTGGCCATCATAGTACCAGATGTCTTGCATCTTTGAAACTGCTCCCCATCGCCACTTTAAGTAATTTACATCTAGCGTAAACGGAAAATTCATACATACATTTGCCATGAGATATTTTGGAGAATTTTTTGATAGAATAACTTATTAACTGATTTTTTTGGCCCAACCTGTGGTTGGATACTGGAACCTATCCAACACACACTAGCGTTTACGATCACTAGACCAACGAGGCATTCTATAGGGGACGCCTATGTTCGTCAGCAGTGAAGTTTTATAGGCTGTAATGGATGGATGGATAATTCAATATTACCGTATCATGGCGATGTAAGATAATTCACCACCCCGTGTGTCACCCACGGACAGTGGGCATCATAAGAAGCAACAGAGGGAAATAAAACAGAAGATGAGCAACAGAATAACTATAAAAATAACTGCGGTCGACAACCCGCCTGCCAAGTGTGACAACGATAACAATTATCCCCCTATTAGGCAATCTATGCGGGAGGACTTTTGATAGGCTGCTACGAATGAATGAGGAAAAAAAATATGCAAGTGGTAGCTCAGGGTGTAAGCATAAAATATCAATGGAGCGTTCTAAATGGAGCACGATTGAGTTATATTGGAAACACACTACCGTATTATATATACAGACGGACAGTGTATTACAAAAATCAAAGTCTTTTTGAGAATTCATTTTTTTTTTTATATTTAATGTGCAGAAATTATCTCGTTTCATTTTTATTACACATATTTAATGTATTTTGGTGTTGTTTTCTTACTTTTTTACTCCACGACTTTCACTACTTTAGGTATCACAAATACAGTAATAAAAAATACAAATTATAAAACTACACGACCAAAGGCTTTATTTATTATATGACCGCATCTAAATAATTTAAAGTATGTATAATTACTAGAGAAATAAGAAAATTATATCGAAATATTTTTTAAATAAGTTTCACATGTATTTATGTTATTGAATTCTTCTAACAATTTTGGTTCAAACAAATTATTAATAATACAAGGCACGCTGACATCATTTGGTATATTGGCATGATCAGCGTCTATTTCATAAATCTTAACTGGACGTCTGGAATATTCTGCCAAATTATAGTCATCCGGTAGATTGTTCAATTGAGACGCTGTTCTAATAAGAACTAGCTGGGAATTTAATTTGAAATTAGGATAATACTCTCGGGATAAAATTAGTCTTTCATAAGTCGTTTCCAGTAATAATCTCATATATTCATGTGAGTGCGCCACCAGTCCTTTAATTCTTCTGATAAAAATTTCGATTTTTCGGTACCAGTTGTCTGTTGTTTCCAACTCTTGCACAAGTTCGGTACATTTCTGTCCAGTCATTAGATAAAATATTTGACTAACAACAGTATTTTGTAAATAGGAATTTGATAAATCACCGATATAAGTTTCCATTTGTAGTCGCAACGCATCCGGACTACTGTCTAAACAGAAAACAATGCCTTCTTGACCTGAAATAATTAATAATTATTAATATAATATAATTACTTACAATGATCAACAATCAACCTACGTTGACCAATCCAAGAGTTAAAGACTTTATTTTATAAAGTTTGAAGATCAATTCTATACCGAAAATTAAAAACGTGAAGTAATAATAGTAATGATTTACACTTCTTCAACGATTGAAAAACCTACCCTCTGATTCCAATAACGCAGCCAACTCCAATGCTATATTGACGCCGAAAGAATATCCCAATAAATGGAACTTCTTATTTAATTCAAACCTTTTTTTTAATAACTGAAACAAAAAACAAAATTATAAATGATGAAAAATTTATATGTTGCTATTCTTTATTAATATTGATAACTATTATCGCTATAGTAACCCTTACCTTGAAAATACTTAAAGCCATTTCCTCAATACTGTAACTTCCAAGACCCGTCTCCAGTTCGATAGTCGCAGCTCTAATCTTTATTGGCTCACACAAAGTTTTAAAAATTCTGTGATGACCTTCGAATCCAGGGATCAATATCAAGTGGCTAACAGTTGCATCAATTTCATTTGTTTCCTACCATTAAAGAATATCATTAATTGAAGATGACCTGGTTTATTTTTATTTATCTCTTAGAGATATATTATATCTATATTCAATACAAATAAAGTCATATAAACGTTGTTAAAATTTTCTGATAAAATTGAAAACTAACAATTTTAACTTATCGTTGTTAAAACAACACAACATAGAGAACTTATCAACCTTATCCAAACACACCTGTTGCAGCGCTGAGGACCGAGGGTTAGAATTCCGCACGGAACAAGTATTTTTATGGCCTATAAATAATTATTCGTAGGCCATACAAATACTTGTTCCGAGTCTGGATGTTTGTCCTTGTGAAATTTATGTCTGTAAACTGCACCCTCTTGAGAAAATCCTAGTGTGGACGTATCATTTTTAAAAGGAAAAAAATAAATATTTACTGTACCGCCAAAGTAATTAACATGCAAATTGCACATCAACAATTTTTCGAACCTTGAACATTGTTTTGTTGTTTGTTTCAATAAAAAATATCAAATCATACTATTAAAAGTAGCCTAATAGGCCCACAACATAGGCCATAATAATTATTACTCCCGCTTTAGATGTTTGAGCTTATGTAATTTAGAAATGTTAACTGCCTTCACCATACACGAGAAAATCCATTTCTGAGGATAACGACTTTTTTATTTTTATTTGGGCTTAAAATTTAAGCTCATGGTCGAGTTTTGTTGCACGTAAGGGAACGATATGATACGAGTGATGGGGACGTCAGTTTTGATACAGTTCTACATATTTGTAGGAAATATTGTTGGAAATTTGATACAACTTGCACATGCGTATAACTAATATTAAAAGGTTGCTAATTTATTTTAATCTTAAATAATTTAAAATAAAGATATAATAAGCCTTACACAAAAACAATATAAAAGAAAGCCTTTTTTACCTCAAAGTACTTATATACTTTGGTTGACATCATTATTACGGGATCCAATGAAAATTTTTCGATATCATTTTCTATGTAACCGTAAAAATTTTGGAATCCTTCAACAAATTGCGATTTGGTATCAACTTTTTCTAATTGGCTGGTGAGAAGGCTGTAAAGTAATAACAGATCGACTTTAACTGGAAAACAAAAAAAAACTAAAACGAAACAGAAACTGGCAATGGATTGTACTTTTGCCTTAAATGTAAGACGTATGCAAGCAAATATAGTTAGATGTTATTAGCACTACTCAAAATTTTAATTGTGATTTTAAGAGCTATTTTATCACGTGACAAGGGAAACATTTAAATAACCAGAACGTCTGAGAAATTAAAAAAAGACAAGGCGATGAGAAATCAACTAACTCACTTCGCCTTTCCTGATCAGTGTTTCTCTTAGCATTTAGAGGAGACGTGTGCCAAACATTGGAAAGTATGGAGACTGCTACTTTGCTTTACTTTTACACAAGCGTTAACGTTCTTCTTCTTTGAATGTATATCACCAGAACCAAACCTTTATGGACTTTTGTGGAATCATAATAGGTCTAAAAGTTAAAGAATATGTCATAATCCTGGGGTGGATTATGACATATTCTGTCTATAGACACTGAAAACGTACATTGACAATCGCAGCGACTATGATTAGTGTAAATAAATATATGAATGATTTTAGCTTAAGATTGGTTAGTTTTTCAGCATTTTTTTCTATTACCAATTCTAATAATACTTACGGAGCGAAATTGTATGAACTGTACTTTATACAGATAAACAAAAAATGTATATGTAGCAGTGTCTTACCTGGTACTTGTCCCGTTTGCTACGTGAATAGTGTTTTGGTTAGAGGAGGGAAGTTTCTTTAGCTGTTCTATTTCTAATCTTAAATCGCTGTTATTACTGTTGCTGGAATTTGTATTTATATCTGGAAAATAATATATTATACATTTTAAACGGTAATTATTCCTCTCTGCTTGCTATTGATTTAATTAATAATACTAAGCATCATTTTGTAGATGAAGGAAAAAAGGATTCAATTTAATGGAAGATGTATTATTGTATGGAAAGTGTATTATGTAATATTGTCAAATAATATTTATAAAAAACTGAATATGGCATAACTCCAGAGGATGTGGAAGGCAATGCAAAAAGAGTAGAGAGAATTTTCATTAAAAATATTTTTTTTAAATACTGCCGACGATTTTATTTCAATAAAGTGAATAAGGTTGTCCTATTAAAATTACTTTAAATTAAATCTTAAAAATACGTTTACTATGAACTGCGGAACCGATCTACGTTTTGTATTTTTAAAATAGAGCCATCTATTGTTATATGCATAAAATAATATATTTTACTGGTGTTTTTAAAATATGAATGCCTAGATTATTTGTTTTGACCATGTAAGCTCAGCGAAAAACTAGGCGGGTCAATAATCTTCCCTTACCGTTTTGATTCCAGAGCCAAACCTAATTTCATTACAACTGAAGAATTAAATAGAAGTTTACAAAGTACTTATTAGGGCAACATACGTATTTAATTGTATCCAAAATTGTCATGCTTAAATTATCGATTAACTATTATTGTGATGATTACCGTTACCTATATATTATACCCAGTGGTAAGAATACCCACTACCCCTCACCGCTGCTCTTCACCGTTGCATTTGAAGACATTTTTAAGCTACTAGACTGGAAAGGATACGGTATTAACATCAATGGCGAGTACATCACTCACCTTCGATTTGCCGACGATATAGTCCTTACGGCAGAATCGCTGGAGGAGCTAAGCACTATGCTCAATGACCTCAATAGTGTCTCCCACGGATAGGTCTTAAGATGAACATGGACAAAACACAGATCATGTTTAATGTCTATGTCACACCTATGCCGGTAGTTGTTGGGAACACTAAGTTCGAAGTTGTTGACGAGTATGTTTATCTGGGACAAATAGTCCGACTAGGTAAGTCCAACTTCGACCGAGAGGTCAATCGACGGATTCAACTCTGTTAGGCAGCGTTCGGGAAATTACGGCACATCTTCTTGTCAGGTATACCTCAAAACTTGGAAACGAGACTGTACAACCAGTGCATGTTGCCAGTGATGACCTATGGAACTGAGACGTGCCTTCACTGCTGGCCGTATGAGGAAGCTCAAGGTCGCTCAGCGAGCTATGGAGAGGACGGATATGGAGAAGATGCTCGGAGTTTCTCTGCGTGATAAACTTAGAAATGAGAATATCCGCAGTAGAACCAGAGTGACCGACATAGCCCAACGGATTAGTAAGCTGAAGTGGCAATGAGCCGGCCTTATAGCTCAAAGAACCGACAACCGATGGGGAAAAAATTTCTCGAGTGGCGGCCTCGTACCAGCGGACGAAGTGTAGGGCGTCCCCCCACTAGATGGAGTGACGACCTGGTAAGACATGCAGGAAGTCGATGGATGCAGGTGGCTCAGGACCGTGCTTTGTGGTATTCTTTGGGGGAGGCCTATGTTCAGCAGTGGTCTTGTGAAGGGCTGTAATGATGAGTGTATGGTGAGATTGGAAGAGCATCGTTTATTATGAGCTCTTACCGCCGGGCAAAACCATCGATTCGGATCTCTACTGCCAACAACTAATGAGACGCAAGAAATTGAGAAAAAACGGCCAGAATTGATCAACAGAAAAAAAGTATTTCGTCATGATAACGCCAGACCACACACATCTTAGGCCACTCAGCGAAAATTGACAGAGCTTGGTGGGGAAGTGTTAATGCATCCACCATATAGTCCTGACCTTGCGCCCTCAGATTTTCACCTGTTTCGGTCTCCAGAATTCTTTGGGTAGTGTTAGGTTAACATCAAGAGAGGACTGTCAATACTACTTGTCGTATTTATTTGATCAAAAATCCCAAGATTTCTACAGCAACGGAATTACATTACTACCTTCAAGATGACAAGTTATCGAAAAAATATAGCACATATATATTATAATTAAATGTAACTAAACTTAGAAAAAAATGTCTTCTAAGAAATTTTATCCCCGACCCTATATATGTAAGAAAACAAAGGTTAAATGAATTGAGAGACAGAAGAAGTTCTTTCTTTTTATTTATAACTTTTTTGTAATGTAATCTTCAACCGTATAACTGGCCAACAATAATATTTTGCTAAACTGATGACCACACCAGCGAATCAACGGGAAAATCAAGTATTATAAATTAATATTAAAACTTACCAGATTCTTGAGAATCAGTTGGCTTTGTATCGTTATTGATAACGTTATATCTTTTGGGAGCATAAACGTTATAATAATTCAGGTTGATGCTCATTTCTAAAGCACTGAGTACTCCGGAAATTATCTGCAACTAAATTTTTGTATTTGAATTTTTATACTCTTTACTTTCTATAGCTTAAACATATAATTATGGGATGGAAAGACCTGTGTTCAGCCGTGGCTTTTAGTAGCTGATGAAGATGAAGATCTATTCCAATTAAGTGTCGTGTCGACTTAAGTATATCATTAAAAAATCTCATGGTTTTCAATAGGTGGCGGTATAAATATTGCCACAAATGGAAACAGCTCCAATGGTGTAAGTTGTCAGACACTGATAGCACGAAGTTGGGTATTTAACCTAGTTATAACAACAAAATCTCCCAAGTATGAACGTGTCCGTGAGATATTCAGCTAAGGATAAATAAAAAATAAAAAGGGTCGTGTAGTAGCTGCATGCATAGAAATCATCACCCCACCATTGCTTATATATTGTAAGAGACTAATAAGAAAAACTTCAGAATATCTAGGAGACTTTTTTAAACTGTGGTATGTAGTAATTTTTATTTATAAAGAAATAATTTTGAGGACTACGTGACAATAAGACATTACGGTATTACAATATATTATTTATACGATGTGGGCCACGTAGAGTTGGCGTAAATTAATCTATTATCCCATATTTTCCGTGGGTGCTGTAAAAGGCAACAGAGTTAAACAAAACAGACGGAAGCAACGATGACAAATATCCCCCTATGAGGCAATCTATGGAGAGGCCTATATTTAAAAGTGGTTCTTTGATAGGCTTTTATGAATGATTTAATGAAAATTTTGATGATATAAAATACCTCTTAATAATTTAATTACCTTCATTATTTTATTATCTTCTATTTCTGCTTTGAAGGCAAGTGCAGGTAGACCGATATTAAAGCGGTCCTCGCATACTTTCTCAGACTCGGAATAAAGATTTTCATCGTAGACATTTGGTGAAGACTGATTAATTATGACAAAGTATCTAAAAATAGAGAACCTTGTAAAGCGAGACGCAGAAGAAGGATATAATTTGTTTTTGTACTTTGCCACGCTGTAACTTTATTACTATCATTAATAGAAACTGGCGTTACTTTGCGGAAATCCCCGGCTTCGCACGGGTGATTTCTGTGTCTCGACAACAGCGCAACCTACTAGGTCCAATTGTGGATTTAAACCATTAAAGGATTTACTCAAATATACACAAAACAAAATCGGTCGCGCCATTTACGAGTTTTTTTGAGACTAACACACGGCAATAGATTTTTATATATACAGATGTAAAAAATTAATTAGATAGATTTCTTGTTTAGCTACATATTCTAGAGTAAAAAACTGCAAAACAATTACTAAAACTACGGGAAGCAAGTGGTATAATATACATTATTCTCTGTAACACCTATATAACAGAAGGAAAATACTTCACGGGCGTTCACTGACTCCGAATAACATATTTACTAAGAAGCTGTGGCTCAATATTACGTTTTTAATAAAAAAGATTCTACAGTACATACATTATAGATCAAATTAAATGATGTATAACTTTCAAACAAATTTGTTTGAACGATACGCGCGCCAACTACTGTAAGTTAATTGTACTATGCCTATAACCTTCGCGCAAGTGCAAGTAATACGTTGACAAAATTTTAACACAATCTGATGATAAAGCAGCGCATAAAATAGGAACAAACAAATATTAATTTTTATATATTAGATTTATTAGGATGTAAAGAGATTTGTTGGATATTATGTTTATTTTACTCAAAGTAAGCAATGTAACTAAAATTTGCTATTGGATTTCCTACTGGAATCTAATTAGACTGACTATAGTAAGTTTAAAGAGAATTTTCAATGTTGTTAGAATTATTGTATAATTACATCAGTTGAAAATTAATGAAAATCTTTGTTTTTAGGGATATTTCAATAGATGTAGTCTCAATAGATAGGTTTAGATCTAGAATTAATATTCCAACCGGAGTTATGAAAATAGGATAACCCGTTTAGAAGATATGAGTAAATTTTTATAAGAGAAATTTGAAAACCTGTATTATTTAAAGTTTATGTTTTAGAAACTTTTTAGTTACTGTAGTTATGAGTTATATATAGTAATAATGGGTTGGTACCATATGACTGCCAACTCTAACACCACGCGCGCTCATTAGTCAAATCAAATAGCACGCGCTTCCCCGGCTTCCTTTTACACACTTCCGTCCCTTTTCACTAAATCACTCCCACAGATTGCAGGAAAGCGAGAGGAATGATGTTACTCATCAAAAATATCAAATTACCTCAAATCCTTGCTAAAAGTCCTCGATGCGAAATCTAAGCTTGTTATAGTTGATAAATATTGTTTGTATCGTTTCACTAGTGTCTCCTCGTGTATATCGTTTTCACAATCTTCTGAAATGTTATTGAGTACAACGAAAATACCTTCTAATGGTCCTATTTCTGTAGCTTGCTTTAGTATGTCGATACAAACTTCTTCAGTTATAATATTTGTATAAAATAAATTCACCTTTACACCGAGTTTCTTCCAACATCTGCAAAGTATTAACTTTTAAATTAAGCAATTTTCAATAATCAGTTTGATAAATTCAAAGACTTACTCTAATTTAAATTGAAAATATCCAGTCACTACACCATTCACGAGTGCCAAGAAGTTTCTTGCCCCACGAGAAATTAAATGTTCAACCAATTTAAGGCTCAAAATTTGTTCTGTGTAAACCACAACAAATGTTGCATCGGTAGAACATGTAATTCTGTAAAAAAAACAATAATAAGTGAAATATAGTACCGGTTTTGTTGTTGAAAATTACATGCCCATATTACCATATGATATTTTATTCCTCATTTTTTTTACTTATAAGCCAGTGCTTGACCACAATCCCACCTGGTGGTAAGTGGTGATGCAGCCTTAAATGGTAAATCGCACTGTCTTAGCGTTTATTTTACTAAGGATGTGGAAATTAAGATCCGGTTGAATGATAAGATTAATTATTAACATTTAACTATCATGAGTCTGAGACGTTTACCGCTAGTTGTTTGAGGAAACTTAAGGTCGCTAAGCGAGCTATAGAAAAGGAATATGCTTATAGTTTGTCTGCGTGATAGAATTATTAATGAGGATACCGCAGTAGAACCTGAGTAACCAACAACGATAGCAAGAGCGAATAACTTCACTCACAAGTTTCCTGAGATTGTAGTACTCGTACATATTACAGACTATTAAGGCCATGAAATATGCTAGCTTTATATTTAATTTAAAACCCCCGTGTAGTGGCGGGTAAGAATACCCCCTACCCCATATCTTCCCGTGGGTGTCGTAAGAGGCGACAGAGGGAAACTGAGGCAGAAGATGAGCAGCAGCATCTTTCTGATAAAAGCAAAAAGCAATAAAAAACTGCGGTTGCCAACCCGCTCGCCAAGCGTGGCAACTATGGCAATATACCCCTATGAGCAACGACACTAATAAACGGCCCCCAGTCCCCGGTGGCCCCGCTATTTCTGACTACGATGGCGACCATGGTAACGGCGGGGCAGGGGGTGCTAAGAATCTCCGGTGGCGGTTCGGTTGCCACCTACGACGACTCGACCTGGCAACTTATAACGCACGCACCCTGAGTACTGACGAGAAGATCCTAGAGCTGGAAGAAAAGATATACAATTTGCGCTGACATATTATAGGATTATCCGAGGTCCGAAGAGAGGGGGAGGACACGGCAATCCTCGAATCCGGCAACTTGTTCTATCACCGGGAGGGCGACCATCTGTCCCAAAGAGGTGTCGGATTTATCGTCCACAAGTCTCTCGTTAACAACGTAGTAAAGATTGTCAGTGAGTCGACGAGGGTTGCGTACCTTATACTCAGAATCACCAAACGGTATTCGCTGAAGGTCATACAGGTTTACGCACCAACCTCGGTACATCCCGATGAGGATGAGGAGGAAATGTATGAGGATATCTCTAGAGTCATGCATTCCTACAAAACCCAATATACGGTGTTAATGGGAGACTTCAACGCAAAGCTAGGCACAAGAGAGAACGGTGAGCTGAAAGTAGGGAAATTCGGATAAGGGCAACGGAACCCAAAAGGCCAGCAGCTGGCCGACTTCATGCAGAAAGAGGGACTCTTTATGATGAACTCTTTCTTCCAGAAGCGTCCCCACAGGAAGTGGACCTGGTCGAGCCCCGACGGTTCGACAAAAAATGAGATTGACTTCATTATGACGACTAGACGGCAACTGTTCAGTGATATCTCAGTGATCGCGAGGGTGAAAACTAGTAGCGATCACCGAATGGGTAGAGGCACACTGAACCTAAACGTTAAGTTGGAGAGGTGTCGTCTAATGAAGTCAACGCTCCGTCCCCCTCGTGCTCTAATTCAAAGTCCCGAAACCTTTCAGCTCGAGTTACAAAACCGTTTTCAGTGCCTAGAAGATTGCAATGCAGTGGACGATATGAATGACAAGCTCGTGGAAACTGTCCATATGGTTGGAGCTAAGTTTTGCAAGACCCGCAGCAGAAGAACACAAAAATTCTCCGATCACACTCTTAATATCATGGCTGTTAGACGGGAAATGAAGCTGCAGTATTCAATAGATTTGATAGCATACAGGCAACTGAACAGACAGATCTCCAAATGCATGCGGCGGTACTTACGCAAATTTAATACTGCTCGTATTGAAGAAGCGATCGAGCGGAACATTTTGAGTGAGATTGAGAGGTTCTATGGGCAGCTGTACACGTCATCGTTGGAGCCACACGCAAGTGTGAGTAACGATCCAAGAACAAGTCTTATCCGACACTATTCTGATGATATCCCGGACGTCAGTCTGAGCGAGATTAGAATGGCTCTCCAGCACCTTAAAAACGGCAAGTCCCCGGGCGAGGATGGAATTACAGCGGAACTTCCGAAAGCGGGTGGAAAACCGGTATTTAAAGTCCTTCAGAAGCTCCGTCCTCCATGGTGGAACTACTCCGGAGGCGTGGAGCAGAAGTGCGATAGTCTTGTTCTTCAAGAAAGGCGACAACGCTCTCTTGAAGAACTACAGACCGATTTCCCTTCTGAGGCGCGTCTACGTGCTGTTTTCGAGAGTCATTACAAATCGTCTCGCGAGAGTGTAGGGCGTCGTAGATCGAGTGACGACCTGGTAAGACATGCAGGAAGTCAATGGATGCAGGTGGCTCGGGACCGTGGTTTGTGGCATTCCTTGGACGAGGCCTATGTTCAGCAGTGGACTTGTGAAGGGCTGTAATGATGATGATGATGATGATATTTAATTTTACTTATTTAAGTGATTTGTTTTCTATAAAATACTAAGCCCAAAAAATGTTGAATCTTGTAGCTAATATTAACTTAAATTTAGATTTTTTCTTAGAAGAAGAAATCTTGTAGCAAACACAATAACCAATTTAGATTAAGATTTTTTTCTATTTGAGTAAAATAAGAGAAGTGTGAGGCGGCCCCTCACTGGGTTGAGTGACGACCTGGTAAGATATGTCAATGGACGCAGGTGGCTAAGGACAGTGTTTTGTAGCATTCCTTGTGGGAGGCCTATGTTTAGCAGTGGACTTGCGAAGGGCTGTAATGATGATGATTATTATTATTCAATTAGCGGTGAGTAATCGCGGAGTCCCCTACTCTATTATTATCTCGTATTTCACTTGATAATGCCTCCTTCAGAGGCAAAACACATGTTACATAATCGACGATGGTGTGTGTTCCTAGCGTAGTGTGGAAAAGGAAAACATAGTGAGGAAAGCAGCATGATGGTGAAATTTAAAAAATAAATTTCCAAGACATGTGAAGTCCACTAACACACATTGGGGCACCGTGGTGGACACTTCCTTGCCCTAAAACGCTCTCAAAAATGAGAGGAGGCCTGTGCGCAGGAGTGGAACGTATATAGGCTGTAATTTTACTTTTACTGTAATGGACAAATGGAATGGAATGGAATGGAATTTTACGAACCTAGGCGTGACGCTTAAAACCGGCTTCTCTTTATCACATCTCATCTTTATTAAAATTCTTCCCACATGTTTTCTTAATGACAACAATTTAAATGCTCTCGACACCTCTTCCTTAGCGTAAGAGACCCCAGTTAAAGGTTTTACAATGCCTTTTGCGATTCCATCAGCTATCATGAGGCTGATTGCCTGTGAATGTAATGATTAATTTTCTTATTTATTTTCATATGAAGCCTTTAGTGGAATATAATGGGATTTTTTGCTGTGTGACGTATCATCCCAGTAGGTGTTTTAAGGGGGTAACAGAGGAAATTAAACAGGAGATGCGCAGCAGCATCTTCCTGATAACAACTCAACATAATAATAAACTGCAGTTACCATTTCGCGAGGCAACTATGACAAATATTTGAGGCAATCTATGTGGGTAGGCTATGTTCAGCAGTAGACATTTGATAGGTTTACAATTAATGGATGAATGGTTCTTTTTGTATTGTACATACATAATTATGTAAATATTATGCAAATACTAACAAAGATGGAGTCGCTACCACAAGTTTTTAAATACTGAAAATGAGATCTCCCATCCCAGCTATATTGAAATATAATCTTTTTCGTTTTTTTTTTAACGTTATGTACCATATTTATGTTTTTAAAGTCATAGCAAAGGATCATGAAATAAGTTTAAAAAAAATTACATTTGTAAGAATTCTCATTCATACAGTTTAACTAATAACGAGCTATCCTGTAATAAGACATGTCAATTTTAAAAATATTATCACGGCACGATTATTCTTGAATTCTGAAGGCATATAATTGTAATAATTCTGATGCTCAGAAGCTCTGAAGTAGGTACAGAGTCCATTACCCAAAGGCAATTATAAACTTAAGAATTGCATCCGAAACGCTAATTTACCGCGTGTTTTTTTTTAAATATAATATGCGTGACAAACGAGCACACAGTCTGATATAATAATAAGTGACCTTATAGTAAGTGGAAGCTATAGCCCATATAATCCTAATTTATATAAATAATCCTCAATTATAAATCAAAATGCAGATGTTCGGTGGTTAAAGGATTTTTTTTAAAACACTAGAATTTTCTCCTGTATCAAGGAGGCAGTTAACAGACATCAATTGCACAAGGAAAAACATCGAACCCGGAACATTGGCATACAAATATTTGTTCGAATTCGATTCGAACTCGCGGCTCTCAGCACCGTAACTCAATGCTAAGCCACTGCGCTACGTAGCCATCAAAACCTGCATGTATGAGAAATCGAAAATATTTCGAGGGCTTGTCCGCTTATTCCCAGCAGCGATGCTGACTTTTTCCAGCTCCATAAGACTAATTTAATGTGTTGTGTAATAACTTTAAATAAATTAATTACCTTTTTTTCTTTAATATTTCTTGGATCAAAGATGCTGGACAAAGTCACTTTTTTGTACGTTTTCTCGTCATTCAAATAGCACATTCCGAAAGGTCTGTTCAATTCCATATCATACCTACTGACGTCTAAAAATGTTCCAATAAGACCAACGCATTTCATTGCAAGCTAAAATAAACATATGACATTATTAAAGAGATACTACTTATACGGTATATTGGCGAATATGCTTGAAGCTTCATTACTTTATAGAATCCGAAACACAAATGACATAGCTACATAGATAATAAATAATAAATTAGATAGATAATAAATTAAATTATATTAAATTTATGTTATTTTTATTTTAGTAGTATAATTTATTTCTAAATTAAAAAATTAAACTTTTATAAAAAGTAATAGTCTAAAAATAAAAATAATTAAATAATTTCCACCTAGTAGCCTTTCAAGTCGGTGCAAATACATAGTTTAAACAAAAAATATAGCAGACTTTAGTAGCTTTATATTATGGAAATTATTACCTAGGACAGAGGTTTTATTTTATCCGAACCACTGGTAAAAGTAAAAAAAAATACTCTAAATAAGAAATACATGTAGTTTACATTGAATTAAAAATTATTCTATTCTATTCTACTATTATTGCACGCCTCATAACGCGAAGCGTTATTAGGTAATGCATTACTCTCAACGTCAATTTCCAGCAATGTTTTGGTCTTAAAATGCCTCTATCATAACCATATTGCATTTATACGATAATATGAATACCCGTATATCAAGAAAATACTCTAATTAATCTTATACTTTCTAAAAAATCATTTATATTGCTACTTTGATAAAAACGGTTTGAAAAAAAATTTAAGTGGACGTCCGGATGTTGATTTTGTATGTGGTCACGATATCTTCCAAAAAAATAAAGTATCGAGACCGTGTTTTTTTTTTATTAGCTTCAGAATTACATCAACTGGTTCCCTATTTCATATCAATAGCCCAGTATAAGTCGTTTGTTAATAAAATGATTATCAAGTTTTATAAGTTTTATTGCTATTAAAAATTTTAAGGCGCTTTCATTTTTTTCTTTAGCCCTTGATAGACAAAGGACAAATGTACCATACAGCCTATATCGATTTTATACTTTGTGTAATCGATTTATTTTGGTAATTTATTTTTTCATCAAAACCAAATGAAACGCTCATGAGGCGTGCACTTTTGAATTTTCCAAACTATTTTTGCATCTTTAAAGTCAGCTTTTACTTTTTATAACAAGTTTAATTTTGGACATTTTTGAGTGCACTCGGGAACGTCACGAGCCCAAGAAAACTACTTGAATTTTATAATAATAAATAGTAATATTAATAATCTCATCCACTATTTTTCCATCCTTAGGGGTAGGGAATTTTTTGCTTTAAATTTAAATACGACTACCCCTGAAATATTTAGTAAAAAGAGAGAAGACAAGAACTAATTTAATAAAAATAAAACATCACTTAAATTATTTCACAATTGACGCGTAACATACATACAAAAAAATACATACAGTCGAATCGAGTACGTTCTCCTTTTTTGAAGTAGGCTAAAAATAGCACATCTTGTTAGTCTAACTTACCTCTCGAAATTTGCCACTAGCGCAATTGATAACAATGTTACAACGTTTATTTTGAGAAATACCAATAACCTTCATAAAGAAACTTTCGTCGCAAGAGTCAAATATATTGTTTTCTGAAAAGGATTTTTTGACATTAAATCATTTTCCAAACATATTATATAAGACTTTTAATAAACTGTTATCCACATCATATTTACCATCTAGCTTTGGGAATAATCTAAGCAGAGCTCGTTTCTTTTGTACAGTACTGACAGTGGTGTAAACATTACAATCTAACGCCAGACAGATCGAAATGATCGCTTGTCCTAATGCTCCAGCGCCGCCATTTACAAATACTCTTTTTCCATTCGTGAGTGATGATTTAAAAACCTAAATTAATTTTGATAATTTAAGAAGTAATAAAGATACTCATAAACAGTATATTTTTGTAGACTAGGAGAGAAAATAAAATAATATATATATTATATTTCATTCTTGTCTATTTTTTTATTAAAGTTCAGCTTAAGGGATTATGATAGAAAAACAATATTTTATTGTGATTATTAACAAGTATACAATTATTTTTAAATTCATATTCAAAATTTTAGAAGATTTTAATAACTGCGACCATTTTTGCTTAACAATCAAAAACAAAAGATTCTCATTAGCTTTGAATATGGTAAAATTCATTAAGCCTGAGAGGAGAGCATTATAGTCGCCTCACGGTGGTTTTCATTTAAATAAAAATATTAAGAACTAATATAAATGTTGGAAAAATATTCATTTAAATTAGTATTCAAACCCAGACCCATATTCAGTAAGAAGCAGGTTCTGGTGAGGTATGCGGTACCATAACACTTACTAAGCAATAATAAGCGTAGACGTAAGGTAGCGGTACAGTCGCTGCTTCCTTCAAATTCCAGTGCTTAGGAACAGGCCATAATAGATCTGGATCCACTTCAACAATGCTTGATACCGCTCCTTCAGCCACCAGCCCCATCACGTTGTCACCTCTATGAAAAATATTTTATTAAATAGTCAAAATTATACATGTGCAGAAAATGACAGTTATTGCTAGGTAGAAAATTATGATGAGCCTCACATTTTATTTACATACGTATTAATTATTATTAACATACGACTCCCAATTTCCATTGGAAATTATTGCATTTGTATTATATTATAATAGAGTATACGAATTCGCAAACACTTTGCTCATCCTTAACTTTAAGTATATCTAAAAGATGTTAAAAATTATTTAGCTGAGATCCGCGAATAAAAATTGTGTGTCTTGCCTAGTTTGAGGATCACCTTCGGCCCTCTTTCAATTGCTTTCACTATCAAAGTCACCATTAATCCCAACACCACTACTCTCAATACATCTACACTAGGAAAGACACACCACCGTCGATAATGCTACAAGTGTTTCATCTCTAAACGTGACATCATCAGAAGATATAGATTCTGCAAAAGCTGAATGCTAAGTAAGCAGCGAGCCAAAAAAATCAAGTCTTATGAGCTTGCTTATATTTCTTTTCTTAATCAGCCTTACATGTTCCTTCTTTATCTACTTCATTGGCCCTTAAAATTTGACTGCAGCTCGTTTCCTTTCAAGTTGTAGAGGAGATTTGATTTGTTCGTCACGCCTGACAAGTAGACACAGAGCACTCTTAACTATGCAGTTATACTGCCAGGTAACGGAAGGTATACGCTTTTTCGGCATTTCTTATAGTCTCCAATGAAGTAAAGAATTTTCTTACGCAACCACCAAACAATTCAAAGTCATATAGATTTTTCTAAGAATACACTGTTCACTAAGGGATAGGATTCCTTTTCTGCCTAGGAGGCCGTCTAGATAGTTATTACCACCTTATATATTTCTGCAGCCAGGCAGCAGTACCTGCACTGCTGCGTTCTGGTCTGAAGGGTTTAGAGAGCCAGTATAATTACAAGCTGTGCGGCATTACATTTTGGTCCTCAGAGCTGACAACACATATGTAGGCATCTTCGTTTGATGTTGGTTGCAGGTGTTCATGGGCTCCCCCCGAATGGCCCTTGTCGTGGGGGGGGGGCTTAGTAGCCATGGCTTAGTTACCTACGGTGAACGAAAGAGGAACCCACTTGGCTGGCCCGTGGTGTAGGGCTGGCCCGAGGTGGCCATTCCAAGTGGGCTTGGTGAGCCCACTTCGGATGTGTGTTGGTGGGCTACGGCGAGAGGGGTGTCCTCTCTCCCTACCGCTGCAGCCGAGGTGGAGTCGCGGGAGAAGAGGAGTGTTGGTATGGCGATGCGCCGCACTCCCTAACCTCCGCGGCCGAAACTTGGTTAGTGGCGGAGCCTGAGACCAGATCCGCCGTGCTTCCTAGTGCTCGTTTTTCCTGTCCCCACGGCCTCCGCGTATCGAACTCATGGGGGGTGCGTTACGCAGGTAGAGTTAGAGGCCGCGGAGGAAGGCGCACTTTGTGCGCACCAGGAGCGCCTTACCTGAGAAGAAAAAGGGGGAGGAGAATTCCTCCCCGAGGAGGGGCTGCCATGGGGCGGCCGACGCTGATGGGGCCGTGGATGTGCGAAACGTTCCCGTGGCCCTGCCAATATGCGGCGAGTCCGACATAACCCTTCCTGCGTAGGCATTTCCCCAGGTGAAAAAAGGCGTCCATGGGCTGCAGTAGCCTCTTAGCATCAGGTGGACTGTGAGTTAGTATGTCACATCAATTTAGTAAAAAACAATACGCCAAAAGTTCTAAAACTGGACCGGGGGTTTAGTGAGGACCGAGAACATGCACTGGTATTCTTACTTCCGATCACCAATTTCTAGGACCCGACTATGGCAAGAGCGGCTTGCGGCCAATGCCTTGTTGCTATCTATAAAAGGCCTATAATATTATAATATAAAAACACGCGCGTATTCGACACATTCGAATACGCGCGTGTTTTTATATTATAATTTTTTTTAAGTTTTTGAGTCTCATCAATGCGTGACCGGGTACAGCTAGTAAATAATAAATATTTAACCTACTTGTAATCGGTTCCGCTAAAGTCCATACCAAAACCTTGGCTTTGGTTGCTTTTTTCTAATTCAGATTTCTCGCAGTCTTTTTGTGATAAGCCCGCATAATGAACCTGTGTTAATTTTAAATATTTCATATTAAATCGCTATAAGCATTATATTTATATTATTTGTATATGACAGTTAAAACTTACTCGAACTATGTTCAAATCATCCAACGACGAACAGGAAATTTGTGTCCACTTAAGCGTAGTTAAGTTATTTGGAATTTGTATAATCAATTTGAAATTTTGTTCATTAACTGATGTAACAATGGGTGTGTAATAATGACCTCCCCATTGACCCTGATCAAATACAATGTATATTAATCGTCTTACTCTTTTCAGAATAAATCACATGTTTATTAATTAAATACCAATTAATAGTAATTTAAATAAAAAGAGGGACAAGTGTTTTAGACTGTAAATTAATTAAAACAACGTTACATAAATTAACGTTACTTTAAATATACGAGTATACTGTTAAGTACCGATAAAAAAAGTTCTAATAATATTTTGTAGAAAAAGCTTTCCATTTGCGTAAAGTACATGTTTATTTTGGTGACATTTAGTGAAAGCACTGAATAGTCCATCATCATGTTGTCCTCAACACATGGCGGTTTAATCTAGTATTTTTATCATAATATGTGATATACTAAGACAAGCTATACAAAATAGCAAATATTATGCAAAAATTTACTTATTTGTAGGTCTGAAATCAAATAATAATTATTATAATTAAAAAGGCTGATACCTATTACGATCATTAATCCACTTCTGTGAATATAGCAAATCCGACCTCCCTGCTATGGGAGCGAATTCTTTACAGATTTTTGATGATGAAAGTTTTTTGCTAAGGTCTACTAATATATTTTTTACTACTAATAATAATATTTTTATTAAAACTTAGTCCATTAGTATAACAATAATATAATATTTTAAACTATTATTAGTATATAAAAACATTAAAGAGCACGCCCCGATTAAAATATTACTGTCAACTGTAGCAAACTACAAATAAAGAAGGCTACAGATGCGTTGTCACTTTTGAGATCTAAGACGAAATGCATCATAGCCTGTAATAATATTGGTCTATACTGTATATTGCTCCATATCCTTCAAATCGAGACATCATTGCACGCACTACCGTTAAGCGGCAGAGAAAATATATTTTATCTTATTTCTCGAAATATATGAGGGCATATTTAAAGTTTTTATTCCGATCTGAGAGACATTAGAGAATCAGTGATAGAGAATGTGATAGACACACTTGATATGATAGGTGGGAATCTGCAATTATGAAGCACTGGTTAAGCCTACATGTAAAAAGATAAATTTAGTGTACCGGGGTGTTACTTATCATCTGCAAGTTTGTTTGTCACTTCAATTTTATTAGAAAAATATGTAGCATTACGTTATAGTCAATCAATCAAATTTGGACTAAGGAAAGCATATCCAAAAATGGATTTTAAAAGAATGCCAAGAGTTCTTTTTTGTGCTATACAAATGTCACTATTAAAGAGTGACATTTAAACCTCTACAGTGTTGAACTTGTTGCATAAGAGTATACATAGAACGAACGCAAACAATAATTAAAACTTAGATATAACTGAATCATTTCAGTAATTTACAAACCTGTTTAAGAATATTAACCATCAAATTTTTACGCAGCTGTTGCTTGTAAAGTAAATTCTTTGCTGTAAATGTTGGTGCGTGTTCATCTTCTATAACCACTACGCTTTCAATTTTTTTATGACTTCGTAGATATGTTAATATTTTTGTTATTTCTGAAATATTACAAGAACATATTTTTAGTTAAAAAACCAAGAACTAAAAATGCTATATAGCGTTGTTCCTAACGGTACAAAGAAAAGAACGATGACTAAGTTTTCGCGCTGAGTGATTACACGTAGCCTTTATATTATAATATGATACAGTTCTTTTAAAATCTCTACTGTACAGTATATACAGCAAATGTCACAAATGAAAATAAGAAATATTTTACTCAGTTCAGCTGCTTCTAATGTTGTCATAGCTTCCATCGAGGTTTAGGTCCTTGGTGTGTGAGGTTGCCAAAGAGTCTATAGACGTAGTGTATTTATATTGAATTTTGTTGTGCATATAACTTTTAGCAATTACGAAACCATTTACTTTTTCTCACCTGTTTGATTATTATAAGACTTGTAATCGTATACTATAACTGTTTGTTTATCTTTATTCAGTATATTGCTATTATCACCAAATGTTTGTTGTAAGTTAGAGAAATTGATTTGTGGCTTTATTATATTGATATTTTCGACATCATATATATCTTGACCGCATTTTTTCATCAATATCAATATCCTTCCACGACCGACGGGTACCGAGGAAATTATACAGAAGTATTTTTGAATATTTTCTGCTTCTTGTTCCTTCGCCAAA
Organism: Parnassius orleans; assembly: GCA_029286625.1. Lineage (NCBI taxonomy): Eukaryota > Metazoa > Arthropoda > Insecta > Lepidoptera > Papilionidae > Parnassius > Parnassius orleans. The sequence continues at coordinate 251,315 of JAGSMP010000199.1, forward strand.
GTTAAAACAAATTGTCTAGGACTAATAACGTCATAAACCAAATTCTGAAAATAAGTACTTCATTAAATAAATGTTTTTATTTTTTATTTTAAATAATTTATCATGCATGTAGGAGTGCATTTAGTGCTGTATTGCAGTCAGAAGGGTATGGTGAGCCAGCTTATAGATTTTATGACATTTCATCCCTTTGCTATTAAAAACACATCCATTGCCTTTTTTGCTTGTAGTTGTGACATACGTATGATTTATATGTATCCATAAGCCGCAGTAGATATTTTTATATAGAATAAGGGTGACAAACGAGCACACAGTCCATCTGATGGTCTAGTGGTAGCCTGAGAGGTATAATTGACATGTGCATCTCTCTTCGATTAAGAATCAGAATACAGAATGCGTTATCACTCCTGACAACTAAGATGAAATGCTTCATTTCCAGTATAATTAACATCTTGCGGACTAATAGCTTCTTGGTTATTTTGTGTTATAAAAACTGAAATATAATTTTCTTACCTTACACTGCTCATCAAAGTCCAACATAATAAATGCGTCTGTTTTTTCCATACGTTCTTTGTAGTTTACGGGTACATGTTTTTCAATGTCCCCACAATCCACTTGAAAGGAATTGAAATTGATTGCAATCATCGGTAAGCTATGTATCGTTTCTTTGACTAATCCCGATATAGAACTATTAGATACTAGCATTTCAGTAATAGATATTTTATTTTTACATACATTCTCAGCTATTATTTGCATGATAATATGTAGCGCTGTTTTTAACTGTAATAAAAGCTTAATTAATAAAGTTTCTTTGTTAGTAGTATTTCATTTTCTCACGTTTGAAATACTCACGTTTATTTCATTTTCTATTATATGGGGCCAAAACTGTTTAGTCAATAATTCACCGGTTGTAGATTGAATAACTGGTCCATCAGAAAATACTATATTTCTAATCGTAACTCCTCCACATCTGAAATTTTATATTTTTTATATGGTAATCTCATGAAGTTATAAAACCAAAAGAACATTTATCTTTATTATTTAAAAATCGAAGTCTTTTAAAACTTCAAATTCACACAATACACAAGGTGTAACAAGAGGGGAATCATGTGATGTGATTAAAAATTCATGATATTTATTCTGCTAAAATTGAATACTGCAGCTGAATAATGTTTAATTTTCAATAATTTTTGTGTGCAGATATTTGAAAAAGATATACTATGCTATGAATCATTGCTCTCAAACGTGTTGTTTCCAAATTCATCGACTCTAGGTGTACTCCTTAGAACCTTTGACTCCAAAAATAATAGGTACGTGAACTTTTAAATCTACTTAGCTTTTATTTAATTTAAAATTAAATTACTTAAAAGAATAGATTTCACGTGACAATGGACATATAAATATCACGCCACTTAATTAGCAAGCAATAGCGTTGTTAGACGGTCAGAAATATGTTTGGTTTAGAGATTCTATTAGGATAAATTGAACACAACCTTCTTGGATAGTTTGGTTACGACACAAATTTTAAAGAACCACTTTCTTAAATCTTAAGTAATAAAATGTTTTTGATATAAAATCGCAAGGACGATTTTAACAAATTTACTCTTTGAATAAATTCAAACTTCAAAAAGGTGGAGGTTCTCAATTCGACTGTATGTTTTTTTATGTGTGTTACCTTATAATTTTCTTCTAGAAGACAGATTTCGATGATTATTTTTTTATTTGAAAGCTGGTGCTTCTCATGTGGTCCCATATAAATTTAATTAAGGTCTAACCAGCAGTTTTTGAGTTACCCTTAATAAATTATATTGAAGTCGGTGGTCCAAAAATTTTAATTTTACCACTTGTAAGTCTATCAAGTAGAGAAACCCATAGCTACCTCCATAGCTCGCTGAGCGCTTGGGCTAGGAGTGAAGGACTACGTCTCAGATCCATAAGGTCATCACTGACAAAACGCACTTGTACAACCTTACAGCCAGCCAGTAAGATTTACAAAGCTATTACCCAGTTTTTAAAAAAAGTTGCAGAAAAACTTACGACATTTTAATTTGACCATATGTTTAATAATTTAATATGAAAAATTGATAAAAACATGTATTTTTATTGAAAAAAGTATGAGGCCTTGACTCAAAATAAAATTTTATTCTCTGAGGTCTCGTATAGAACTATGCTTAGGAAAAAAATACCATGATAAACCTTTTAGCTGTGGGTTTAGTCTGGTCTCGTCACTCACCATAAGACACAGCAACATTGTCCTGCTATTTTACGGTAGTATTCTGCCCGATCGTGGTACTGCCTCGGTCAAGCCGACCCATTTGTATTGAGCCATAATACGTAAAACCGATATCCTTGTATTAGTAATGCTGCACACTATCATTAGTCTGTGAAATTTGAGGTCATCGCACCCTCGTTCATAAATCGGTAAGGAGTATAAATTACACAAAGGTTGACATTAAGAAAAAATATGATATTATATTTTTCGTTTTTATTTTACCATTATATTGTACCAAAATACGAATTTATTTAATAAAATTACGATTATAAGCTAATCGATGTGAAGAATTTTTCATGGTGAGAAAAATTTTTTGGAAAGATTATATTATATTTAATTTTTACTTACCTAGTAATTTCGAGAAAATCAAAAATATGAGCCGCATGTAAACAGCTTTCTCTTTTATTTTTTAAGTTTTCAGCGTCATGTTGCTTAATGTCAATTGTCAATTCCTGTATGAGCTTAGGAGTAGAAACACCACTGTGGTTTCTTTTAATTGCGTTGATTTGGATTAGTGCATCTAAATATGCGACCCACTCGCCAGTCCAATTAATAGTAGCTCTATTCAATGATAAATTTGCTGACAGTATGGCATGAGATTCGGGCCTGGACATAATATAGATATTATGAATTAAAATAAAGTTAAAATATAGTTCCGAGATAAAATATTCCTAGTGGCCTTTTTCTCCGCTACTTTAATATTTCATTTTTGAAGGGTGGATCTTTTCTTTATTCTACAAAACAGTTTTGTTATATTGTATATTTTGCTTGAATTTATACTTTCAGGATTTCGCTTACAAGGACATTGACGGCTCCGTGGCGCAGTGGCTTAGCAATGAGTTGCAGCGCTTAGGGCAGCGGGTTCGAATCCCGCACGGAACAGGTATTTGTATGGCCTACAAATAATTGTTCCGGGTCTGGATTTTTATCCTTGTGAAATTTATGTACATAAACTGCTCCCACGATACAGGAGAAAATCCTAGTTTAGAGGTAAAGTTTTTAAAAATAAAAATAAAAAGAAAAGAACTTTTGACCTTTGAGAAAGAAAAGGACATTGAACATTTATAATTTACAGACATTTAAAATATTGCATACGAGTGATTTAAATGTCTTTGATAATTTAGTTCTGCGTTCGACTATCTTTATAACAGCATTATAACTTTAAAATTTTGACCTAATTAGAGAAAATTCGAGTATACTCTTACAACATAGGTCTCCTTTTTTAAATAAAGAAAAGATTAGAATAATATAACGTAAACAGGGAATGTAAATATTTTCTCAATAACAGCCCATTCAATATTCTCTATATCATTAGAAACACGTCATTTGACAGGTCTTTTACAATAATTTTGATATTTATTGACGATAAGGCGTAGTTTTTAAAATAAAGAACTCAAAATTAGCTTGGAATATGTCTCTTAACTTTCTAAAATAAGCAACTAAAATTTTGAAGTCATAAAGTATTCTTCCTCGCACAACTTTCTTCAATCGGCTACCACCAGCGATCTATCTGAACTAATACAACTTAGGGACCTTCAAGAACAGACCCTACTCGTTTTTGAAAGGCCGGAAACGCACCTGTACCATCAGGTGAGCCGAAAGCTCGTTTGTCCCCTACAAAAAAATTTACGCAAATGAACTATGACAAATACTTAAAAGCAATTTGTACTTTTGAAAATGTCAGAAATAATCTAAATTGGAACTTTACCTAACGTGTATACCAAGACGTACTTCGCAAGTTATTTAATAAAAACAAAGATATATTTAAAGATCCAATCAAATCTAAACTATATTATATGATTTACCAATATTTTTTATTATGTGAATGAAAAGCAATATAATATGTTAATAAGAGGGTACAGGCCTCTTCCTCACTTCTGATAGGGTGTTCTATGAAACAGTGACGCTTCCACAGTGCATGTTGGCGGACTTCACGTATCCTCAATAATGTCCTCCAGACCGAATTTTGATCACTGGCGGCCAGTCTTAACGGAGACTTACCATCCGCTTAGGAAAGGATCATGGTGTAGAAGTGCGCATGCATAGTCTCTCTCTTTATTCCCTCACTCTCATAGTCCATTGGGACGACAGTCCAACATGACCGGAGAGAGATCAGGCGCCAACAGCTTTATAATACCTAAATAACCCTAATATAATACCTAAGTACCTAATACTTAGGTGTATCATTAGATATCATTAGGTAACATACGAAGTAAGTAAGGAATCACTGAATAAATTAACTTACCTCAATGATATACCTTTTAAAGCCATGAGTCTGCTGATTTCCTCAGAATTTAACAAAATATCCATTTTATATTTCTCTTCAATTTCTATAGCTTGTTCAGTTTGTGATAGTTCAGCGATGTTACCATATGCGATTTGTTTGTCTTCGTGAACAATCTAATAATAATTAAAAATTAAAAATTATGTACAACCGACTTCAATATAAATTATTAAGAATCATTGATCAGACCTTGACCAAATTTATATGAGATGACATGAAAAGCACCACCTTTCAAATAAAAAAAGAATCATCGAAATCGATTCACCCAGAAAAAAGTTATGAGCTAACACACATAAAAAACATACAGTCGAATTGAGTACCTCCTCCTTTTTGAAGTCGGCAGAAAATAATAAAGTACATACAGGTAGTAAGAATGTTGACGTGTGACACTAGAAACATTAGCAGGAAGCACAGTAAAATCTAAAGGTTGCCAATAGATGGTAATAATATTATCCCACATAATTTATACCAGTTTTTTACACGGATCTGTGATGTAGTGCAGCATTAAAGTGGTAAAGGTGTGCTTAATAATCCATGCCAAATGTGGCGATTATTGAAATGAAATGAAATAAAACTTGTCCCCATCGACTTTCTTGCACACTTACTAGGTCGAGAGTCCATCTAGTGGGGGTGGGGTCTATTGAGTATTGTGCTAAAGTCTACTACTACTAGCGATTCTGCTATGATGACTATATCGTAGACAAATCTAAGGCGAGTGATGTACTCGCCCTAGATGCTCATACCGTATCCTTTCCAGTCCAGTAACTTAAAAACGCCTTCCAAGGCAGTGGTGAAGAGTTTCGAGGATATAACTCTTACGTCGTCTTACACCTCTCTGCAGTTGGATGGGTTTCGTATTCTGGTCAGTATTAATACATTATACAATATTATGCTACTTCATTATATTCTATACTAACAAGACATTAACTTTGCCTATTGAACTCGTAATTTTTAGGTTTTTAAGAATATATGCAATAAAAGTCCAAAATATATATATATAAATACGTACTTCAAACATATTGTTTCCTCTGTTTATTGATATCTTCAGTTTGAGGTATTTGTTTGCACAAATCTTCATTTCGTTGTTAAAATACACGTCGTGAAACTTGACTGACATCAATTTGTAGTTTATATTTCTAGTCATCGCTAAAGTTTTCCAAGTAAGGACTAAAAATAATGCTTCTGGAATGACGTTGAACCCTAAAGGTAAAATAATAATTTCAATTTTGTTTAATTTACTATATTCATTTTGTGCTATTACTGATTTCACAAAATTGTTAAGTTTTAAAAATATTAATTAATATAATTTAAAATTTAATTTTTATTTAATACTTGCGATCCGCCCCGGCATTCCATCCAGGGACCCACTCAAACACACACAAAAAAAATCATCGAAATTGGTCTAGTCGTTTAGGAGGAGTTCAGTGACAAACACACAAACATAAGAGTTATATACCAGGGTGGTCTGAAAGATTCCGACCTCAACGTGAAGATGCCAGCACTCGTCAATAAAAGCTATTAACATCTTTTGACAGTTACGCACCAAAATTTCAGCCGATGTGAGTGTTTTTGTAAAAAATTAAAAAAATTGAGTATCGAGCTGTCATTAAATTTTTGTTTTTGAAAGAAAATACGCCGACGCAAGTCAAAGATGAGTTGGACTCTGTGTATGGGGACTCTTCACCATCATTTACCACAGTGAAATTTTGGGCAGCTGAATTTAAACGTGACCGTGAGAGCTTGGGAGACGATGAATGTTCGGGACGTCCATGAACTGCAACTACTGACGATAATATCGCTAAAGTTCACCAAATGGTGCTAGACGACCGCCGAATTAAAGTGAAAGAGATAGCAGAGGTTATGAAAATGAAGAACGTGTTTGTCACATTAAATCAAGATTCAGGCAGCGCGTTGGGTGCCGCATTTGCTCACGTTAGACCAAAAACGTGTTCGAATGTCCACCGCTCTGTTGGCGCAATAAATCAGAGTTTTGGCGCCGATTAATTACTAAAGATGAAACTTATAGGAGGTACCATTATACGCCCGAAACAAAAATACAGTCAAAACAGTGGACTGCAAGCGGGGAACCGGCTCCAAAAAAAGCAAAAACTGTTTTTTCGAAAGTGATGGCGACTGTTTTTTGAGATAGTCATGGAGTTATCTTAATCGATTATCTTCAAAAAGAAAAAACTATTATAGGAGCATACTACGCATCATTACTTGAGAAACTGAAGCCATAAATTGCGGAAAAACGGCCACATTTGCAGAAAAAGAAAATCCTGTTTCACCATGACAACGCACCGTCTCATACCTCAGCGGTTGCCATGGCGAAAATCCACGAATTACGATTTGAACTGCTTGACCTTACTCACCAGATCTAGCCCCAAGCGACTTCTTTTTGTTCCCTCATCTAAAAATTGCGCTCGGAGGACTGAGATTTTCGTCAAATGTGGAGGCAATCACCTTCGGCAACAACTTTCGGTACATCTTTTGCAGAGAAAAACGCCGAGTACTATTTGGACGGGTTAGAGAGATATTATGAGCATCGCTGGGAGAAGTGTGTAGAGTAACAAGGAGACTATGTAGAAAAATAAAAATAATTTTTAAGAAAAAATGTCTTGTATCTTTGTTAGGTCGGAAACATTTCAGACCACCCACGTATATAAAGATTGAGAAACTTGTACATAATATAAGTCAAAGCATGAAGTTTTAATGCAGTGGCCACTTTGAATTATAATTATTAAGCTTGCATGGTCCAGGATTCGTGATTAAAAATTTCTTTTACACCTTTACACAAATCATATCATTCTAAATTCAAAAATTGTATGACGTTCTATTGTCTAAATTTATATTGTTTTAACGTTCAGTATTTTTTAATTAATCATGGAATCCTAAAAAATTAGAGTCTTTTTCGAAAATGAATTCCGACATGGTTCTAACGCATCAGAGACAGCTCGCAATATCAATACTGCGTTTGGAGATACGACTTACGAACGCATTGTGCGTTTTTTGATTGAATCGCTTTCGCAGTGGACACATAGATTTGTAGAATAAACTACGAGAAAGACTAGACACAAAGATAAATAATGAAGTAAGGAAAAACGATAAATTAATATCAATTGTGGAAGCCATTGCTTTTAATTCATCGAAAAAAAAAGGTTTGTATTTTTCAATATAAAAAGGCAATTTCATACTTTGACCCCTAAAACTTATAGAAGTCCAGTTTTTGAAGTGACAATAGAAGCAAGTATTTTTCGAACACCGCAGTCTACATCTTCAGAAATAATAATAAACATACCATTTCTCAAATATCCGTTTACAAATTGGTACTCCTCGTCACAAAGAGAAATAATATATTCACTTGTCTGACTATGCGCTCTAATTGGTACGTCTTCATCAAGGAGGTTACCGATATTCCTAAAATCATAAATATTTTTTTATAAGTTTTTAAAATACAAAAAATCAAATGAATTATAATTTGCCTCCTGACTGTGGTGTATAATTTTTAGTAGTTTTCCCTTTTTCTGCCTACAGTGTCTCCTGAACAATCGTTGGATATTATTATATCTTAGCTAATATATATTATTTATATACTTAGATGTTGAAATTTCACAGAAAACCCAGATTTTATTTTGACGTGTTCATATGATGGACATGAAATGTCAAAAGTTAGCAACTTATAATAATAAGCAAATGTATCATAATATATATATATATATATATATATACACTACATTATATATATAACGTTATATATATATATATATTTAAATTTAAAAAATATCCACATCATCGACACCACTAATCATAAAACCACTACATTAGTAATGATCACACCACCGCCAATAGTACATCAGGTTTTTTGCCTCTTTACGAGGCAAAAAACCTGATGTACTATTGGCGGCGGTTTAAAATATAATTTGAAATAGTCCACTGCAGTCAGTTTTATTTTTTGTCTTAATAGTAATTATCGTGCATGCTTACCAATTCTCGCTGTGTTCCCATCCCACGAGATGAGAAAGCATTGGTGTTTCCGTAGAAACGGGGTACTCAATTTTAGGGTACAATACGTCAATTTTAGGACACAAGCCGTTTTGATACAACCTGAAATTAAAGCAAGATAATACAATTAAACACCTTAATAAAAAAATTCATTTAACTAATTTGCCTTTCATACCGTCCAATGGCTTCAAGTAGGAACTTCAACGAGTCTGAATGTTCGCGTCTCGTTAACGGAATGTGGACACAAGTGTTAAGAGATCGTTTTATAATGGCTTGAAGCAACCCATGTGGAGCTATTTCAATCACAATCGCATCTTCTGGAATAAGTTTACTTGTTTCTTCGAAGAAAACTGGCGCCTGTAGAACAAAACGCTTATGATTTGAATAAACCTTTGGTTTAGTATTAAAGGGACTTATAGAAGGAGCACCCTCGGGAAATAAAATAAGTGACATTTAATACGATTGGAAATCTATACGTAAACAATTTTACCAGCATATTATTAGTGTGATATTCAGGCGATGAAAACTTTGCTATATCCTCCTTCCATTTCCTTTGCGGAATGGAAGTAGATAGCCATTTTGTGCTTCTGGGCTTTGGATTTTTAATCACTTCTCTCAGCGCTTGAAGCAAGACTGGACCTAATGAAAAACAAAAAACGCTATTTTTAATTCAAATTAATACGAAATCTAACAAGCTATTAGTTAGAGCATCTGTTAAAAGTCATGCATATCACAGAAGAGCTTAAAAACTATTGTTTAATGTAAATTACTGTAATTCATGGCAAATCAACAAATTAAGTATAAGACAGTTTCTCAACTTCAAATTTGCAGTACTTACCAGCAGTAGCAACGTATCTGGAATGAAAAGCAATATTGCTACAAGAAACTTCTTTAGCAAAGACACCTTTACTTTTTAAAAGATCAATAAATTCTTTCACATTATCATAAGGTCCGGATAAAGTCGATGATACTGAACTGTTATGACAAGCTACTTCTATTTCCGATGGACAAATCTTTATTATCTGCAATAATAAACTTCTTTTAGTATTTCAATGTTTTAAGATAAAGGATTTAAAATTGCGTATCTCTTCTTGTTTACTTGTTTACTTGGAACTATTAAACAAAAGTGTACAAACTGTTTGTGTCGCTAGTGATGAACTTTAGGCTCAAGGCTTTTTACTGCTAGTCCTATTTGTAAACTTAAAGTCGCCGAGCAAGCTGTAGAGAAGGCTATGCTAAGAATTTCTCTGGGTGATAGAATTTGTAATGAGTATATCAGCAGAAGAACCCGTGTTACCAACATAACGGGTTAACGAACTGAAGTGGCAATAGGCGGACCATATTTTTTATGGTATGGAGGTGACAAACGAGCATTTGAGGGCCTTATATGGGAATAGCTGTCCCCGCGACTTCGCCTGCGTGGAATTTTTTCGCGCGGAACTCTAAAATAAAAGTAGCCTAAGTTATTTCTAATAATATCAGCTATCTGCCAGTGAAAGTCCCATCCAAATCAGTTCACAAGTTTTTGCGTGATGCGTGTTCACGCCAAAATAGCTCGCAGACTGACTTTTTCAGACATACTCAACATTTATCGTTATATTTTGACCAATTTACACAATATTTTTATGAATTATAGCTTATGTGTTATTCTGATGTATGAGCTATATTATTGTAAAGTTTCATTAAAATCCATTCAGTAGTTTTTGCGTTAAAGAGTAACAAACATCCATACATCCTCACAAACTTTCACATTTATAATATTAGTACACGTAAACATATACATTTTATACAATCTTCAAAATATGGCCTTCTGATAAATAAATATAATGATGACAATTGAAACAAAATTTCGATCACTTCCTTAACTTAGATTATAATTTTATCTACTACGAAGAATAGATCGGATTAATGACAGTCGCTAAGTTCAACTATCGTACTGCGATAGAGTTATAAATTCCATCCACATCATCTCAATGGTTGGCAATCCACTACGTGCGTTTTACTAGAAATTTTCTGTTTCATAATTACTATATTGTGGAATTTACTGTCGCAAGCGAATTTACGGAAAAAAAGAGCCTACTATACTTTCTCAAAGGTCGCCAACGCACTTGCAATTTCTTCGGTGTTGCATTTTCGGCGATAGTTACTTACCTATTTTACCCCCCCTCTTCCCCTACATATATCAAATTTTAAAAATTCAGGTCTCAAAAACTCAGGCGTAAAATTTTGCAGTCCTTTGCTCTAAGCTAACATTTGGGTCTAGTTTAAAAATATATATATATATATATATTAATAATAACACAAATTTCTAAATAATTTTAAGAAACATATTTGTAGCAACCTATAATTAAGACGACACTTAGATATAAACTTTCCTGTTATTTCTAGTATTTACATTGTGTTCGTGTATGTCTTTTCTTAGATATAAACTTTCCTGTTATTTCTAGTATTTACATTGTGTTCGTGTATGTCTTGTCTTGCATATAAACTTTCCTGTTACTTCTAGTATTTACATTGTGTTCGTGTATGTCTTGTTGGTAGTCCCAATAAATAAATAAAAAATTAATTATAATACAAACAAAAAATTGTATCTAAAGAAAATTCGTACGCTATTATATCCAAGGCCCACAGCAGCCATTGCACCGCGGATGAATTCAGTTTGCTTTGCCACTATGCCTCGACTGTATGAAGACAGGATAGCCTCTTCGAGTGTGAAGCAACCGTCGGCGTATGCGCAAGCCATTTCACCAGCACTATGACCTTAGAATAAAGTGGAATATAATGTTATAATTATAAAGTTAAAACTTAATTTTCAGGTTAACGATATACTGTTTTCTAAACAAGTATAAATTAAATTAAAGAGAGTGTATATTGAAAGTAAAGTATTAAAAAAAAGTAGGTAAAAGTGCAGCCGGAGTGCCTTTTTTCATTTACACTTATTTCAACACCATCATCATCATTGTAGCATCAACATTACATCATCATCATCATAATTACAGTTTATCACAACTCGCCACAAAGCACGGTCCCGAGCAACCTGCATCCTTCTTCTCGAACTTATTTAACATAATATAAATTCCCTTATTCCAAGTTCCACGTTAATTCTCTTATTAGGACATACAAAATAGAGTTTTTTTTTAACTAATACTTTGCAAATTAAATACTTAAGCTTTTAAGCTTTAAAAAAAGTAAAAATGAACTTCAAATATCTAAAAAGAATATAATCATTGAAATACGTTAACGTAGTAAAGAACTGTTCGTCCATATTATGTCGTGCAAATGCTTTTGCAAATTCAATAGATCGATGATTTTCTCATGGATCCCATCATCACATCTTGACAAATTTATATGAAACCACTTCTGAGGTCTCTTATCTCTAACAAAAAAATAATAATTGAAATCAGAAGAACTGCATCTAAACATACGTAAAAAATATCCTGACGAATTAAGGAGCCATTTTTTAATTTAGTTGAAAACTTACCAATAATATAATCAGGCGAAATACCCATCGCTTGTAAAACGTCTGTTAGTCCGATTTGTATAGCTGTGATACCAACGAAGCTATTTAAAATATCTTCGATAGTAGTTTTGTCTGTCGATGTCAAAATATGAAAGAGATCCATGCCTTTCGGAGCAAGAGCTTTGTGGCATCTAAATGGAGATAGGTATGCATAAATTTAACAAAGCAAGCAATACATATAAAATTAGAAAAACTGAGCATATAATTAGATACCTTTCTATTGCTTTAAAGAATATTGGCAGTTTCATGAGGTCAGTTCCCATACCAGCCCATTGAGACCCCATCCCGCTATAAAGAAAACATACCGGATGTTTGGTTCCAGGGTAGTATTCAAAACTTTTACTAAGTACCTCCGGTTGTTGGTTTTCAGATCCTTTGAAGAAAAAGACAAAAAAATAACTTTTTCTGATAGCTAATATTATATAGTAAATAAACTAATTTTTACGGATTTTATCGTTTTTACTTTTTCATTTTTTACAATTATGTATATCCCTGAAATTACGGTTGTTACGGAAACGAGCATGCCGCTCAATTCATGGTAAGTGAATACCGAAAAATAAAAGAAAATAAAAAATATTGACTTAATCCGTAAATCAATATTTTTATTCACTAAACTCGTAAAATATTCGCATAATCATAAGAAATCATTACCTAGAATGATGTATCCCCTGCACGTGTGTCCAGGTATGTCCATCTGATGGACGTTATGCAACAAACCAATTTGTTCCGCATTAACCGGCATTGTTGACAAAATATTTAGCATTTTCTCTACGCAAGCTTCTTGTCTTCCAGAAACATTTAATAAGTACGGTATATTCGTTTTATACAGTTCATGATTCTTAAAAAAAGAAAAAAGAAATAACATATGCTTTGCTTTTTGAAACTGTATACTAAATTAAAGGTTAGCCCCGTCATCACAAATGTGATGTTAAATTTATTTTCAGATATTAAAAGAAAAATTAATAACTACCGCCTTATGGCAGCGTAATAAAACACATCACCCAATTTTGTCCCATGGATGGCATATGAAGCGACTTTAAAAATTTACAAAAAGACCCAATAAGGCTTCAGATAAAAGCTGTATACGTTTACACACGAGATGGTTAGAAGTAGCTGAACCGGCGATAGGAAGCAGCGTCAAAGTGCAAGACGGTATAGCGATCGTTAATCTACCTACCAAGCATAATAATAATAACAAATTCTCTTTACAGCGGAAGAGCCTAATATTCAGCAACAGGCTTATACAGGCAGATGAAGCAGGAATCGAAAGTTAAAAATTGGCCTCAAATTAACCGTGTTTATGGTGGATTAGTTTCATAATGATTTATTAAAATATCGAGTTAAAATTTCAGCAAAAACTTAGCAAAAATAAAGATTTTAAATTACACGTTTCGACTTAACGTTCCAAAACTCTTTTCAGTGAGATTTGAGTGACTCAAATGAATATTATGGATTTCACACATACCCAAAAACCTAAATGTAAGTTTGTGTGTTATATGCATGTTATGTATATGTATGTTACCTTGTAATAAATCAATTATACTTGATATTAAAAATTGTGGGGAAGAATGTGAGGAGAAAATTATATAAATAGTACCTGAGCGAGCGTTCTTCGTTTTTCTTGTTATTCTCGTAGGGTAAAAACCTATCTAAATAAACTTGGAAAGTAGAACATTATACATCCAAGTCATTAGTCGTTTTCGAGGAATAGTATTACACAAGATTAAGATTACCTTTTCTTTGTAATGCCCCTTCAAAAGTACATGAACATTTGCACCAGTGTAAGAAAATGAATTTAACGCAACAAATCCTCTGTTAAAAGAGGAATTATCTTGTAATACTTCTAGTCTCCCATCACGCACTGCATCTACATTATCTTGAGGATGATTGTAATGAAGGTTTGCAGGTAGTTTTCCAGTGTGGTATGCTAAACAAACCTTGAGAATAAAATTCAGTCCATTATTTACGTGGCTGTTATGACAATAGAAATATTGATTACGACTACATTCAACAGTAGAGTGTTACAAGCTCATAGTGGCGGTAAATATTTCCTAAAATATTTCGAATAAATGTCTCAAATATGACTTAATTAGTTTAGGCACTCGGCACTAGTATGTGAGCGAATTGCGGTTTACATTTTTAAGTAGTGTCACGTTTTCGATGACGATGTTAAACACAATAAAGGCACTGATCGACATGCACGTTTTACCGCGGTCTTTGTGACTCGCCGGTAAAGCTCTTTGGTAGATTAGCCAACATGCCACCTTTACCGCTTACCAGAGTAATATTTTTTTCATAATACTTAAGTGACAAACAAACCTACAGTCCATCTGATGATAAGTGGCTACTGCAAGCCATTGACACCTGAAACTAGCTTTCAACAAAAGAGGCTTTAGATGCGTTGTTACCTCTGGAGACTAACAGCTTGTAATTATACTGACTATACTTCAGACCGAAATACAGCAGTGCAGGCACTGCTATTTGGCGGCAAAAACAGGTAAAAGAGTGGTACCTACTCAGACGGACTCCTAGATAAAAAGGAGCCATTCCTCCCTTAAAATATGATGTTTAGCACGTTGCTTCTACAAACTCCAAAGTATAACTATTTGGTTCCGGTATACCAAGAACGAAAAGTTGCGAGTAAAACCACCGTAATCTTTACCGAGAGCTTATGGCTCACCCGTTGATCAGAGCTTAAAAGACAGCAGCATGACAAATGGGTTAGACATCATTCGATAATACCTATCTAGATAAATCTTTAAAAGTAAAACATTGTCCAAATACAAGATTTCATCCAAATCGTTAGACTTTTTTAATAAAACCAATAATATTACACCAGAATTGCTCACTTAAAACATAGAATTTTACAGCACATATAAATAAGTTGAGCAGTCGTACCTTAGTGAGAGAAGATATTCCTGAAGCACTTTCGCTATTCCCCATGTTAGATTTAACGCATCCTATTTTCACTGATTTCTGTTTTGTTGTAAATATCTCACCGATTGCTTTCAATTCATTTTCATCGGCTTCAGCAATAGCTAATAATAAAATAATTATTTCAATTGTTAGCAGTTTACAAAAAATATGACATTTTCTTTTATAACTAGGATCATATTTCAATGGTAAGCAAATGAGGCATCACCTTGAATAACCCTCGTTCCAGACCCAGACATCAGCTTGATGTCACACTAACTTAGGGAAGATACTTCAACGAAGTACTCGACATAATAACTTTCCATAACACCGAGTGTGATGCCGACCACTCCAGTGTTGTGTGCACGGTAAGACTTGCACCAAAAAGCAAACCTCATGAAAAAAATAAAACTAAATTTTTCCAAACCAAAAGACCGGTTTCAGTTAATGCTTTAAGTATTTTGGTGCAGAAGGAAACTAGTACTTGGAATTCAAATACGTCTATAGATAAATAGTTTTGACGGCTCTGCGGCTCAGTGGCTTTAAGGGCCGCGGGCTTCCGCACGGAAAAAGTATTTTTATGGCCTACAAGTAATTGTTCCGGGTCTGAGTGTTAGTCATTGTACAATTTATGTATGTAAACTGCCTCCACGATGCAGGAGAAAATTTAGTGTGGGGATCAGGTTTTCCTTAAAAAAAATAGTGACAATTTATTAATTTTCTCCTACAAAGACAGCTGGCGACTTTTTCGATTTCCAGAATACAAAGTCACCGGACTGATTTATGCGTAATGTTATACTGAAAATTTGTGAATCACTCTAGGTTCTACAATTTTGTTTGTCATCAGATGATGTGCGCTGCATACTGGCGCCGATTGTCATTTGTGCACTTGTATCTTGCGTATGACAAACAAAACTGTAGGACCAAGGGTGTTTCACGTATATTCACTATAATATTACGTCTGTATTTTTTACATCCGTATTTTTTAATATAACATTTGGAAGTTTAAAGTAACTTCGAAATATTGTAATGAAATATTGTCAACTAAGAAAACTTTAATTATGACAGATTTCTGCTTACCAGCTCCATTTGCCTCAATATATTCTACATCCTCTGGTGAAATGTCAATTTCTGAGTAAAACCTTCGTAAAAACTCCACTATTTTCTCAGAATATCTTATGGGTAAGAAACGATCGTAGCCTAGACCATAAACCAATTTAGTGTGATAGACCTCAGCGTATATTCTGTAATTAAAATAATTATTTAATTGTAGTTCTTTAATTTTTTTCTAAATTATTCTTCACTTTTCACCTCAGTTTCTTTCAATCATCCATGTTTAATGATTAAAACTATATTCTTCATAGCCCGTAAAATTACATTACTGGATATGGGCATCTTCCGTTGTAGAGAAAATTTGTCTTAATCGTCACGTTTGGTACGCAGATTGACGATTGCAGTACCAGACGTCTCTTGCCTTTGACATTGCTTCCAGTTGCTGGTCTGAGTATTTTAAGTATGGCCAAAACGAGGTAATTTAATGCCATCTATCGAAAGCCATAAGATTTTTCTATTAGCATTTCCCGTAGTTGCGTCACTCTCTCACCCACACCCACGAAACGAAATGAGAAAATATATACAATCTGGGCGTCTTCAAACCAAGAGTGAATAGGCTTTTGCTACGCTTACACAGTGCGATTTACCATCTAGGGTTTCATCACCATTTACCACTAGGCGGGATTGTGGTCAAGCACTGGCTTATAATTAATTGAAAAAAAGATTCTGTTACGCCGCCATCACACACACGGCCGTCATAAATTACAGAAAACTATGTAATAACTAAAGTTACTTAAAGTAATTTTTACCAACTTTAATACAGGGTATTTTTGAAACGCTCCCGAAAACGAAGACAGATGATGGTACTAAGGATACCTATGATGATGGGTCACAAAGAAATTCAATCCCGAGGAAAAAAAAATCATCTTTTCACAACCTTTTATTAACTTTATTCACGCTCCATCATGTTAGTACAGTTAATTGAAACGATATTTCACTAAAATAATCATGAAAATACTGAAACATAAAACCAGCAGTGGAATTACTGAATTAGAATCAGCTGACTAGGGGTCAATATACGCGCGAACGCCGAATTCGCGCGGCCCGCAACTAGCGATGGTACCACAATACCTAATAATTTATAACACTTGTCTAAATACCTAACTTATCTACTTAACCTACTATTTTGCCACTGTGCTTGTCTCCACGTAGCCACTTTAATTCGAATTCACAGGTTAAATAAACCTAATAACTGGTGATTCCTCGCTAATGAAAAAAATACTTAAATAAAATGTTAAGAAGGTTAGAGTCATGCTTTTGTATCCATTGTGTAGGTATGTTTATTATTCTGATGTATTCAGTTATGTACCTATTCATATCAAATCAGTACAAGTTATTTAAAAAAAAATAGGTATGTAACAGTTTACCGATCCTCCGTGGCCTTATGAGATTCTACAAGGCACATTAACATGTTGCCGTATTCACGAGCACTATAAACGTACCTACACGTTAGGTATTATTAAACAAAACAAAAAACACAAAAGGTAACAACAAGAACAATATCATTAATTAATAAATAACAAGTAATAACGACAATAATTTAATAAACAAAACAATTGAACTATCGCTCGTGATATTCAACACGGAACTGTCTCAAAAACTAAAATTATTAATCAATCCCGCCAAAACAAATGCGCACTAGGTAATGTCCTTGAAGCATGTGTAAATTCCACAGCGCGAGGCGACAAGAGGCAGCGTGTGTGTGAAAGGGAAGGGTAGAGTGAGTACTTAATGCATTGTTTCGTACCGATCTAGATAAGAGTTCAGCGCCGGCGAGGATATTGACCCTATTGTCAGCTGATTTTCTTTTTTAAGTTTCACTGTTGGTTTTATGTTTCAGTATTTTCATGATTATTTTAGTGAAATATCGTTTCAATTAACTGTACTAACATGATGGAGCGTGAATAAAGTTAATAAAACGTTGTGAAAAAATGATTTTTTTTCCTCTGGATCGAATTTCTTTGTGACCCATCATCATAGGTATCCTTAGTACTATCATCTGTCTTCGTTTTCGGGATCGTTTCAAAAATACCCTGTATAATGGATATCCGCAAAGTAACGCCTGATTCTATTAATTATATAATAACTATTAAAAAGATTATCAAACATTTAAAATCAACATTACCTTTTAGCATCTTTTGCCTTTTGCAAGAATAGAACACCAATAGTTTCAGCCCTGACACATCCATCACCGTATTTGTCGAAACATTTAGTTTTACCATCAATACAGGCCACGCCAACTCTGCAATCATATTTAAAATTTAATCTATTATTTATATTGTTACATGCTTCTTTTGATTGATTATTCATTTATTTATTTATTTATTCTTTCTTGCTTTCCCTATTACAAAAGAATACTATGTTAGGACTTAATGCCTTTAGGCAATACTATCTTTCAACCCATGAAATAAATTCAGTGGTATGAATATGACGTAGGTGTAGCAATATAGGAAAAAAACTAAACAAAAATTTCATTTATCACATAAAATAATGTTTATATTTAAATACATTCTATGTAACTGAAGTGGCAAACGAACTCACAGTTCAAATCAAACAAGTGTGTGAGTGAGTGAGTAGTGACGAGATACCTGCGACGTCTTGGGCTTGTTCTAGCATTTTGTCAGCTAGTAATGCAAGTTCTTCTAAAGTCCTCTTGCTGCTGAAGTTCACTTACGGCGAGGACTAAGCAAACGTGGGCCGGAAGAAGCTTGGTCCACATTAAACGCAGTGTCGAGTCTGATATCTTGTGCTCGCCGAGTTCCATTTCAGCTAGAAGCTTGTGAAACTGGCGCCTCTCGCTCTCTTCGTAAACTGATATGAGACGTTCTTTGATGACGTCTTACTGATGCTCTTTAGTAACGTTGTAGAGGATGTCGGAGATTTGTTCGATGTCGGCCTTCTCCAGCTGCTTTAAAAGTTATGAAAATCCACAATTTTCATGCCAGCAAGGTGGAATGCTCAATGAAAGCGCAATGCTTGACATCTCGGTGGACTGGCTGGTGGATGTTTCGCTGATACTCTTTGAATCTTCCATTCCGACGATTTTCTTCCTGGGTTATTTCGAGCAGAGATCCTACTCTATTCTTTTTTTCTGCTTCAGAGTTCTTCGATTCGGAGGTCACCACTTTACTAGTTAGAGTTATATAATGGAAAACTTGTAATGAGTAGAATGCGTAGAATGAATAGAATCAGAAGAATAATTTATTGCCAAAATGTGACTCCTTTTAAACAAAAAATTTAAAAAACTTACAAAATTTCTGACCAATGAAAATGTCTACATTAAAATATTTACAATCCTAACATTACGATATCAAATAAAAATCTTACTATTATCTTACATCCGATATGTAGTAAATATGAACGAGATGACGATTGCGCGAACTTTTCGTAATCTTGAATTCTGAGAAACACTCCGCCGTCCGCTTATCACGCGGGCACGGAAGTATAAATACACCGTGACTGAGTGCGAAAGACAGATCTGTATTCCTGCTGCGCGCAGTATTATACTATGCTATAAACCACATTATGCTTCATGTTAACAATATAATAGCTCTTTTCAAAGCTAACTTTTCTGTGTTTTACGAGACGTCGAGTGCAGCTACAAGTATAATAAAAAAAGCTAAGGATGCGTTATCACATTTATAAACTAAGATGGAATTCCGCACTCTATACCCTTCAGACTGGAACACAGCAGTGCAAGCACTGTTGTTTGTCGATAGAAATAGGCAGAAAAGGAGTCCTACCATCTAGTCAAATATATACACAATAAAAAATATATACATACATACAAACATTTATTATGTGACATATGTACAAATGTTAAGAATATTATGAAAATTATAAAAAATGAAGTCAGAAAGAAAATCTCAATTATAATTAAAAATACATGATTGGCAATAACCCCTGGGAAGGAAGAGATCGCTACCATGCTATTTTTAAATATTTTCGTATCATATATTATAAGTTCATTTTTTTTAAGTCATGTTGTGTTTCTTACTGAATCTTCCAAGTACAGAGGTTCTTCCGAACCAGTTGTAAAAGCATAAATTACTTTATATAGATATTCTTATAAGCAATATTGAATAAAATTATTCTATTCCATTCTATTATCTTTTTTTTTTTCAAAATTAACTCACCTTTTTAAATTCAACGACAGGTTTGAATTTAAACATAGATTACATCCACCAACCAAGGCTGCCTCGCATTCTCCGTTAAATATACTGTTATAAGCAACATGTAAACTCGCTATAGAACTGGAGCATGCACAGTCTAAATTATACGAGGGACCTCTTCCGTCGATCCAATATGATATTCTATTTGCAAACATTGCCCTACTGCTCCTTTAAAAAAAAAAAAATATAGAGTAAATAAAATGATTGAAAGTTTACGCTACTGCAAGTTTTATTTATATTAAATAAGTAGTATACTGTACCCATTACCTGTCCCATGTACCACATAAAGTACATTGTTGTAATTAACCGACTTAAAAACATGAGGATATTGTTAATTCAAATGCATATTGGTTTTTGGTACTCGTACGCATGTTACGCGATACCTTCATCAATGATGAACCAATTTTAATGTTTTTTTAAATTTGTAATAATATTTTGATATTCAGGAGTGGTCCCATATTTTTTTATAAAATTAGTGCGACAAACAAACAATACAATCCACATGGTGGTAAGTGAATGCTGTGGCCCATAGACATATAATCCTTGATTAAGAAACAAAATGCAGATGTTTGTCATTCCTGAGGACTACGATGTAATGTCTCGTTTCCAGTAAGAAGTCTCCGGTTCTCTACACTCACCTTAAGAAACACAACAGCATTAAGCTGCTATTTTGCGCTTATATTCTTTGAAAGCGTGGTCCTTCCACGGTCAAGCCGATACCTGCGTCATAATATAGCTGTAGCATGACTATCACATATATATAAAACATAACTTTAAACGAAACCACAATACCCGTCAAAAATCCACTTCTGAACATAGGCCATAGATTACCTCATAGGGGGGAATTTCACCACACTTCACGTTTCAACGCATCTGCAATTCCCCTGGTGTTGCATTTGTTCATGGGCGGCGGTAGTCACTTACCATCAGGTGAGCCGCATGCTCGTTTGCTCCCTCTCCTATAAAAAAAAAGCAACCAGTTGGAAAACGCAGTTTTATTATTATAAATATTGAGATGTCAACGGGAAGATGCTAATGCCCATCTTTTGATAGCCGCCAGCTTCGTTTGGCGTAATTTCAGCTTTAATAATATTGTTAATAAAATAAGCCTAAATGACCATCCACATGTTATTACGTATTCCACTATATAATCAACTTCTTCTACGCCAAACTTCATTTAAATTCGTTTTACTGTTCCAGGGTGAATTATAAACCAACATCCTAACAAACATACTTCCACATTTATAATAGTTGGTAAAGTAAAGTTACATTACCAACTATTATAAATGTGGAAGTATGTTTGTTGGTAAAGTAAAGTTATATAGGCATATACGTCCCACAGCTCAGCATAGTGTTAGGGCAAGAAAGTTATCGCTGAGCTGCTCCAATGCGTGTAGACGGACTTATCTTCGAAAATGTTTTTTTTTTTATTTCTCAGACATGCAGGTTTTCTCACGATGTTTTATTCACCATCGAGCACGTGGAAAACCAGCACTTAAAACTGCAATTAACTATTTCATTGGTGCCGGCGGGGATCGAATCCGCGTTGCTCGTAGATGCGTTCAGCCCGTTAGCTTTCACGGCTCACATTTATAATACAAGTCAAGGCGGCCAGTCTCAATGGAAACTAGCCATCTGGGCAGTACAGGATTATAGTGCCCGAGTATAGGGCCTCTCTATATCCTCACTCTCATATTCCGATGGGACGGTAATCCGACACGACCGGAGAACACCGCTAACTTCCTGACTCCGGGTTGCTACAGAGAATTTCTTGTCAGAATAACCCTATTTTGACCAAACCCGGGATTCAAACCAGGATCCTCAAGATCATCAGTCGCATTAACGGCCACTAGACCAAAGAGTCAATCTAGTAAGATGTAACTATACTACTACTTGTCTAAAAGTTTCGGAAATTTCAAAACGCTAGAGGTGGTTATTGCTACACATAAATATACTTTTTATCAATAATTTACTTACCCACTAACGGTAAAATTGTTTACGACCTTTTTCATGCTGTACATTAATTTTATAGCATTATCGGAATATGATGAACCAATAAAAACACCTAACTTTTTACCGTGCAGCACCAGAGGGTTTATGCCTGAAAAAATTAATAACTGCACCATTATTAACGAATTCACTCTTATACATACTTGGCGCCATTTATCGGATGTCGTGAGAACATCCTGATGTTTTCTATAAGCAACTTCTACGTAAACGATTCTACTTCTCTTAATCCACCATCTTTTCTTTTCATACTTCTTACTTACCGGAATCATATATGGCACTGTACGCTTGTTCCATTAATTTCCTACATTTGGGGTCTAAGCATAAGACTTGATTGTACGTCACTCTGAAGAACTGCGCATCAAATTTATTTGTATCAGTAATTTTTCCTTGATGCCGTGGTACTTCAGGATGCAATATTTCTGGCTTGATTTCCATAACCATGTCAACCTGATTTTATAAAATTACTCTTAATATTATCCTTAGCCGAGTTCAAAAAAACGGGAAGGTCGTATATACGACGCGTATATGATTTTTTAACCGTTTAGTGCAGGTGTAAGAATATCTACTACCCCATATAGTCACGTGGGTGGCGTAAGAGGCGACAGAGGGAAAGTGAAACAGGAGATGGACAGTAGCATCTTTCTAATAACAACTCAAAATAATAAAAAACTGCGGTTGCCAACCTGCCTGCCAAGCATGGCAACTTTATTTTAAAGAATTAGTCACCCTTAAAAAGTAAACACCACACAGTCCACCTGGTGGTAAGTGGCCCATAGACATCTAAATTTGATTTCCCCAGTCGAGCCATTCTTGACACAACCATAATATAACTGCCGCGTGGCTCTACCTTATAAATTATTATGATTGATTTTCTTTAGCAATTACCACTTAACATGATAAGTTTGAAAAAATTGTCTCGCTGGGTTTTTTGTTTGTTCCTTCCAGTACAAATGATTTTTACGAATTGTAAAACAAAAATTATCTTCTTTTGTATTATTGTTAATCTACTCACGTTGGGTAAAAACTACTCCATTCCATTTTATGCTCAATATATATATAATATACTGGAATTCTCACCTTGTTGTACAAATTTTCCATGAATTGAATAACGTTTTCGGATTTAGGGAAAAGCCCAGATATTCCGCTGATGACGATTTCATCACCCTTCAGCGACGTCATTTTACTAGTTTTACTAAAACTCATTGCGTCGGCAATTTAATTAGATCACTTTGTGGTGATAAAAATAATTGAATGCCGTTTTAAACATTGTTTTATACTTTTTTACACTAATATATTCATATTTTAAAGACTTAATTATTTTAATAGCGGTATTCTGTAATGTGTTTGCCAATTCATGAATTTTTATTTTTTATAATATTTAGGAGCAGAATTGGCGTTGAGAGCGTACCTTGCTCCACAACTTTATCGAATAAATCGGCGATGGGCCAAATAAAGAGTATCTTATTGTCATATTGTCCCGTGAGTGTCATAAGGCGACAGAATGAAACTGGAAAAAGAGATTTGCAGCAATATCGTCAGTCACAAAGAACTCTGAACGACACTGCTCAAGTGCAGTGTCGCACCATAATACCCCCACTAAAGAGTACACATCGCATGCCTTATGACGTCGGCGTAATATAAACCATCACCACATATCGTGCCGTAGGTGGCAGTAGCTACTATAGGAAATGCCAAAAAGAATCTCATGACCTACAATAGATGGCGGGAAATATCAAGACAGGTGACGGGATAATTCGTCGTCCTAAAAACGTCAAAAGGGACAGACCGCCTACCACGTCTGTCCCCTTTAAATATATAGCAATACAAGTATATTCACCAGTTCACCAGTACAGTCAAGGGCTGAGGTGGTGATGCAACGATGACCGAGGTAGCCCTAGTTTCACGGTCACCAACCCGCTGACAGACGGTATCGCGTGACGGAGTCGCAATCATCGATGAAATATGACTACTATTACGGTTACCGCATGTCGTATTTACATTCTGCCACGGCGATGAATTCGCAGATGTTGCAATTATGTTGTGCAACATAGTGACTTCATTCCTCAGCTCTGTTGCGGCTCGTTCCGATTCTTCAAATTTGAAACGGATGACGGTGACTTCGGCTTTCAACGTGGTGATGTCTTTCAACAACCTGGTCACGTCTACGTGATCGAACGTCACGGGTGGCAGCTTGTTGAGACACACGCGACGAAAGTTGGGATGTCATCGGGGTCGGTCTCATTGAACAGCCTGAAGATGTCTTGCAGGTCTTTCTTACCGCGTCCATCCCTGTGACGTGTGATAAGACGGATTTGGGTCACGGCTGAATCTACTAACACTTTCTTCGCTTGGATGATCTCTCACACCTGGATGAACTCTCTGACACCTGGTCCATGACGTCCAATTTATGTAGAACAAAGGCCAGGAACTCGAGGACTACGACGGTATCGGAGCGTTTAGGTTGACACGCCGTTTCGAATTATTTTCGCGCAGTAGGTATGCTTACGCTACGAAAATATTATAGGTACGGCATTACAGCCACCACATCATTATGAAGCGACTGCACTGACCGGTAGTAAAATCGCGAAAATAATGAGTGAAGCTTTGACTTTAGTTTTAAACTACTTGTTCAATAATGGTTATATTTATGTTGCCTGGTAGGGTATGCTATTAGGCTTTAAGTTTGGCCAATCTATCTGAAATCATTGATATGTCAATCTTAGCAAAAAAATCTTGAACAACTGTTTTTAAATGTGAAGCACCGACCGAATAATAATGTCCTCTGGACCGATTTTCGGCCAAGGCGATCCTGACTCCGGGTTGTTACTGAGAATTTCTAGTCAGAAAAACCCAATAACTGATTTTGACCCCGCCCGGGAATCGAACCCGGGACTTCATGATCAGCGTTTACGGCCACAGCGGCAGTCAACCGACACTGAGTACTTTAATATACCTCACTGTGGCCAAAGAGTATGTTAATATACCTGGCTGTGGCCGTGGCAACACTCTACAGCATCATGTTGAGTCGGATGCCTTTTCGTTGCTATAACCTAATTTATTTTTATAATAATGTTTATTTTTCTTTTTAAGTGTGGTGTATGTGATATGATAGTGACGAATAAATATTCCAGTCATTATTTCATTCATTCATTCATTACCCTTAGTTTGAGATATCTTACAATAAAGAATAAATAAATAAATATTATATTTACATAATAATGCAAAAATATTTCATAATAACCCACTGTTTTAATTTGTTTTTAAAACAGGTCAAAGTTACAGTGTATCTTCGTAGTGCATATTAAAATAATTGTTTATTTTATAATTTTGAAAGACAATTAAGGTTAATAAATATGACTAACTAGCTGTTACCCGCGGCTTCGCCCGCATGGTCACTGGGAAATGAACTATCCATTGCTTTTTGAATTGAAAGAAAACTGAGTTTTATATATTTGTCAGAGTGCAGCCATTAAAAGGAAACTGAGCAAAATTGTCAGCCTATTTAAATGTTTTAAAACGCAGCGTATAGGAAAGCATGAAAATAGCCTGTTTTTTAATTAAAGGAAACTGAGCATAATTATCCGTCAGGGATGCAGACTTTTGAAACGAAACTGAGCTAAATTGATTCGTCAGAGATGCAGTTTTCTGAATTGAAAGGAAACTGAGCCAAATAAAAGATCCGTCAGAGATGCAGCCTTTTGAGTTGAAAGGAAACTGAGCTTAATAGGTCCGTCAGAGGTGCAGCATTTGGAATTGAAAAGAAACTGAGCTAAATAGGAAATTTTGAATTGAAAGGGAAGATCTGTAGAATTCTGATTAATTGATTGTGGGAATTTTGGAAAAAACTAACTGAACACTATTTTAAGACGCTACTGTACACAATGTTATATGTTTTCCATTCGGGGAAAGAATGTGGAGATTCTGGGCGTTTGACACGCGAACATGCTACATACAGCTGACCATGAGAGAAGCACGGTTTTCTAAGTTGACCCCGCTACCTGTAACGTTTGCCCTTGCGCTTTATTAATTGTCATTGCAAAACTGAGCTTAATAGGGAACTGCAACCTTTTGAATTGAAAAGGAAGATCTGTGGGAATTATAGGGATCCGTGGTGTAATAACATTTTCACCTTTTCCTACGCCTGTCAAAATTGTAGCACCGATTATGTTCCGTCCAAGATGTGTCACACGCAGCCTTGTCCCGTTACATAACCGAGGAGCATCTAAATTTCGCATTAGCATGACTGGGACGCCTAATTTTAATTGAAGCTTATGTGAGAGCACACCTGACAACTCTAGAGAATTTAGAAACTCTACGGGATATGAAGTGCTCTGTTCTGTGTCCATAACTGTGTCTACTGACAAATACTCTGTTACTTCTCCTGCTACTTCGCTTAATATATCTGAATTTATTTTGTTAACGCTCTCATTTTTTGGTGCAAGAATCGCCCTTTCACATAACCATTTGTCTTCATGCATGTTGTTCGTTAAATCTGAATAAACGCTCGCAACTCATTCGGAATGACTCTGCACTAAATTACAAAAATCTCTCGTCAATTTAACGCAGCCCTCAACATCCGTTTCCAACCGCCCATCGCCAATTTTTAATAGTGTGTCAGTATAGTTTCCAGCATTGATATCATTATACAAATGCACTCTCATATTCGTAGTTAAACTGAATTTTGTCACCTTGTTCCATAAAATAGACGACTTGAGGCAAGCTTTAATTTCATCTGCAGGTGTGCCCTTTTGAATGACAGGTAAAGTTTGACGAAAGTCACCAGCCAGTAAAACCACCATTCCTCCCATTACATCGGTATTGCTGCGCAAATCCTGCAGCGTTCGATTTAGTGCTTCTACAGCTTTTTTATGCGACATTGTACTTTCGTCCCATACGATTGATGACACGGTGATGCGATTCTTTCCTGGAAATTTCTTTCTGTGAAATATACACGCTCTCCATTTTCTAAGTGCACAGCAAGGTGAGTAACTGTTGGGTGCCTTTCGTGTAAAGGGAAGCCAAGGAGACGCCACGCTGCCTCGTTACTGCTGACATAACGCCCTGCTTGAAAGGTCTGTACTTCATTAACGGGATTTGCCTCACCTTCACTCCTGAGATTAAATATTGCTTGGTCGCTTCCTTTATTTATGTACTTACAGATATACTTGATTGCGCGGACAGAGCTACATGCTTCTACATTAATGTGGGCATTAAACATTTTACATATAATGGGCGAATACGGGACAATCCAGCTGTTATCTAAGGTTTCGAACGCTACAGAGCGAGATTTGATTGTAACTTTCCTGCCACCATCTTCGGGAGCTCTGCGTCTGTATAAAGGGTAGCCATTGTCATTGTGCACTGTTTCTTTTAATAGCTGTTTAGGAATTTCTTTGTACATTTTCCTTCTTTCATACATGGCGATATTGAATTTCGTGCTCCACATGGACCGTGAATCATATTTCGGACGATGGTATCATACAATTCTTTATCTTGCTCAGGATCCGGAATCTCGGCGCTTATTATGTCGTCTATTTGGCTGGGCCGCAACTTCTCTTTAAGCCATATTAGAATGGGCATGCGGTAATCCTCTTTTGCCATTCAATTGAATACATGAAGCACTGCACCTCTCCGAAAATTTTCCTTTGTTAATTACATACATTAATTTTTGTACTTTTAATCTAAATACTCTAGCAACTAAATCGTGTCTGTCAGTACTTTTTGGCCCGGCATTAGCTCCTCGGTTATTTCTTTCCATGTGGGATTGCAAGTAAAAGTAACAAAAGATCAGGTCTTCCGTAAGTTCGTACATAGGCGAATGCGTCTTGTTGGTACTCATGTAGGTAGCGGGGACTGTTAACAAATGATGAGGGCAGAATTACCATTTTACCTAAATCTCTGGGGCTTACATTGGTGTCGCTAGAAACTGCATCTTGTAAATGTATATAATTCTCAACGCGCAGCTTTTTTTGATTTAAAGATATATAACGGAGACGTTCACTTTCTACCTTCACATACATGTCTACCATAAATTGATGAAATAATTGTCTACACCGGGCTAAGAGGTTAAAATCATTTTCTCGCAACATCATATGATACGCATAAAAATCCATAAATGATACTTTTTTGTTCGGAGTAGGCTCCTTTGTGACCGGGTTAATGAGTGGAATTTGAAAATGATAACCCTCTTGTCCTTTGCAATAAATCAATGCGTATTGCAGAGCGTCATAAAACTTGTGTGTATCGGCTACCCGTTGCAATGTATCATCACGTGCTCGCAAGACAATGTCTCGTGAAGAAAATTGATCACCACTAATTACGGCTGCTATATCGTTTATCAAAAGTGCATTGTAGCGCCTTTCATGCTCTCCTCGAGGGGTCCTATCTGCGTGAATGACGACTTTATAATCCTCTTCAGGTAGGTTTTCTAAAGCAGTTTTAAATGTTTTGATTAAAATGTTACGTTCATGCAAGAATCTTTGAATTTTGAACACTGTGTCTCTCTCAACTCCCTGGATAAATTGGCAGCGACGGTCTACCTCATTTTCTTCGTCACCCATAAAATATACTTGTAAAAAATTTATGCTGTTCGTTTTCAGCTGGAAAAAGTGAACCTATTCTATGATAAATTTGCCCTTGCACCGTAAATGTAGGCGAAAATCCCGGCATTATTATTTCCCGGTCAACTCCGAAGGATGTCATTTGAAAGCATGAGTTATATTTCCGGATCCTGTTTAAAAAGCGCCGTGACTCATTAGCATCATATAAAAAGAGAGTTTTCAAAGGTTTTTCTGGTTCCCTAAGTAACGGAAGAGAGAGACTTTGCCATTGGAACAGCACATGCCTGCGGTCTCATCTTTCCATTTTAAAGCGCTGCAAAATCGACACAGCTTGTCCATCAGTCTGATAACAACTAACCTGTGATTTTTATAATCAATCAACGGATCATAATTGAATGCTGCGTCATTAAAAACCGACCAATTATTTCTTTGAAAATTTTGTCGACGTTCAGCTTGGAGCTGTGCATTTGCATCTCTTCGCGCCTGTGTCTGTTCTGGTGTTTCAGATGCCCTTATAGTAGATTGACGTTCAGCTTGCTCAATGAGTCTGTGTTGAGTTTCATCAGGTGTTTCCGCGGCTCTTAAGGCGGCCTGACGTTCCGCTTGTTCGAATAGCCTTTGCTGACTTTGAGCAGGTGTTTCAGTAGCTCTTAAAGTAGAGTAGTAGTTAATAAGAACTCTCAAAAAATATTTTTCTTATAATTTTGCACAATTTTTCTTATTGTAATACCGATTCATTCATAACCACATATAAGAACTGTATTCATTTCCGTTCAATAAATATTACTAAGGCTTATTAATAAGGCTTACTAAGAACTGTTTCTACCATTGTTAAGTAATAGTTAAGGGTGAAAGCGTGACAGGTGGTGATAGTATTTCTTATCCATACTTATAATCACGCCTGTTACCCTTGCGGGGTAGGCAGAGCATCAACGGATTACTTAATATCGTCTGCGAGGTTATCGCCTATTCTGTGAATTACGATGCACCAAAACGTTTGAAGAAAATCAACTGGTGAATTTTATGTTTTTATCGCTCTCTTCCGGTCCTGCGTGGAAAAATACAGATCCATACATTTTTATCTTAATTTTGGTAAAAGACATAATAATCCAGATATTCTGACCTTCTGTGTTCGTCCATCGTACCGTCGTCCGTTTTGTAGAACCACGGTGGCGCCACCTAGCTGAATTTAATTTTGCAACATATTCGATTTTCCCACGGAATGATATGTTTTCCGCTGAAAAAAGTAGCCTATGTCACTCTACAGCCACCGAACTATCCCCATACAAATAATCATGCCATGCCGACGCTCTGTTGCGACGTGAAAGAAGGACAAACTTGTGCAACATATTCGATTTTCCCACGGAATGAGATGTTTTCCGCGGAAAAAGTAGCCTTTGTCACTCTACAGCCACCGGACTATCCCCATACAAAAAATCATGCCATGCCGATGCTCTGTTGCGACGTGAAAGAAGGACAAACAAACAAACAAACACACTTTCGCATTTATAATATTAGTATGGATTGTTTTTTAAAAGAATTTGACCCTTTTCGTTCATTGGCTTTAAGTCAAAGGAAAAGTTATTGATTATTTTTTATCCAAGTGCGGTAAACCCATAAGGAGAGTAAGGTTTTACTAGATTTGCCCACCGTCTATTGGATTGCAAGAAGGCACATTTAACTCTTAAAAAGTCGTCAGATTCCGAGAACTATATCTCAACTAATAACTACGGTTGCCAAACACGGTGGCAATGGGCCAGCCATATAGCTCGAAGAACCGGCAACCGATGGGGAAGAAAGGTTCTCGTGTGGCAGCCTTATAGCCCGGCAGGCGAAGTGTAGTGCATCCCCACACTAGATGGGGTGACGGCCTGGTAAGAGATGGAGGTGGCAGTGCTTTGTACTATGTCCAGCAGTGCACTTGTGAAGGGCTGTAATGACGATGGTGATTATGATGATGAAATATTTAAAGAAAGTATATAACAAGGGTAAAAGATTTTAATAAATATTTTTACTACATTTCTATTAACTTAAATCTAAATATGCTTATTATTTAGATTTGAGTTAATCTTAAGACTTTGACTTTATAAAAGGTATGTAAAAAAAAGTTAGTATTCCATGCATGGTTATTTTATTTTGAATATAATTATATTTACCGTGTTGTGGCGGCATAATAAAAACCATCACCTCATCTCACCCCGATAACTACTAACTACTTAGGAAAATCCCTGAAGATCCACCAGATAAAACATGTAAAAAATAAAGATTTGAAAATAAATTAGCTGAGATCTACAAGATGTAAATAAATGCTCCATATTTTGGCTGAGCACTTCCCGGATGTTGACCCCGGGTCCGGGGCATTATCAGCTCCGGTAGATAATGCTGTCACTCATTTCGCCGGCTTCATCCTGTGGCACTATTGCCAACATGGAGGAGAAGATACCGGCGATCACCCTTCTATACTAACGACGTCCCCGCGCTGGGCTTTCACGGCGGTGGCTTTGACCTCAGCCTAAAGCGCCCCGTAACCGAAGTTTCTGTTAGCTGAGCTGAGTGGACTGAGGTCTCTTTTTCTCACGTAGCCTCCTCCAGCACGCCTTCAAGGACGTCAAGTGGCGGCCGTGTAATTTCACTTAAGTGTACCTCTCCGGAGAGGACACTAAAATTGTGTAAAGTGCGGCTGGCACCTCCACCCTCGTCGATAGGTGAAATCAGCGCCGAAATGCCAAAAAAGCGGAGGCTATACAAGTTCATTATCAAAGAAAAAGAAGAATCAAGAATTTTCTGCTTTATAAATGGGCATACGAAGTAGGCTTAATTATTAATTATGAAAAAAATCTATGCATTTTCGTTGCTTTTTGCATAATATTTTAATTAAGCCAATCATTAAAGCATCTCATCACAGACCTGTTTATAATATATTATATCTGTGACACGCATCAATGCCTGCAAAATCAACATAGTAATCGGTATTTAATTAGTCGGTAAAAAACCGGACAAATGCGAGTATGACATGCGGATCGAGGGTTCCGTACAAATTCGTATGTAGATAGTTCGTCCGTTACGAGAGTCGAGTCTCAATTTTTCCGAGTAAGTTTTTCCCTGAAATGTGTAACCACAACAAATTTGTAAGTGGTGACTGAAAAAGGAATGAATAGTACCGCGTTGTAAATTCGATCGATATAATTCGAAAAATCGTTGTCTACAATTGTATTAGTTTTTGTAGTGTTTGTGTTTATTAAGAGTAACATAACCTATGGAGGAGAAATAAATTGAAAATGCATTTTGGAGATTGGTTTTAAAATCTATGTTGAAACTTCCTACAATAAGACGAGAAATATAATTATTGCCGTTGTTACCATATATCGCTGTGTATATGCATTCGTTTCGCTTTGGTAAGACATCGTGCGCGACCCATAAACATGAATTCGATTTTCAGATGAATGCCAACTGAAAATCGAACATTTCAAAATGTATACACTCACAATGTCCGTTTCCAGTGTCCGGATTAACTAAGCAATTTATTATTTTTTAATCTTTTTATGATCCAGCTGTCACAGCATCCTTAAGATTGCAACGTACATACGTGCTAGAACCCAACCTAGATTTGCATTAGCTGCTGCTGCACCGTCTACTCTGCACACCTCATCATCATTCATCATCAAGATCTCAGAAATCATTTTCATCATACAAGCGTCGAATCTGGTGTGTTTCCTGATTTAATGAAACATAGTAAAGTCATACCTTTATTTAAATCTGGTAGTACATTAGACCTCACCAACTTTAGACCGATTTCTGTACTACCAACATTTAGTAAAATTTTTGAAAAAATAATTTTAGATCAGATCAGAAGTTTCTTTAATATTAATAAATTGCTACATAAAAATCAATTCGGTTTTACAAGGGGTCGCTCGACAACTGACGCTGGAGTTGAGCTTATTAAACATATTTTTTGTGCATGGGAGAATTCGTAGGATGCTTTGGGTATATTTTGTGACCTTTCCAAGGCCTTAGACTGTGTTCACCATGAGACATTAATCAGGAAGCTACAGTACTATGGTGTCAAGAACACAGCGCTTAAACTTATTATTTCATATTTAAGTAATAGAATGCAGAAAGTTATTATCAATGGTAAAAGTTCTTCCGGGTCACCTGTACTAATGGGTGTCCCTCAGGGCTCGATTCTCGGCCCATTCCTATTTCTGGTATATATTAATGACTTACCTTCCCTTGTAGGGGATAATCATGATATAGTATTATTTGCTGATGATACTTCCTTGATTTTTAAACTTAAACGTCAATCATTTAACTATTTTTGTTTTACAGAAGAGGGCTATTAGAGCTATTTACAACCTAAAACCGAGAGAGTCTCTTAGAGATAAATTTAAAGAAATAAATAAATTAACTTTGACCTCTCAGTATATTTACGAAAATTTAATGTATGTTCACAAAAACAAAGGTAGTTTTAGTAAAAAATGATATACATTCTGTAAACACTAGGAACAAACACAAGCTAGTGATACCAGTTTCTCGACTCCACAGAGTCAGTAATTCATTCTTGGGGCAATGTATACGCTATTACAACAAGGTCCCGGAAAGTGTACAGGCTCTCTCTATTACCAAGTTTAAATGTTTTGTTAAGCTGAAACTGTATAAAAGGGTTATTATAGTATAAATGAATATATGATTGATAATAACCCTGGGAATGAGGTGGTCGCTACCAAGCAGTTTCTAAAATAAATTTTGTACTTAAATAGTTTGTACAACCATTAATGTAAAACTTACTTTAAAAAAAAAAGTCCCGCTGGGTCTCTTGCTGGTTCTTCCCAGGACAGAGGTTTTTTTTTCGAACCAGTGGTAAAGTAAAAAATGACTTTCAATAAGAATTACACATGTAATCTATATTGAATAAAAAATTATTCTATTCTATTCTATCATTACAGCCCTTCACAAGTCCACTGCTGCACAAAGGCCTCACCCAAGGAATGCCACAAAGTGCGGTCTGGTAAATATCTTACCAGGTCGTCACTCTATCTAGTGCGGGGACGCACTACACTTCGCCTGCCGGTACAAGGCCACTTGAGAACCTTTCTTCCCCACCTACATGGCCGGCCCATTGCCACTTCAGCTTACTAATCCGTTGGGCTATGTCGGTTACTCTGGTTCTACTGTGGATATCCTCGTTTTTAAGTCTATTACGAAGAGAAACCCAGAGCATAGCCCTTTCCATAGCGAACATCTGTCCCAAAAAGGTGTCGGATTTATCGTCTCTTGTTAACAACGTTGTAAAGATCAACGCAACCCTTATCGTTACACTCTTAGTATCGACGATTGTTGCGTATCTTATACTCAGAATCACCAAACGGTATTCGCTGAAGGTTAGACAGGTTTACGCACCAACTTTTTAATCTCATGGCTGTTAGACAGGATATGAAGCTGCAATCTTCAGCAGATATGACAGCATACAGGAAACTGAACAAACAGATCTCCAAATGCATGCGACAGACTATATCCCGGACATCAGTCCGAGCGGGTAAGTATGGCTCTCCATGACATTAAAAACGGCAAGGCCCCGGACGAGGATGGAATTACAGTGGATCTTCTAAAAGCGGGTGGAAAACCAGTACTTAAATTCAGAAGCTCTTTAATTCTGTCCCCATGGTGGCATAACTCCGGAGGCGTGGAGCAGAAGTGTGGTGGTCTTGTTTTACAAAAAAGGTGACAACGCTCTCTTGAAGGACAACAGTCTGATTTCCCTTCTACATACAAACCGCGTCTACATGCTGTTTTCGAGAGTCATAACGAATCGTTTCAAACGCAGACGCGATGACTTCCAGCCTCCCGAACAAGCCGCTTTCCGAAAAGGCTTTAGTACCATAGACCACATACTTACCCTTCGGCAAACTGTACAGAAGACCGAAGAGTACAATCTTCCACTTTGTTTTGCGTATGTGGACTATGAGAAAGACTTTGATTCCGTTCAAATTTGGGCTGTGCCATAGTCCTTTCAGCGGTGCCAAGTTGACTGTCGGTATATCGAAGTGCTGAAGTGTTTGTACAGTAGGGCTACGATGGCTATCCGATTACAGAACGTGAGTACGAAACCTAACCAACTGCAGAGAGGTGTAAGACAAGGTGACGTAATATCCCCGAAACTCTTCACCGCTGCATTGGAAGACGTTAGCAAGCTACTGGATTGGAAAGGATACGGTATTAACGTCAATAGCTAGTACAAGTCGTGGCACGTAAATCTAGCGCTGAACGAAACATGGAGGGGACGCGCACGAATTGAATTGTACGAAGGTGACTGGAGAGCCAATCAGCGCGTGCGAACGATACGCACGAGCGTAGTAATAACGATCACCGCTAGACTTACATATTTGCCGCTACTTATACATCACTCGACTTCGATTTGTAGGCGATATAGTCTTTATGGCAGAATCGCGGACGGCCATTGGGCATAGTGAATTTTTCAACGAATAGGTTTTAAGATGAACATGGACAAAACAAAAGTCATGTGTAACATCCATGTCACACCTATGCCGGTTGTTGTTGGGAGCACTAACCTCGAAGTTGCTGAAGAGTATGTTTACCTGGGACAAATAGTCCGACTAGGTAAGTCCAACTACGACCGACAGGTCAATCGACGGATTCAACTCGGCTGGGCAGCGTTCGGATCTTCCCGTCAGGCATACGTCAAAACTTTAAAACAAGATTGTACAACCAGCGCGTGTTTCCAGTGATGACTTACGGTCAATCCTCCAACTGCAAATGTAAGTTTTAATCGAATTTTTTTTTGTGATAAAACTACAAATTAACAAATTTCGAACTTTTTCCTTTGCTTGTGCTGTTAGACTTTGCTTCTTGCCAAATTTTATGATTCTAGGTCAAGGGGAAGTAGGTTTTGAATTATTTTATATTTATATATAGTGTATAGCATACATTTAGTTTCAAAATAATATGTCGCATAAATCTCCGTATTTTTTTTTTGTATTTTTTTAAAGCTTTAATGGATTGTAGACCTACGTATTGGATATTAATTTCAACTTGATATCTCCACGCGTTTCTAAGAAAAAGGTTCTTGACGACAGACAGATGAACGGACAACGAACTCATCCTATAAGACTTCCGTTTTTTCCTTTTGGGGTACGGAACTCTAAATAATTTAAAATTAAAAAAAATAGTACAACCGACTTCAAAATAAATTATTAACAATAACTCAAAAACCATTGGTCACACCTAGATCAAATTTATATGGAACCACATGAGAAGCACCAGCTTTCAAATAAAAAAAGAATCATCGAAATCTGTTCACCCAGAAAAAAGTTATGAGGTAATACACATAAAAAAAAAGGAAAAATAAAACATACAGTCGAATTTAGTACCGTCTCCTTTTTGAAGTCGCTAGAAAACAAGAATTA
This sequence comes from Parnassius orleans, assembly GCA_029286625.1. Lineage (NCBI taxonomy): Eukaryota > Metazoa > Arthropoda > Insecta > Lepidoptera > Papilionidae > Parnassius > Parnassius orleans. The sequence continues at coordinate 287,579 of JAGSMP010000199.1, forward strand.
GTCACACAATATCTTGGTGTCGTAATAGACATTACACGACATCTGAGACCTATGAATCATACTTGAAATAAATTCAGATAAAATGAATTATGCTTTGGCAGACTCTACTCTTAATTATGGTTATTTTCCTTAGTGTCGAGAAAGAGTAGACACTAAGGAAAATAATGATGAATACTTTTAATTCATCATTATTTACCTTGGACCTAGTGGTGAATGCCAATACTTATCAAATAACCAAGGTATTAGCGTCATTGTTTGACGTTAATTTACCTATAATATTAACACATTTGCACCAAAGTGGAAAAATAAAAAAAACCTCAAGAATTGAGTGCCTCGTGAAGTGCACTCTCTATAAGCGCAGGACCAACGGCTTTACGTGCTTTCCGAGACATGAGGGTGAAACACTGCCAACTTCTTGACTCCGGGCTGCTACTGAAAACTTCTTGTCAAAAAAAAACAATATCTGATTTGGACCTGACCCGGGATTCTAACCTGAGAAAGACCTCACATTGTTTGAAAGGCCGTATTAATATTAAAAGACCTGCAGTTTGAAATCATACGTCATCCTCCGTACTTGCCAGATTTAGACAGAAAGCAATTATCATATTTCCCGCAATTTGGACAATTTTCTGCAAGAAAAAATGTATTCTCAGGAAGTGGTACAAAATGATTCATAGACTTCATAAAGTCCAGAACCACAAAGTTCTATCGCCAAGGAATAAATAACTATTTCTTTAGATGGCAGAAATGTAAAGGTCATCATCGTCTTCATCATTACAACCTTTCACAAGTCCACTCCTGAACATAGGCCTTCCCCAAGGAATGCCACAAAGCACGCTCCTGAGCTGTCCTGTTCTTGTAGATAATGAAGGCAATTAGATTGAATATATATATATATATATATATAACATCCTAGAAATTCGGGTTTTTGAATTTTTCAATATAAAACGGCAACTTCCTTCTTAAAATATACAAGAGCTTCCGCACTTCACAGCCAAACATACGTACCAGGATTTGTTCTTCTATGTTATAATTATATTTAACAACCTAAAGTACCTGGAAATACATATTACATTGATGTTCAAATACTATTAATTATTATTAGTTTTAGCCTTGGAATTTAAGCATTGTGGTTTTTTGTACAGCCGCCGATTTTTCAACTCCTAAAGCAATGTCTTTAAACACGTGATAGCTTGAAAAAACCTTAAAAAGAACAGAGCTACGCAAAGAAATTGAAATAGATGCCACCAAATTTTAACTCAAATATCATCGATAAAAAAGGAAACTTAATTTATTTTTATTGTATTTTATTTTCTACTACATTTCTTTTTCTTTTTGTATTATGTATTTGCCATTTAAATATTATTTTTATTTTTCAAAAGAAAACAAGTACTACTAATAATATTACGCTAAAAATGCTTGTTTAAGGAGTGATTTGGTCCACAGTAGTAGAATGGTGGATCGAACCCACGATTTTTCCAGTTTGTAGTCCGCACCTTTAACCATTAATCTGCTGTCGTTGACATTTGTATAAATATATTCATTTAATCGCCTTTTCTCACAAAAACTCCGTTAAACCAACGTACTGGTAAATAATTAGATAAGGAATTTAAATTACTTATATACTTAATTTTAAGTAAACATAAAAATTCAAAGACTGGAAGACAGAAAGACATTTAATTTACAAGCGTTTTTTTGTTTCTTAAATTATTCGATCATCTAATGTTACCAAAAAAGTCGGCCAAGTGCGAGTTGCATCTTGCTCCATTAGGGTTACGTACATATTATGACCAATCAACTTTTTTTAAACTATAGACATCGCAACAAACTTTAAAAGAAAAAATACCTAAAATAATGTTCGGTTGTTTCTACGACTTACAAAAATACATTATGATGATGTTTTCAGTGTTTGTTGCTTAACTATAGTTTATGCTTCATAATATACATAATTTTCAAATTCTTAACTAGTTAAGTTGATAGATAGAATTCGTAATAAAACGTTCTAAAACTGAGGACTTGACAATCCCTTCCTTTTTTATTTAGATGTTAATAAAAAATAAAACATAATATATTTGATATGAAAAAAATCGGCTTTTTTCTCTTAAAATATGTCCCCTGAAAATGATTTTATTGAATATCTAATTCAATATTCAGTTCTGGTTTAATTTGATGAAGAATCATCAAGTATCCAATTTTCAGGTAAGTTTCTCTCATTACGTCTGTGAGCTTTATCCGTGTCATACGATACGGACAGACAGACATTAAAGTGAATAAAAAGCTCCGTTTTTCCCTTTGGGTACGGAACCCTAACTAGAAATATCATGCGCATTATCAACATAAACAACTCTGTAAACTTTGTCAATTTCTAAAGTTGTATTAAAATTATAGATGAATATTTAATAAACCGATATGGATTTTATTAAAGATATTTTTAGCCAAATTTACCCAAATAAATGATAAATAAAACAGCATTTTTTTATTTCTTGATATATTTTACTATATTGTATCTATATTACTATATCATTGGATATTTGAAACAGAGCTTTAATAACTAATAGTCTTCTAAATTTTAACGTGAACCATTTCATAGGATAGGGTATCGAAGAACTAAGTCGCCGACTTGAACCCTCTAATTTAATAAAATAGGAATCATTTCAATCGATTCAGACATTTCCAGAAATCGGTGCACAAACATAAAAATCTACGCGTTGACATAGACCTTTTTCATAGTTAGAAACGACAAGAACATCAGTGTGATTGTGAATGAATCGTGTTTTTTTTAATATGGAATTAGGATGACTAACGAGCACACAGTCCACCTGATGGTAAGCGGATTTATCCTCGATTAAGAATCAAAAAGAAGATGCTTTGTCACATCTGAAGACTAAGATGATGAAAATTACGTAGCAACTGAATTATGCTTTTTAATTAATAATATATTATTTCGTAACCCAAAATAAGATATTAATATAAAAAGACAACGGCTTTGAATAAAAATACTTTTACGGATTCTATCGCGTTTAATTAACTTATTTTTATATTTTTATTAATTCCCGACGTTTCGGGTGCTTTACAGCACATGGGTGCTGTAAAGCACCCGAAACGAAACGAAATGGGGTCACAGGGGACTGAGGTAATAGACGTCCCGATGTCAGAGTTAACCGTCAAAGCAAGCAGGTTCTGCACGACAACAAGCTTCGTGTCCCGCACCTACGTCACAGTGACGGGTGAAGCCGGCCACAGTCGAGCGTGTGCCTGCTGTACTACCATATGTTAGAGGTGTCACAGACAAAATTGGCTACATCTTGAAGCGAGCTTCTATTAGAACATTCTTCAAGCTGCCGAAGAAGATTAATCAGTTCTTACCATCTGTCAAGTGCAATATTCCTCTACAAGATGCAGGAGTGTACAAGCTTGATTGTGAATGTGGTCTCTCATATATAGGGCAAACAAAACGATCAATAAAAACCCGCGTAAAAGAACACATAGCTGACGTGAAGCACCAACGTTCCGGGAAGTCTGCAGTTTGTGATCATATCCTAGACGGCCCCCGCCATTACATTAGATTTGATAAACCACAAATTCTCGCGAAAGAACATCGATTCCTGCCAAGGATGATACGTGAGGCTATTGAAATTAAAAAACATCCTAATTTCAATAGAGAGGGAGGCTGGGTACTACCACCTGCTTGGGATCTAGTAATTAATAAAATTCAAACTAAACCCAAGCATACCACTGCAAGACTTCAAGACACAGTTAGTTCTTTCTGCGTAGATCGGACCAAAATTAAAAATTAAAAAAAGCTAAAGGTACTCCGGATTAACTCTGTCATCGGGACGTCAATCACCTCAGTCCCCCGTGACCACGGGTGCTGTAAAGCACCCGAAACGTCGGGAATTAATAAAAATAAGTTGATTAAACGCGATATAATCCGTAAAAGTGGTGTTTATTCAAAATATATGCTAATTTCTGAAAATTCCCTGAATTTATGTTCTTTTTTCAGTAATATGCATGTTCCTCCTCTTTTGCTGTTGCTTCGGCTGTAAGACGAAGCCAAAATGTAATTTGGTACATTTAGGTTTAATTCGTGACCTGCCATCATAAAATGTTCAGTTATACATATACAGCGTCTTTAATTTTGTTATGGTCTCTGAGTTCTTCCAAATTTATACATAATGCATCGTTAAATATACAAAATTTGACCTGCTCAAAGTTCAAAAACTTTATTAAACTAAGTTTGTATAAAAAGGGTTATTATAATATTAAGGACTTTTTGGATGATAATAACCCCTGAGAATGAGATGATCGCTACCAAGCTATTTCTAATTTGTTGTGTTGTTAATTGTGTAACATACATGATTGTAAGCTGTTATTTTTAAAAAAAAGTCCCGCTGGGATTCTTGCTGGTTCTTCCCAGGACAGAGGTTTTTTTTTTTCGAACCAGTGGTAATTAAACAAAAGAGTGACTTTCAATAAGTATTATTTATAATCTATATTGAATAAAAAAGTTTCTGTTTCTGTTAATTATTATAATACGTAGGCCATGGATTCGAACAGAACTTTCGCATCAACTTTTTTTTGTATGTCGATCTGTTCAAATGAGCACAAATCAATTAAAATATTATTCGTTATACAAGGTCCATCTTGACGTACGCCCCGCCAAAGTCATGCACGATGCACGCTTGACGTACGTCACTTAACGTACGTCATTGACGTATAAGACGTTATAGTTTAGCGTGGCGCATCACTATCGTAAGTGGGGGGGCACTCATCCATGAAGTACAACAATATCTGTGTGACAGTTTATCTAAAAAAATACGAAACTTCGTAGGCGTGAGCTGTCAAAATTATTTAGCTAAATTTGACTGAGTTTAGGCTGAGATTTAATATTAGAGTGGTCGTTAGGAACAAAAAATTGAATCATTGCGCTGCAAACCGGCGCTTGGTCTAGAGCAACGGTAATTATTTTCATTTAAGTGTTACCTATTCTTCATTTCTTGTGATAATGTTTGAGTTAGTCGTATTTTACGCATATTAATCTACGTTTTAGAATCATGGATTAGAAGGAACTGCGTTTTTCGAAATTAATAGACCTAGCTTTAATGAATGCAGGTATTAGTCCCAAGTACCTCATTAGAAGAAAATATACCAACTGTAAGTTATTATTAAAGTTAATATAATTTACTTTTATATTGACGATAACATAATTTTTTTTTCTTTGCAGGATTCCTTATCCATACAAAATGTTTCTGATGATTATAATTCGTGTAATTCTAAGAAAAAATATTTGATTATTTTGAATTATTTCAAAGTTGCTTCTCGTCGGATGATTCCAACGCTAATTTTGTTGCTGATTTGGAACTTCAGGGAAAGGAACTTTTTAGTCTATCGGAGGTAGATCCCAACTATGTTTTGATTGCATCACGTCATAAGCAGGAGTGCTACAGGGCCTGGGCTGACGCGTCGATGTCCATGGATGAAAAAAAAACAAGAAGAAAAGAAGTATAATAAAATATAAGAAGCATAATTCCGCTTCCAGGTCCTTCAAAAGAGTCATTGCTAACGCAAAGTCAGTGCACATCGGCAGAATTGGCGAGATATTAGTTCACCTTCCTTCGGGAACCCGTGCATTTTGGTCTCTCGCTAAGGCTGTCCAAGGGAACTTCTATCAGCCATCTCTTCCATCTCTGCACAGGGAGAACGACTCACTGACCGCAAAGGAGAAAGCCGATCTGTTAGGCTCTCTTTTTGCATTCAACTCGGCTTTCGGTGACGGGGGAACCCACAGCCGATCATTCTACGGTGTGAGTGTTCAGTGCACAAAGCACTCCTCTCTCTGAACGTCAACAAGTCGAGTGAGCCTGATGGAATCCCTCATATTGTGCCAAAGACATGTGCTCCGGAGTGGGCACCGGTTCTAACGCTTTTTTTCCGGTACTTCTACTAGGCGTAGGCGTAGTTCCGAACTCATGAGAGACAGCTTTAGTGCACCTGATACCCAAAATGGCGACTGTTTAGACCCGTTCAACTACAGACCTATCACCTCCTTGTTCTCCAAAATGATGGAAACCATTATAAACTGCCAGCTCATTAGGTATCTTGAGGTTACCGCTATCACTGTTTTCGCTGAGGTCACTCAGCTGTTGAACTTCCGGTGTATTTGACTCCAAGATGATGAATGATGGATACAATAGAGCCCAAGAGGAAGACCTTGGCTATTCGTTTGGTCATATGGAAGGCCTTCGATCGGGTTTGGCACAAAGCGATTCTTTCTAAACTTCCTTCCTATGGGCTTCCAAAGAAATTGTGCAATTGGATTACCAGTTTTCTTGCAGATCGCAGCATCAAGGTCGTAGTAGACGGTGCATGCTCACAATACAAGCCTATCTATGCTTGGATTCCACAAGACTGCGGGCTAACACCTCACACCAATAACATTCATTGGTATACGGATGACAGCACTGGTGATGTATTTTACACCGGCGGTGCCAATATTTCTCGGGAACACGTCGTCGAATATCGGAACAAACTTGTGTCTGAAGTCGAGTCTTTGTTAAATAAAGTCTCGGATTAGTCTCTAAAGACATAGGTTTGCGTATTCACCGCTAAAAATATCCCTTTGTTGTATCTCTTCAATTTCAGGGCTTCATCATTCTCGGCGTCGACTTATCGAATGACGTACAGTTCCGCGGTCACTTGGAAGGGAAGGCTAAATTGGCTTCTAAAAAGCTTTGCGTGTTCAGCAGAGCGGGACTGTATTTCATGCCGGCACACCGCTTGTAACTTTACAACGCGCAGTTTCGGCCTACTATCTACTAGTTCCGAATACTGTTCTCATCTTTGGGCCGTGACATCTCATTGCCAGCTCCTTCCAGTTGAACGCATTCAACGAAGAGCGGCTCTTGAGCGGAATTTGAGGAATAATTTGGATTAATTCCAGCCGCCAAATTCCACCAACGCACATCGTGACAAAACTCAGGATACCAACCACACCGTCTGGATGCTTGGTGGTCCACCACTGTGTGATTTACTAGGAGTTTTCTTCCTTGCCACAACTTCTTTGTGGAATTGTTTACGACCGGCGATTTTTCCGGACCGATAGGTCTGGAGGACATTATTATTATTATTTACACGTGGTAGAGCCACGCTGCAGTTATATTATGGTTGTAGCACGAAAGAGCCGGCTCGACCGGTGTAGGACCACGCTCTCTTACTATATCAGCGTAAAATGGCAGCTTAATGCTTGCTGGGTTTCGTATGATGAGCGTATCATAGTCCTCGGCGGTGATAACGCATCTGCATTTTGATTCTTAATCGAGGATAAATGTAATGTCTATGGGCCACAGCATCCACACTTACCATCAGATGAACTGTGTTCTTGTTTGTCACCCTTAATCAATAAAAAAAATTGTAATGAATTAATTAATCAATCAACGAGGAACTCTGGAACGAGGAAATTTACCTGAATGCTTTACTGTGTGGTTCAGGGAATAAGTGTGCGTCTAGTACACGAGGTAACAAAGTTCGATCCTCATCTACTCTAATGTCATTGTTTATTACAATTTCAAATTCTTATTTACTTTATGCTCAGCATTGAAATAATAGTTACTTTACGTCACGTTAGCCGTGATAATTTAAGTAATGGGCATGCGCTGTATGAAATTGACATGGCTGACTACTATGAAATTGTTAATTGTAATATTTTGAAGTGCTGATTTATTACTAGCTTGATGAAGGTTAACATCGTTAGAAAATCTCCATGTCTAAGGAATGAAATATTTCGAAAACATGTGAAGTCGCGTAATGGAGCAGCGCAGCGGACTATTAATTGTTCTATAACCAATTTTTGTGCGAGCAGCTATGTAGGTCTAATAAGACCAGTATCACTGCGACCAGTAAGATCTATTGTGATCGCTGCTGTGCTTATAATTCATTGCTAATTCCTATAGCTTCAATGAATTTAAGGAGTTTCTAAGCTGTATAACCCTTAGGCATGAGCCCAGTGTACGTGTGTAATCTGTAACTTTATTTTTAGTTTAGTTTACAACTAGTACTCTCTTGAAACTTGGTTTTTGTTTAAGTCTTAATAAGATTTTTTATTTATTGTTTTATTTACTAACAGTAATATTACAGTTTGTTAAAAGTCCACTGTTGAACAAAGGCCACCTTTATAGATTGCCTAATAGTGGGGATATTTGACACAGTTGCCACGCTTGGCAGGCGGCTGGTGGGGCAACCGCAGTTTATTATTTTTGATATTAGGAAGACGCTGCTACCCATATCCTGGTTTGTAAAATACACAAATGAGACGTGAATGTGTTTATTAAAATAAAAGAAACTATTACATAGTTAAGTGATAAGTGCAAACTAACCTAAGTATATATATTTTTTAGAAGGGTAAGCAAACTTGCATACGATGATAAGTGAGCATCACTTGTGAACATTTTTTTGGTAATAAATGATTTATTTTGTATATTTAGTTATATCTTTGGAGATTTCCATTTTTCGTCTGCCTTGGTTCTTGTCTCTTAAATGAACATATAATGTGATTCACTTATTATATTCAAGAATAATTTTTATCACTGCCTTTTTTTGTTCATCTCCATGGTATCTTGTAACAGTGTCTTTATTAATCGGTTAAAAGGAACTTCAACCATTAAAAAGAACGGTATTGCTGCCAGGTACGATAAAGTTACAATGCCCAGATGGTTTATAACCTAGAAAAGAGAACGACATATTCTTTCATCTTTATCAGCTTTTCGAATCTATTATTTCTTAAATCGAGTTGACAAACGAACACACAGTTTACTATAAGGTGGAATGTGTGTTTGTCTGGCAACCAACTTGAAACAAAAAAATCTACAGATGTCTTATGACCTTTGAGGACCAAGATGGGATGCGTCACAACCTGTAATTATATCTTCTCTCTAAACCCTTCAGACTGAATTGACCGGTCTGAAGTGTTTAGACCGCACTGTTGCTTGTCGGCTTGCTGCTTGGTACCGATCCAGATGGACTCCTTGGCAGAAAACCTAAGACATAGAATGCGCTTTATATCAAATTTCTTGGAAGAAACTTCCATACCCACGCGTTTGGGTGCTTAAATGCAAGAACGATATCCTAGCTCAACTAATGAATAGAGTAGAATGAGGTAGAATAGAATATTTTTTTGGAGATTTTTTGGGTCTTTGTTATAGAAGCGTATGCATATACCTTGCCCCAGGAATGAATTACTGACTCTATGGAATCGATTAACTGTTAGCATTAGCTTATGTTTGTTCCTTATGTTTACACAATATAATATAATAATAATTATGCGATGGCCTTGCTCTTCAAGAAAAGCGACAACCCTCTTACAGAACTAATAACTGATTTTCCTTCTAAGCCGCGTCTACGTGCTGTTTTCGAGATTCATTACGAATCGTCTCACACGCAGACTCGACGACTTTCAGCCTCCCGAAAAAGCCGCTTTCTGAAAAGACTTCAGAACCATAGAACACATACATATGCTTCGGCAAATTGTACAGATGACTGAAGAGTACAAACTGCCACTTTGCCTTGCGTATGTGGACTATAAGAAAGCCTTTGATTCAGTTGAAATTTGGGCAGTGCCATAGTCCCTTCAGCGGTGCCAAGTTGACTGTTGGTATATCGAAGTGCTGAAGTCTCTCTACAGTAGGGCTACGATGGCTATCCGAGTGCAGAACCAGTGAACTAAACCCATCCAACTGCAGAGAGGTGTAAGACAGGGTGACGTTATATCAACGAAACTCTTCAACGTTGCATTGGTAGACGTTTTCAAGTGACAGTACTGGAAAGGATATGGTAACTCTGCCTGTAACCTATATGGTAAAGCTCTGGCTGGCCGGAGAGTGGGGTTCTTTCACCTTTCCTGTGGAATATAGTCATAAATGAACTCATCAGAAAATTAAATACCAATCACCTTTATAAAAGAGGTTATGCAGATTACCTGACAGAAACACTGTTCTAGTAATGTTTATACAAAAACGAATGCTGAATAACTATCAACTTCCAAGTTTTTCAGCACAAAACTCCAGCTATCCTCTGAGATAAAATATTTAGGTCTTACCTTGGACAGTAAACTCAACTGGAATAAACACATAGAAAACAAAATCAACAAGGCTAGTACAACTTTCTGGCAATGCAGAAACATGATTGGTAAACGATGGAGTCTGACGCCAAAAATTGTACTGTGGCTGTACAAAACTGTAATTTGGCTCATGATCACATACAGCGCTCTAGTATGGTGGACCAAAACAAATGAAGTCACCACTATAAAGAAGCTTCAGCGATACCAGAGACCAGCATGTATGGTTGGCACAGACTGCGTCAGGACTACACCAAAAGCAGCCTTAGAGGCTATGCTGGAGCTAACACCATTACACCTGCACATACAACAAGAAGCGTCTTTAGCTGCCATTAGACTCAAGACCCTAAATCTTTGGAGTAAGACTAGTCCTTCATACAAGTATAATTTACACCAAAATTCCTATCCTACAAGCCAAGTACGACACAAAACAATTTGTGTTTGATAAGAAAATATAAGATACAATTAATTAAATAAAAATATAACAAACTAATCAAAGAAAGGATCAAAAGGAAAGGATCAAACCCAAAAGAACTTAGAATTTTCACGGATGGTTCTAAAACAAAAAGATCTGGCACTTTTACGGAAGACCCCAACATCTATATATGTATATATACCGCTGGGTACCCTCAACATAATCTTACAGGCTGAATGTATGGGTATCATCCAAGCAACCATAGCAATAGATGCAAGTAAGGTTAAAGATTTCTCCATCAGAATACTGACCGCTAGCATGGCGCTATACGCGATATACTACAAGCTCTGAGTTGCAATGAGGTGAACTCGGGACTAAAATATGTATGCCATCAACATCTAAATGAAGTATGTATACACAAAAATGTGACTCTGTAATATATCAGGAGACACAATGGATCCAGGCGCAATGACGCATCAGACGAACTAGCCAGGAGGGGATCGGCTCTGGTCACTATAGCGCCGGAACCGATCATACCGATTCATTTTGGTAACGTTTGTTCACTGGTACGAAAAAACTTCACTAATCAACACGACTAACACGAAATCTAAAAGACTGTAGGCAAGCTAGGGAGGCCCTGTCAGAAATTAACAGTCGCTTAACCAAGGTCTTAATGAGATTGAACAAGCCATAGATCAGGATATACAAGCTGCATACAGAGCTAAATATCTCGGCACGCCGGGATCACTCCCCGAACTTGATCGCAACATCAAAGGACTGCTGAACTTCTTCGAGGAGATTTCATAGCTCGAATAATAAATATACGCAAAATACGCGCTAAGACGTGGAGTTGCGAAAAGTAGCCCGTCGTAATCTAATCGAATTTAAGGATACGGTATTAACATCAATGACGAGTACATCACTCAGCTTCGATTTGCCGACGATATAGTCCTTATTGCAGAATCGCTGGAGGACCTATGCAATAAGCTCAAAGAGCTCAGTAGGGTCTCTCATCTCCACGAATAGGTCTTAAAATGAACATGGACAAAACAATGATCATGTGTAACGTCTGTGTCATACCTATGCCGGTAGTTGTTGGGAGCACTAAGCTCGAAGTTGTTGACGAGTATGTTTACCTGGGACAAATAGTCATTAACAGCAATATTAATTGCTCATTTATTGGACGGTGAAGAAACAGTTTTTCCCTGCTCCAAGCCTTCTAAGAGACGAGAGAAGGTTGCCTCCAATAGTGACACGTATGCACATAAGACATGATCACACTGAAAATTCTGCCATATATTAGAAGGAACAATATTTGGGGCAACATGCAGTCGCCGTTAAGAGAAAATTCGAGTGACAAGATATATGGAGAATAAGCTTTTAACCGATCTGTTGCTGTCACGCTGTGCTTCAATCCTCCCCTTTTAGAGTGCGAGCGAAACAATTGTAACTCGAACGGTGTTTACACTTATCAAGGATTGACGTAATCATCATCTCGTATTTGTTGAGAGTATTCAATTTTTTTTCAAGAAGAATATAGATATAGTTTTTTTTCTAACATAGTAGGCCACATTGTGGCTATATTATTGTCGTAGCACGTATGGTTCGGCTCCACCGGAAAAGGACAACGTTTTCACAGCATCCAGTGTAAAAGAGCAGTTTTATGCTGCTGTGTTTCCTATGGTGAGTGTGAAGAAGCGGAAACCATTTTTACAGATAACGAGGCGTTCTATCTTAGCCCTCAAGGGTGACAGACAATGCATCGAATCACCTTTTCGGCTCCCCTTTTTATAAACTACAGATGCGTTGTCACGTCTAAAGACTTATTCCACCTATGATGGAATGCCTGACAGCTTATACTAGCTCTCTTTACCGTTCAGACCGAAACACAGCAGTGCAAGCACTGCTATTTGACGGTGAAAGACCCAGACGGACTCCCAGGCTGAAAAAGAGTCCTACCACCTAGAAAATACATCATTTCACTTAGCATACGAAATACAGAATTATTATGCTGCTATTTTATGCTAGTATGAGCATGACAGCGTGGTCCTTTCCCGGTCGAGCTGAGCTATTAATGCTGTTATAATCCGTTGCCGCGCAGATCTACCATATATAGTGTGATTATTACTTACCACGTAAAAGAAAGAAACGTGACCCAATTGTGTTCTGGCTCCGAGTAGAATGTGCACCATATTCAAGTGCAGCAGATAGGCGCAGTAGGACAACTTGCTCAGCACCACCCAGCCGTCCCATTGGAACTTGACCTAAGGAATGCTTTTAACTCTATCGATAGGGTAACCCTGCTGAAAGAAGTGGCTAACAATACCCCCGAAATTTATCATTACGTTTGGTTTTTATGTTACAGTCAAAATACTAACTTGTTTTACAAAAACCATATTATGGATTCTACTGTCGATGTTCAGGAGGGTGACCCACTAGGTCCAGCACTTTTCAGTTTGGGAATTCAACCCATTATTCCAAATTTGAAATCCAAGATGAATGTCTGGTACCTGGACGACGGTACACTGGGAGGTAGAGCAGATGACCTCCTCAGTGATCTTACTCATATTTTTCGAAATTTTAAAAATATTGGTCTTGAACCAAATAGCAATAAATGTGAAATATTTTTTGGCAATAATTTATCTAGTTCTACCAGAGACACTTTACTTCAAAATTTCAATCATATTTCTCCAGGAATAATAACTGTCAGTACGGAATCGCTATACCTGCTAGGTGCCCCGTTGTTTTTCGATAGTATTAAACCTGTTTTAAAAACAAAATTTGATCAGTTTTAAATCACTTTGATAAATTAAACCCCCACATTGCTCTTACTATTTTAAAATATTGTCTACTTGTACCTACATTTACATACTTGCTCCGCTCGAGTCCAGTCTGGAAATGTTCGGATATTTTAAAAGATATTGATAATAATCTTCTAAATTTAACTTTAGATACAACAGCCTGGACTCAAGCTACTTTACCTATAAAATTTGGTGGTATTGGTGTGAGAAATCTTTCTAGCGTTGCATTGCCTGCTTTCCTTGCTTCCGTGCATAGTGTCAGTGACTTATGTAACATAATTTTAAATAATAAAGTAGACCATGCTTTGCTAAGGAGGCAGGGCAGACATGGCGAGCGCCCTGTCCCGGCGAAAATGTTCCACTGGAAGTTAATCAACAAAAACAGTGGGATATTCCGTTGGTTCAAAGCGTGCAGAGAGATTTTTTTTCACAATTTCCATAGTGACCAAGATCAGGCACGCCTTCTAGCTGTTTCGACTAAGGAATCTAGTCACTGGTTACACGCTTTACCATCAAGTAATCTCGGCACATTACTTGATGGGGAAAGCTTGCGCATCGCCGTAGAAATCCGACTAGGAGCGGCGATTTGTCAACCCCATCAGTGCCCCTGTGGTAGTAGCGTCGACAAGTTTGGGCTCCACGGACTGTCATGTAAGAAAAGTGCTGGTCGGTTTTCACGGCACGGTTCTTTGAACGATGTCATCCGAAGGGGTCTTGTCTCTATAAATGTTCCCTCGGTTTTAGAGCCTTGTGGAATATTTAGAGACGATGGCAGGAGACCCGACGGTATGACATTGGTCCCTTGGGAGAGAGGTAAAGCCCTAGTGTGGGATGCTACTTGCGTAGACACTTTGGCGGCCTCTCATCTCAAGGGTACCTCGTTTAGAGCCGGGGCGGCATCAGAGGCAGCTGAACTGAATAAGTGGCGCAAATATGAGTCTCTGAGAGAGATGACTACATATTTGTGCCATTTGCTGTAGAGACAATCGGTCCGTGGGGTCCACGTGCGGTGAAGTTCCTAAAGGAACTCCATCCGCGACTGGTCGTGCTGCTGGTGATAAGAGTGCTGGTTCTTTTCTCGCTCAAAGGCTTAGTATAGCCATTCAGCGGGGAAACGCAGCCAGCGTTCTTGGCACGATACCGCGGGGAGTAGGACTGTATGATAATTAAGTTACTAGTTTTAGTTTTTTTTTATTATAGTTTTTAATATTGTATATAATAAAATATTGTATATATATAAAATTAGTAATATAGAAACTTTAATGTTGGTTTATTTAGATTGGCAATACTTGTGGGAAAGAGGTAATACGAGTAGAGTAGTACTTGGAGGTACTTTCCAAAGTTTTTTCTCTCTCGAACCTTGTAAACAAACATCATCGTGTGATCGTGCTAATAAAATAATTAATTAAAAACACCATGCTTTGTATAATTTATTACAACATAACAACAGGTTATGGGCCCAGTTCATATAAATAATAATAATAAAAGTCTAGTGAAGAAGTTTAGCTACTTGAACAAATACCGGTGAAAGAAAATTGCCACACGTGTTGGAATTTGAGGTTAAGTTACCGGGAAGGTGAAAAATACTTGCCTCATAACTGAGCTGCAAGTAAATAAAATTAGTAAGAAGCTAAAAGACACACGATGGACGGAAATAACACAGTTATCAAACTGGAAGGAATCAAAAATTGGAATGTTTGGAAATTCTAAACATTGGTTTTACTGCGGGGTCGAAATCTAATTGACAATTGAAGGTACACTTGTAAAAGGAGAAAACTTAGAAGAATGGAGAGCATGGGAGACACTGGATGCTAAGGCTCAAATGATGTTAGTGACCAGGATGACTGAGGAAGTTATGTTGCATATAATATCCTGCATTACTTCAGCAGAGATGTGGCGAAAGTTAGCAAGAATTTTTGAACAAAAAAGTAAAACAATATTCATTTAATCCAGCAGATATTCTTCCAATATAAATACGAAGAAGGAATGGAAATGTCAGTCTTTCTATCGAAAATACAAGAGTTACAAAACCAGTTAAAACAGATGGGGGAAGAAATTTCGGAAAAATTTGTTATTACAAAGGTTTTAATATCACTGCCAGACATGTACAAACACTCAAATACGTGGATATCTGCGCCGGATGACAGACAAACCTATGATAACCTTGTCGCTCGTTTGATGGTGAAAGAAGAGAGAGTGAAATAAAAGGGAGAAACCGTTTCATCGTTGTCTGCGTTTATTGCAAAAAAGAATGCTCTGAATAAAAGAAATATAAAGTGTTTCTAGTGAATCAAGACGGGTCATTATCAAACTGAGTGTATGAAAAAATGTGAACAGTAACTATCGTAATAACTTTTTAAACAAAAATGGGAAAAATTGTTACTATTGTAACAAGATTGGACATAACAAGAGTGAGGGCTGGTATAAAAAAGGAAAAGAGAAAAATGCGTCCGTAGTCAACAAACACCTATAGAATTTTATCAACAATCAAAGTTGTTGGACACAGGTGCCAGTGATCATATGTGCCAAGATAAAAGTCTGTTTTCGACATTTACGCCGTTATCATAACAAAAATCCGTGATAATAGGTGATGGTACTGAGATTAGTGTCATTGGTTGCGGACAAGTGGCACAAGAAGTATTTAATGGACACAAGTCACTGACCTCTATATATAAAATTACGCACACAAACGACCATAGACAAAGTACTATGTGTGCCAGACTTAAAAATAAATCTGTTCTCGGTGAATTGCGCGGCAGATAAAGGTTATATCATGATGACAAATCAAAACATTTGCAAGTTTTTCAAGGAAAATAAAGTACGGGCGGTGCCCAATGGTCAATGGCGTCCGAAATATATATATCATGAACTTACGTTATAAATGCGGCCTTGCAAACGTTATAGAAGTTAAATTAAGTTTAAGCGAGTGGCACGAAAAACTTGTGCATCAAAATATAAAGCATGTAAAAAGTACTATCGAAAAATAACATCAAAGTATGTGACGAGTCTTGTAAGATGTGCCCAGGCTGTATAGGGGGCAGAGCACATCGTTTGCCCTTTAACACTACCGATACAAAATACAACACATACGAAAATATGTGAGCTAATACACGCCAACGTCTGCGGACCCATGGAGAAAGTATCCGTTGGAGGATCAATGAACACCGCAGCAGAACGTGTTAATATGTTCTAAACAGAACAGGTAGAAGTAATGAACCAGGAAAAACACCATATGAAATATGAATAAATAAATAGTTTGACCTCAGTAACTTACAATCATTGGTACACCTGTATCAGTCCATATTCCAAAAGAAAAAAGAAGAAAATGGGACTCTAAAGGTCAGACAGGTATTATGGTTGGTTATGGAGAAAATCTGAAGGGTTATAGTATTTTATCCACCAAAAAATTAAGTTCTAGTGAAGAGAGACGTCATATTCTCAGAACCTATCACTGTGAAATGGAAAAGAGTAGACCTAGAAACTGTAATAGAAATGCCCAACAATGAGACATCAATGTCTGACAATAACCAAAGAGACTCTGAAGAAGAGGTTATGATCGATTCAAGCCTTACAAATCAGATGACAGATGAAGACTAGCATAGCTTATATGAACCTGAAGAAACAAGTGATGAGTATAGTGAATGTGATAATGATAGAATGTCGCAGCCAGCTTCACCACATCGAATCACACGTGTCAGAAAGCCAACACATTTCTATACGTGTCAAAATCTCTACGCAGTAGAAACAGAACCAATAACCTATAAGGAAGCTATGAAGAGAAGTGATGCCTGTCAGTGGGAAGAAGCCATCAAACAAGAACTCAAGACCCTGAAAGCAAACAATACATGGACAGTGTGACCAGTACCTGAAAATCAAAACATTATTAGCAGTAAGTGGGTATTCAAAATTAAGAAACTTGATAATGTTATTCAATATAAAGCTAGGTTGGTTGCCAGAGGTTTTGAACATAATTTAAAATTAAAAATTTTGTACAACCGACTTAAATATAAATTATTAAGAATAACTCAAAAACTATTGGTCAGACTCTGATCAAATTTAAATGGGAACCCACGAGAAGCACCAGCTTTCAAATAAAAAAAGAATCATCGAAATCGGTTCCCCCAGAAAAAAGTTATAAGGTAACACACACATAAAAAAAGAACATACAGTCGAATTTAGTACCTCCTCCTTTTTGAAGTCGGTAGAAAAAGATTCATTACATTTGCATGAAATGTATTCACCCGTTGCCAAGTATAATTTAGATTATTTGTTTCTGTTGCTACTAGATTAAATTTACCAATACATCTGATGGATGTTACTGGGGCCTTTTTGTATGGGGATATAAAAGAAAATGTATTTACTAAATTACCAGAAGGGGCATATAATGGTTGTAAAAATATTGTAATAATTAATGAAACTTTGTACGGTCTCAAAAAATCTCGTAAGTATTGGAATGAAAAATTTAACTGTGTAATAAGTAAATCAGGCTTTATAAAGTCAAAGAATGATCCATGTTTGCAGAAAGTATTTAGTATGAAAGATTTGGGACTAATTTCAAATTTCCTTGGCATCAATGTTAAACAGAATTTTAAAGATTGTGTAAGGCGCTGCGCAAACCTAGACACTTTTGTATCTTGTGTGTGATACAAGCTACCAATGAATATTTTATTTTCATGTAATCAATATGAAATCAGTAGCTTGCACTTGACACATACCGACCACCAATCAAAAAGTGTTCGGTGTCGGTAACTGGAAACTTTAAGTCGGCAGTTGAAGACACAAGCAACACAAAGCAAATTTCCTTACAATTGTACGGCGCCGACATTGACGCGGTTGATTTGCCTGTAAATATTGACGGCAATGACTTCTACGTCAACGTGTAATCAACACAACAAGCAAAGGTAATGTTCCTCCATCGACATCCAAGGTGAAACTGACGGAAAACAAGCAACGAATTGTTACCAGTGTCCAAAAGTAGCAACCGACGACTGTGTCCGATTGCCGCTACCGGTAACCGGTTCGGTAACAAAAAGTGTCCAAGTTTGCGCAGCGCGTAACTGAATTGAGTCAAAAATCCTCTTTAGAAAATGTATTAAATAGGTTTAATATGGAAAACTGTAAACCTATTTCTACTCCTATTGATCAAAATTTTAATGTAAACATCTTAGAAGCCAAATAATGTAATTTACAAACAAAAATATTGAAAACACATGTAGGAAAATTATTGGCAGTTTAATGTAAGCAGTGTCAGGAACTAGGCCAGACTTTTGTGTAGCTGTATATAGATACAGATTATAGATATAGATACAGATCAATATAGATTGAGTAGTTACCAAAAAGTCTTAAGATATGTGCAAAACACTTTAGATTATAAGTTAGTTTAGAAATGTAATGATGATGGACTTGTGTGACATTGCGATGCTGATTGGGGTGGTGACTTAAGGGACAGAAAGTCTACTGGCTATTGTTTCAAGTTCTCTAACTTTCTCATATCATGGTGTTCCAAGAAATAGTGCTCAGTGAGCTTATCATCAACTGAGGCTGAGTATGTTGCAGTCAGTATGGCTACTAGTGAGTCTTGTGGTCTAGCAAGTTTATTAAAAGACTTCAATATTACAAATGTATATCCAGTACATATGTATTGTGACAATCAATCTGCCATAATGGTGGCACATACTGATAATATTAAAAATATTAAAACATATTGATATACGATATAATTTTGTCAAAGATTTAATTAAAGAAGGTAAAATATGTTTAATGTATGTAAAGACTAAAGATCAAATTGTTGATATGTTCAGTGTTCACTAAGTCATTAAACAGAGAACTATTGTTTAAATTTGTTACTAGATGTGGCTTAGTGTAGATTTCTTTTGTGGTTTTAAGTCTGCATTTTAAATAAGTTATATGATAAATATTAAATTGAGCGGGGGTGTTAAAATACAATGTAATACCTTAATTTATACTACCATTTAATGTTGGTTTATTTAAATTGGCAATAATTGCGGGAAAGAGAGTACTTTTCAAAGTTTTTTTCTCTCTCTCTCACCTTGTAAAACAGTTCATCGTGTGGTCGTGCTAATAAAATAATTTCATTGATGGTGAAGAGATTCCACGCCATACATTTTATATAAAAGCGAAAAATCAGAACGAGAAGCTCATTCATGTCGCAGCCACCGCCGGATCAACAAGGTCTAAGTGGGAGTGGGATATATATACTTTTATATAACAGAAAAGGAATACGACGATATGACAACAGTGTTTCATATGTCAAAAGTAACTCAGGTGAGAATAAAAATCACAAACCTGGGAAACAGAACCCCGTTCCTGACATCCACGTCGTCGGTGAACTACGCAAACGCAAATTCGCTGACTACGATCGGAATATGGGAAAACATGGAATGTCTAGCACCTGTAGAAATGGGCACAAACATTACAGCACAAACACTATACGGAAAAATTTTGGAGAGCTACGCAGCGGGAACGGATCAAGACCCCGATCACAGTACGGCTCAAGCTAAATTGGTGGACAACAAAATAATATACAAATTCAATCTAAACGGAGTAAACAAACACTTTTTACTGCCACCGCTAATCATGGAATCTACGATATTGTACAATGCAACAATCTCTATAGGACCCATATTCGAAAAAACATACAAACCTCAAGACGGGACATTCCACGCACACAACGACGGCTTCGAAAACGCGGACTATATAATTAGAAACGAACCAATGTCGATCCTATTAAACACTGGAAACGCAGCTGTGAGAAGCGTATCATGTGTAAAAACTAATGCAAAGAAATATAACGAAGCGACAGTGGACAATTTAACAATCGGAATTTCATATTATACAGTCATGAACAAACAGCTATAAAAAATACAAAATTATATTTATAAACATTTATAAACTTAAATTGTATACACTCCACAATTTTTCCCATGCGTGCGGCCGTATCTTCGTATATTCCTTAATTTGCACTCTAAATTCATATGTCATTGTTCTTTATTCTATTGCTTTTCTTGCTATTGGTACTTTACAGTACATGCTTATTGGATAATTGCTGCAAGTATATAATATACATTTTTGTATGACACATCTATCCTTGTATTTTACATCAGTTGACATTGGTAATCCTGATGCCAACAATTTCCACTGTTCAAATTGATTCTCCGTCAATTTTCATTCGTCCATAAAACATGCATTTGTGTGCAGTAAGCCACTAAAATTGAAACTTGAATTTGGTGTTAATCCCGTCAGTCTGCAATAATTAAATTGACTTTCCACCAATAACGTTGCGATCATTGTTTTACCAGTTGACGGAGGTCCATAAAAAAATAGATTGTTTCGTTTTCCAGTTTCCTTCAGTGTTTCAATGTGTTGATCGCAAACTCTTCCGTGTTAATGTGGTTTAATTTTAAAATATCTGTTATTTAGGTGTTTTTTTTTATGTTTACAATGAACTATATATATTGCAGTAATTTTTACACAATCTCTTTTCAAACATATTTAATAACTGTCTACTCTTGGGCTAACATATTTTTCATCTCCTTTTAATTTTCCTTCAGCAATTTGTCGGTCCCTTTCCTTGCGCATGGCCATAAATCTTTTAAATTGTTTGGTCTTAGTCTGACATTCGTGAAAATCCATACTAATATTATAAATGCGAAAGTGTGTTTGTTTGTTTGTCCTTCTTTCACGTCGCAACAGAGCGTCGGCATGGCATAATTTTTTGTATGGGGATAGTTCGGTGGCCGTAGAGTGACATAGGCTACTTTTTTCAGCGGAAAAACATATCCTTCCCGTGGGAAAATCGAATATGTTGCAAAATTAAATTCAGCTAGGTGGCGCCACCGTAATTCTACAAGACGAACGACGGTACGATGGACGAACACAGAAGGTCAGAATATCTGGATTATTATGTCTTTTTACCAAAATTAAGATAAAAAATGTATGGATCTGTAATTTTCCACGCAGGACCGGGAAGAGAGCGATAAAAAACATAAAATTCACCATCTGATTTTCTTCAAACGTTTTGGTGCATCGTAATTCACAGAATAGGCGATAACCTCGCAGACGATATTAAGTAATCCGTTGATGCTCTGCCAACCCCGCAAGGGTTACAGGCGTGATTATAAGTATGGATCAGAAATACTATCACCACCTGTCACGCTCTCACCCTTAACTATTACTTAACAATGGTAGAAACAGTTCTTAGTAAGCCTTATTAATAAGCCTTAGTAATATTTATTGAACGGAAATGAATACAGTTCTTATATGTGGTTATGAATAAATCGGTATTACAATAAGAAAAATTGTGCAAAATTATAAGAAAAATATTTTTTGAGAGTTCTTATTAACTAACGTATACATAGTTTAAGTTGATTCCGCTAGATGTCGTTACTAGGTTTTAAAACGCGGTAACGAAATGTTTCTGACATGTACTTAAATCCTGCCGTTGAGCTGCGCGTCAACTTATAGTGCATACGGTACCTATACGCTTAAATTGTTTCTATTTCGTAGCTTATTCGACTACCTGCTTTCGATTTCGGTTGTTTGTTATTTGCTTTGTGATTTGGTTAAGGTTGAATGGATTTATATTGGCTTTCATTTTCGGATTTGTGTATTTTCTTGGATCGGTTTTGTTGATTTGGTTGGTATTCCTTTATACATATTTAGACTCTGGCTTTGATTTTGGATTTTGTTTATTTAGAATCGTGAATTGGTTTTCGTTGTTTTAGGTTGTTTAACAATATTTCAAAGGAATATTAATAGTATAGATAGTGTTTACGGTACCTATACACTTACTTCTTTTTTCGTTGGTTATATTTATATTGATTACTGCTTTCGATTTCGGTTTTCTGCCATTTGTTTTGTGATTTGGTTTAAGTTGATTCGATTTTTTTGGCTATCGTTTTCGGATTCGTGTTGTGTCTTGAATTGGTTTTGTTGTTTTGATTTTAAAATATTTAAAAGGAATATTTATTCCTTTTAGATATTTTGATTTGCTTTAAAAAATATTTAAAAGGAAATTTAATTCCTTTTAGGTATTTTAACGTTCTTTTATAAATAGGTTTTTTCTTACTTCATAATGCCTCGCAAACGTAAGTCCAGCCTTTCTAGAGTATCTTCTCAAAGACAAGCGAAAAGATTAGCTCGATCGCTAGAATCTTTAGAAGCTGCTGAACTGAGAAGGCAAGAACAAGCAGAGCGTCAGGCTGCTTTAGAGCATCTGAGACACCTTCTCAACGTCAGCAAAGGCGTCTTGAACAGACAGAGCGTCAGGCTGCTTTAAGAGCTTCCGAAACACCTTCTCAAAGTCAGGAAAGGCGTCTTGAACAGGCAGAGCGTCAAGCTACTTTAAGAGCTTCTGAAACACCTTCTCAAAGTCAGCGAAGGCGTCTTGAACAGGCAGAGCGTCAAGCTACTTTAAGAGCTACTGAAACACCTGCTCAAAGTCAGCAAGGCGTCTTGAACAGGCAGAGCGTCAAGCTACTTTAAGAGCTACTGAAACACCTGCTCAAAGTCAGCAAGGCGTCTTGAACAGGCAGAGCGTCAATCTACTTTAAGAGCTACTGAAACACCTGCTCAAAGTCAGCAAAGGCTATTCGAACAAGCGGAACGTCAGGCCGCCTTAAGAGCCGCGGAAACACCTGATGAAACTCAACACAGACTCATTGAGCAAGCTGAACGTCAATCTACTATAAGGACATCTGAAACACCAGAACAGACACAGGCGCGAAGAGATGCAAATGCACAGCCTGTTGAACGTCGACAAAATTTTCAAAGAAACATTTGGTCGGTTTTAATGACGCAGCATTCAATTATGATCCGTTGATTGATTATAAAAATCACAGGTTAGTTGTTATCGGACTGATGGACAAGGCGTGTCGATTTTGCAGCGCTTTAAAATGGAAAGATGAGACCGCAGGCATGTGCTGTTCCAATGGCAAAGTGTCTCTTCCGTTACTTGGGGAACCAGAAGAACCTTTGAAAACTCTTTTTATGATGCTAATGAGTCACGGCGCTTTTAAACAGGATCCGGAAATATAACTCATGCTTTCAAATGACGTCCTTCGGAGTTGACCGGGAAATAATAATGCCGGGATTTTCGCTACATTTACGGTGCAAGGGCAAATTTATCATAGAATAGGTTCACTTTTCCAGCTGAAAACGAACGGCATAAATTTTACAAGTATATTTTATGGGTGGCGAAGAAATTGAGGTAGACCGTCGCTGCCAATTTATCCAGGAGTTGAGAGAGACACAGTGTTCAAAATTCAAAGATTCTTGCATGAACGTAGCATTTTAGTCAAAACATTTAAAACTGCTTTAGAAAACCTACCTGAAGAGGATTATAAAGTCGTCATTCACGCAGATCGGACCCTCGAGGAGAGCATGAAAGGCGCTACAATGCACCTTTGATAAACGAAATAGCAGCCGTAATTAGTGGTGATCAATTTTCTTCACGAGACATTGTCTTGCGAGCACGTGATGATACGTTGCAACGGGTAGCCGATACACAAGTTTTATGACGCTCTGCAATACCCATTGATTTATTGCAAAGGACAAGAGGGTTATCATTTTCAAATTCCACTCATTAACCTGGTCACAAAGGAGCCTACTCGAACAAAAAGTATCATTTATGGATTTTATGCGTATCATATGATGTTGCGAGAAATGATTTTAACCTCTTAGCCCGGTGTAGACAATTATTTCATCAATTTTTGGTAGACATCTATGTGAAGGTAGAAAGTGAACGTCTCCGTTATATATCTTTAAATCAAAAAAAGCTGCGCATTGAGAATTATATACATTTACAAGATGCAGTTTCTAGCCACGCCAATGTAAGCCCCAGAGATTTAGGTAAAATGGTAATTCTGCCCTCATCATTCGTTAACAGTCCCCGTTACCTACATGAGTACACACAAGACGCATTCGCCTATGTACGAACTTACGGAAGACCTGATCTTTTTGTTACTTTTACTTGCAATCCCACATGGAAAGAAATAACCGAGGAGCTAATGCCGGCAAAAAAGTACTGACAGACACGATTTAGTTGCTAGAGTATTTAGATTAAAAGTACAAAATTAATGTATGTAATTAACAAAGGGAAAATTTTCGGAGAGGTGCAGTGCTTCATGTATTCAATTGAATGGCAAAAAAGAGGATTACCGCATGCCCACATTCTAATATGGCTTAAAGAGAAGTTGCGGCCCAGCCAAATAGACGACATAATAAGCGCCGAGATTCCGGATCCTGAGCAAGATAAAGAATTGTATGATACCATCGTCCGAAATATGATTCACGGTCCATGTGGAGCATGAAATTCAATATCGCCATGTATGAAAGAAGGAAAATATACAAAGAAATTCCCTAAACAGCTATTAAAAGAAACAGTGCACAATGAAAATGGCTACCCTTTATAAAGACGCATAGCTCCCGAAGATGGTGGCAGGAAAGTTACAATCAAATCTCGCTCTGGAGCGTTCGAAACCTTCGATAACAGCTGGATTGTCCCGTATTCGCCCATTCTATTTAAAATGTTTAATGCCCACATTAATGTAGAAGCATGTAGCTCTGTCCGCGCAATCAAGTATATCTGTAAGTACATAAATAAAGGAAGCGACCAAGCAATATTTAATCTCAGGAGTGAAGGTGAGGCAAATCCCGTTAATGAAGTACAGACCTTTCAAGCAGGGCGTTATGTCAGCAGTAACGAGGCAGCGTGGCGTCTCCTTGGCTTCCCTTTACACGAAAGGCACCCAACAGTTACTCACCTTGCTGTGCACTTAGAAAATGGAGAGCGTGTATATTTCACCGAAAGAAATTTTCAAGAAAGAATTGCATCACCGCCAAAAACTACACTAAAAGCCTTCTTTCAACTTTTTCAAACCGACCCCTTTGCAAAAACGTTGTTATATTCTGAAGTCCCCCGCTATTATACTTGTAACACATCTAGAAAGGAGTGGAAACGCCGTATTCAAGGCGCGCCTGTTGCAAATTGGCCCTGTGTAAAGTCATCAGATGCCCTTGGTCGTGTTTATACCGTCCATGTAACTAATTTTGAATGTTTCTGTTTACGATTGCTGCTGCACCATGTTCGGGGTCCTACAGGATATAAAGACCTTAAAACTGTCAACGGTCAGAAATGCGCAACTTATAGAGAAGCATGTGAAGCTCTGCATCTTTTAGAAAACGATAATCACTGGGATGAAACCATGGAGGAAGCTGCAGTGCCAGTTACCAGCCAAATTTAGGATCTTTATGCAACTCTCATATCATCTTGCGGGCTATCTAATGCACATAAATTGTGGGACAAATATAAAGATTACATGGCGGAAGATATTTTGCGAAGGTTACAGCAGACACACGAACATGACATACAATGAACACATTTATAATGAAGCACTTGGAAAATTGAAGATAAAGTAATGGCAATGGTAGGCAAAAAATTAAGCGACTTTGGAATGATAAGCCCTCAGCGAACAACCGAAAATGAACTAAGTGATGAAATTATACGTGAAACAAACTACGATATACCAGCTTTGCAGCAGCAAGTAGCCGAATTTGTACCCCGCTTGCTTCCCGAACAAAAACGAGTGTTTGACAAAGTATTAGGACAAATTGAATCTGGAAATGGTGCACTTTTCTTTTTAGATGCCCCTGGAGGAACTGGGAAGACATTTTTGTTAAATTTATTAGTAGCGCAAGTACGGAAAGATAAACACATTGTTGTGGCCGTAGCTTCCTCAGGTATAGCCGCCACGCTGCTAAGCAGGGGCCGCACTGCACATTCTGTTTTAAAACTCCCTCTAAATCTAGCCCAGGAAGAATCGCCGATCTGCAACTTTAGCAAAAATAGTGCACGAGGTATAATGCTACGACAATGCAAACTTTTAGTGTGGGACGAAAGTACAATGTCGCATAAAAAAGCTGTAGAAGCACTAAATCGAACGCTCCAGGATTTGCGCAGCAATACCGATGTAATGGGAGGAATGGTGGTTTTACTGGCTGGTGACTTTCGCCAAACTTTACCTGCCATTCAAAAGGGCACACCTGCACAGATGAAATTAAAGCATGCCTCAAGTCGTCTATTTAATGGAACAAGGTAACAAAATTCAGTTTAACTACGAATATGAGAGTGTATTTGTATAATGATATCAATGCTGGAAACTATGCTGACACACTATTAAAAATTGGCGATGGGCGGTTGGAAACGGATGCTGAGGGCTGCGTTAAATTGACGAGAGATTTTTGTAATTTAGTACAGAGTCATTCCGAATCAATTGCGAGCGTTTATTCAGATTTAACGAACAACATGCATGAAGACAAATGGTTATGTGAAAGGGCGATTCTTGCGCCAAAAAATGAGAGCGTTAACAAAATAAATTCAGATATATTAAGCGAAGTAGCAGAAGAAATAACAGAGTATTTGTCAGTAGACACAGTTATTGACACAGAACAGAGCACTTCATATCCCGTAGAGTTTCTAAATTCTCTACAGTTGTCAGGTGTGCCCTCACATAAGCTTCAATTAAAATTAGGCATCCCAGTCATGCTAATGCGAAATTTAGATGCTCCTCGGTTATGTAACGGGACAAGGCTGCGTGCGACACATCTTGGACGGAACATAATCGGTGCTACAATTTTGACAGGCGTAGGAAAATGTTATTATACCACGGATCCCTATAATTCCCACAGATCTTCCTTTTCAATTCAAAAGGTTGCAGTTCCTTATTAAGCTCAGTTTTGCAATGACAATTAATAAAGCGCAAGGGCAAACGTTACAGGTAGCGGGGGTCCGTGCTTCTCTCATGGTCAGCTGTATGTAGCATGTTCGCGTGTGTCAAATGCCCAGAATCTCCACATTCTTTCCCCGAATGGAAAAATATATAACATTGTGTACAGAAGCGTCTTAAAATAGTGTTCAGTTAGTTTTTTTTTCCAAAATTCCCACAATCAATTAATCAGAATTCCCACAGATCTTCCATTTCAATTCAAAATTTCCTATTTAGCTCAGTTTCTTTTCAATTCCAAATGCTGCACCTCTGACGGACCTATTAAGCTCAGTTTCATAGGATATCATACCACCAGTTATATCCGTAAAAGGAGATCGAAAAAATTGAAAAAATATGATAAAAAAGAAATAAAGGTGACAGTTGACAACTGTATTTATTTTTTCTAAATATTTTAATAAAAATAACTATATATTTTAATTGTAAAATTTTAGTGTACAAGGAAAACGTTTATTATTGACATAAATATAAATAATATAACAGTGGTTTATTATCTGAATTTAGATATTGTAATCTCAAATCAACTACGAGATATAAAAATATTTCAAGATGTGACTTATGACAAATGTAACGAAACAATTCGCAACAAAGGATTTCTGAAATATATATTGCTGTCTGGACACAAAAGTGACAAGCAGGCTCAGTGCCTGTTCAGTCTTTAAAAACTTCTAATCCGCGTGTGATAATCTCAAGACACGATTGCTAAAGCCGCCATCGGTTGTCCACAGCGACGCATGTCGTCGCTAGATCTCTTCCACTGCAGCGTCCAATTGCAAGACCATCCTGTGACGCACCTACTTAACGACGCATGCGTCTTGTTAACAAAACAAGCAACCGTCATATTTGGACTTTGACTTTTTTATATTTTCAGTGTACTTTTTAGGTTACTTTATTGTGTTTTTAAATTCGTTTAAAGTTATTATTTTTTGTGATTGTAATTAACTGTTGTGAATGCAGTCCGTGACCCAATCTTGTGATGGCACGTCGAACGCGACCCATACATGTACACAGTGCAACAAGTCATTCAAATCTTTGAAAGGCCTCAACATACACACTACAAAAACACACAGGAAATGAATTAGCCAAAATAGTTCACCTTTAGACATCCATCCCATTATTTCGAGTGCGCCTACTTATGTAGCCAACGATCCAACTCCTTTCCACACATATCTTAGCCATTTGAAAAATAGTATATCGATAGTTAAAAGAATCCCTCGAGGAGCTCGAATAACCGTTGCTACACATTTGTTACAATTAATCCAGAAATGTTACATAAGCAATTGTACTCAAGACTGGCAGAACCTATTTTTATTTTCATACAGCACACTACATATAATAAAAACTGATGAACTGAATTTATCCTTGACACAAAAGATTAAAAATAACTGTGCTGTAAGCTCCTCACCTTCTCCCGCACCTCTAATCAAATATGATGCCCCTCGTAATCGCAACAAACTCATCGAAAACAAAATCTGTGACGGAGATCTCAAAGGTGCCGCTCCCCTTTTGTTCTCTAACGACGTGCTATCACCAGATACCCCTGACACCCTTCAGGCCTTACGGACAAAACATCCAGCTCCAGTAAACCCATATTTTCTCGACCGACCAACAGCAGGGCAAGCATGCCTTCAAATTCATAACAAAGATGTTACAGGTGCCATTTTATCTTTTAAACCAGGTTCGGCTGCAGGTTTGGATGGAATCTCACCCCAACATCTGAAAGACTGTTGGATCAACACTACGACGCCTGGCCTCCAAAATTGCTGTTCGACATATTTTACCAAAATTAAATTCGGAATTTGAACCCGTACAGTTAGGCTTCGGTGTAAAAGGAGGGTGTGAGGCAGCCGTCCATGCCCTACGCTCTTTCCTAACTTACGGATATCCTGACGTGTTGCTCAAAATTGATGTCAAAAATGCATTCAATTCGGTAAATAGGGATACCCTGCTGAAGGAAATAAAACAACATATACCGGAAATATACAATTATCTTCTTCTCAGTTACGCTGACCCAACAAAATTGTTATATCGTTCTAATGAACTGTCCTCGGAAGTAGGTTGTCAATAGGGTGATCCCCTTGGGCCTGCAATTTTTAGTTTGGCTATAAATCCGATAATCAAAAATTTTAATTCTAAATTCAACGTTTGGTATTTGGACGACGAAACGCTAGGAGGTGATGTGGATACTGTGTTTTCGGACCTTTTTTTAATCAAAAATAAATTTAAAGCCATTGGTTTGGAGCTTAATTTTAGCAAATGCGAACTTTTTATAAATAACTACAACTTAAATTTAAATGACGTAAAACAAAAATTTTATATTTTGGCTCCAAATATTAAAATAGTTAACAGTAATTACCTTTACCTTTTAGGTTCCCCAATTTTTAATGAATCTATTTCTGAATATATTAATAAATCAATTACTAAATTTCAAAATTTCGCTGACCGTCTCCTTGAAATTAGTCCACATTATGCACTTTGCATCTTAAAATTCTGTCTTTTCGTCCCAAAATTTACGTATGTGCTCCGTTGCTACTCCTTTTGGAATCACCCAGATCTCTTGACACAAGTAGACAACTTAATCAAAATTAGTTTAGAATCGATTCTTAATATGCATCTGAATGAGCAATCTTGGACTCAAGCATCCCTACCCATCCGTTATGGTGGTTTAGGGATTCGCAAAATTTCCAGTGTCTCTTTACCAGCCTTCCTATCTTCTGTCCATAGTTCAGCAAATCTCATAAGTAAAATTTTAAGGGCATCCCCTTCAAACTTTGAGATTGCTGTCCTGGAAGAAGCTAGAAACGCTTTCTTAATTGCATGCCCAGGTCAAAATTTTCCAGTTTCTCCAAATTCACAGAGGAGCTGGGACGAAATAAACTGCAAATTGACTTAAGACAATCTTTTGAGCTGTAGTACAGGTTCGGCGCGTGCTAGGCTTTTGGCCGTGGGTACGCATGAGGCCGGCTACTGGCTTCACGCGTACCCTTAGTCAAATACAGGAACATTTCTTGAGCCTGACACGCTCGGAATCGCAACCTGTCTACGGCTAAGGGTTCCGGTCTGCGTTCCTCATAAATGTCCGTGTGGCAGTGACGTCGACAAGCTAGGACATCACGGACTGTCATGCCAAAAAAGTGCAGGCCGCTTCTCGAGACATGCAACACTTAACGATATCATACGCCGCTCCCTTGCCACCGTCAACGTGCCAAGTCTACTTGAGCCGTCTGGTATTGCAAGAGACGATGGCAAGAGACCGGACGGTATGAGTTTGATTCCATGGTAGATGGGCCGGGTGCTGGTATGGGATGCAACCTGTTCAGATACGCTGGCCCCTTCCCATCTACATGGAACCAACAACAGAGCTGATGCGGCTTGTGAAGCGGCTGAAAAAGCTAAAGCATGCAAATACAGGGGTCTAGGCTCCGAATATGTTTTTGTCCCAATCGGTGTCGAGACCCTTGGTCCGTGGGGTCCTAGCGCTATAAGGCTTTTTAAGGAAATAGAAAAAAGGTTAGTCGACGTCACAGGAGACCGAAGAGCTGGCAGCTACCTCGGACAAAGAATTAGTCTAGCTATTCAAAGGGGGAACGCTGCCAGTATCTTAGGAACCTTGCCTAAAGGGACTTTTTTTAATAACATATTTTAGTTATTACAATATTTTTTAAGGTTTTTAGTTTTAGGCTCATTATTCTAGTATATATTTTATTTTATAAATTGTGTAATGTAAATATAATATTATTACTATTTTATGCAGTGCGCCCACAAGTGAAAAAAATAAAGTTAAATAACTTAAAAAGTCACCAAGTTAAACATATTACTAATTTACTTTATTAGACTTTAAAACTTGAGCTCGTGATAATTCTGTTAATATTCTATATGTATTGTCTTGGTATTCGTCCGTAAATATAGATTGTTTTTCGAATGCCGCCTTTGCCCATTCGAATCGTTGTTTTACCGATTCTTGAAATACCAAAATTCTTGCGTAGTTTTTAATCCTTTCGGAGTATTGCTTTGAACAGATAAACTCAATCCCTTCAGGCGTTCTCTTGTCTCTCTTGCATAGCTTCAGATTCTGTGAAAGCACCATTTTCGCATAAAAGTAAAATAATATCTGAATTGCGATCGTAACAGTTGCTATCTTTTCCACCGTCAGTGTTGTATTTACAGTTTTTCCTTCCATGTAAAATTTCCCTGTTTTTCCAGTGAACTTCAGTGACATTCCCATCTCGTTCTCATATATTATCGTCATCGGTTTTATCAGCTGCATCCACCAGTCTTGACTATTTCGCTTCAGGTGGGCCGCCTTCATTTCCATGTATTGTATTTCTCCCTTCGGCACATTCAGCCTCGTACTTCTTCTTTGTCCATTTATTGATACCGTCCATTCCACATGAATGAGTGGCGTATTGACAAGTTTCAACAAGTTCGTCGCTGAGAATATCTTGTACGACTTGACGACCATTGCCGGAATAAAGATACTTGCGTAGACAAGCGAGGCAGTTAATGCTTGAATTTTGTAGGTTCCGTTTCGAATAATTCTCCCCAGTCGAGAGTTAAATCCCCACTGTCTATTATGACTGACGTATATAAGGTGCCAATGCCGTCTTCTGCCTCCTTGATGGAAAGCGATGAGTTTATAAGGTCCGTTATAAATTGCTGACACTTGATCTTCATTGCTTGGGATATACGTACCGACTTGATGTACTCGTCTTCCCAGGCTCTCGTCGTAATCTCCAAGTCTCTCGCAACTGCCTCCTCCGACTGAATACCGTCTGGTTCGTCCATCTCTCCATGTGACTCGGTAGCTGTCATCGTCTGCAAGGCTCCCAATCCCTTCTGTTCCAGCACATAGTTCATTACTTTCGTCTCCCGGAACTTGTTCCAATTTATTTTCCTCGGTTCCTCCCTCTCCTCTGGTGGTGGTGTTTCCTGTTTCCGTGTTTTCTGTACATTTTGTCTTGCACGTTTAATTTTTAAAGTGAACTAAAGGGTATACTTGTTTGGATTTTAACTCTTCTTCTATATCTTCGCAGGTTATGATGTGGTAGTAGTATAGCTACTTGTTCATGACTGATGAATTGTATGTTGTGCGTGCCTTTTATATTCAACTCGGTGCCTGCATAATGTTGCATTCTAAATGTTATCGCTTTGCATTTTTATCTTGCCTTCATTTGAATTTTAAATGTTATCGCTTTGCATTTTTATCTTGCCTTCATTTGCATTTTAAATGTTATCGCTATGCATTTTTATCTTGCCTTCATTTGAATGTTAAATGTTATCGCTTTACATTTTTATCTTTTATTGAGTGCCTGCATAAATTTTACAAGTATTCTATTTCTAAATTTCCTTGTATTATTATCTTGCCTGCATAATGTTGCGTCTTCGTTTTCCTGTCTGGGTTGAGGCTGAGGTGATTTTGATTGAGGTCTTGGTTGAGGTTGAGGCTGGGGTTTTGGTTGAGGTCTTGGTTGAGGCTGTGGTGTTTCAGGTCTCGGTTCTAGAAGAATCGGTTGTTGTTCTTCTATTGCCATGTTTACGTCACCTGCACTGAAATAACAACACAATTACTTTTTATTCACTTGAATATAATGTTAAAAATTTATTATATTGTTATTACCTACTCTACGGCTGGTGCTCCGGCTACCGTGTACTTGTCGTTACATTTATATCTGTCTATAGCTAATCCTGAGAATAGCGTATTGGGTTGCGCTTTGTTGTATTTTCCCATAAATAAGTTTGTTCCGTGAGATATACATTCAATTTTAATAGGTGTGTTAATAGGATCGACATTGGTTCGTTTCTAATTATATAGTCCGCGTTTTCGAAGCCATCGTTGTGTGCGTGGAATGTCCCGTCTTAAGGTTTGTATGTTTTTTCTAATATGGGTCCTATAGAGTTTGTTGCATTGTACAATATTGTAGATTCCATGATTAGCGGTGGAGTAAAAAGTGTTTGTTTACTCCGTTTAGATTGAATTTGTATATTATTTTGTTGTCCACCAATTTAGCTTGAGCCGTACTGTGATCGGGGTCTTGATCCGTTCCCGCTGCGTACCTCTCCAAAATTTTTCCGTATAGTGTTTGTGCTGTAATGTTTGTGCCCATTTCTACGGGTGCTAGACATTCCATGTTTTCCCATATTCCGATCGTAGTCTGCGAATTTGTGTTTGCGTAGTTCACCAACGACGTGGATGTCAGGAAATGGGTTCTGTTTCCCAGGTTTGTGATTTTTATTCTCACCTGAGTTACTTTTGACATATGAAACACTGTTGTCATGTCGTCGTATTCCTTTTCTGTTATATAAAAGTATATATATCCCACTCCCACTTAGACCTTGTTGATCCGGCGGTGGCTGCGACATGAATCAGCTTCTCGTTCTAATTTTTCGCTTTTATATAAAATGTATGGCGTGGAATCTCTTCACCATCAATGAAATTCTTTTATTAGCACCATCACACGATGAACTGTTTTACAAGGTGAGAGAGAGAGAAAAAAAAACTTTGGAAAGTACTCTCTTTCCCGCAATTATTGCCAATTTAAATAAACCGACATTAAATGGTAGTATTAATTAAGGTATTACATTGTATTTTAACACCCCCGCTCAATTTAATATTTATCATATAACTTATTTAAAATGCAGACTTAAAACCACAAAAGAAATCTACACTAAGCCACATCTAGTAACAAATTTAAACAATAGTTCTCTGTTTAATGACTTAGTGAACACTGAACATATCAACAATTTGATCTTTAGTCTTTACATACATTAAACATATTTTACCTTCTTTAATTAAATCTTTGACAAAATTATATCGTATATCAATATGTTTTAATATTTTTAATATTATCAGTATGTGCCACCATTATGGCAGATTGATTGTCACAATACATATGTACTGGATATACATTTGTAATATTGAAGTCTTTTAATAAACTTGCTAGACCACAAGACTCACTCGCAGCCATACTGACTGCAACATACTCAGCCTCAGTTGATGATAAGCTCACTGAGCACTATTTCTTGGAACACCATGATATGAGACAGTTAGAGAACTTGAAACAATAGCCAGTGGTAGACTTTCTGTCTCTTAAGTCACCACCCCAATCAGCATCGCAATGTCACACAAGTCCATCATCATTACATTTCTAAACTAACTTATAATCTAAAGTGTTTTTCACATATCTTAAGACTTTTTGGTAACTACTCAATATAGATACAGCTACACAAAAGTCTGGCCTAGTTCCTGACACTGCTTACATTAAACTGCCAATAATTTTCCTACATGTGTTTTCAATATTTTTGTTTGTAAATTACATTATTTGGCTTCTAAGATGTTTACATTAAAATTTTGATCAATAGGAGTAGAAATAGGTTTACAGTTTTCCATATTAAACCTATTTAATACATTTTCTAAAAAGGATTTTTGACTCAATTCAGTTACGCGCTGCGCAAACGTGGACACTTTTTGTTACCGACACGGCACACCATCACAGGAAACCGTAGTTGCTGTGTCCGGTAGCGGCAATCGGACACAGTCGTCGGTTGCTACTTTTGGACACTCGTTGCTTGTTTTCCGTCAGTTTCACCTTGGATGTCGATGGAGGAACATTACCTTTGCTTGTTGTGTTGATTACACGTTGACGTAGAAGTCATTGCCGTCAATATTTACAGGCAAATCAACCACGTCAATGTCGGCGCCGTACAATTGTAAGAAAATTTGCTTTGTGTTGCTTGTGTCTTCAACTGACGACTTAAAGTTTCCAGTTACTGATACCGAACACTTTTTGATTGGCGGTCGGTATGTGTCAAGTGCAAGCTACTGATTTCATATTGATTACATGAATATAAAATATTCATTGGTAGCTTGTATCACACACAAGATACAAAAGTGTCTAGGTTTGCGCAGCGCCTTACACAATCTTTAAAATTCTGTTTAACATTGATGCCAAGGAAATTTGAAATTAGTCCCAAATCTTTCATTCTAAATACTTTCTGCAAACATGGATCATTCTTTGACTTTATAAAGCCTGATTTACTTATTACACAGTTAAATTTTTCATTCCAATACTTACGAGATTTTTTGAGACCGTACAAAGATTCATTAAGTTTTACAATATTTTCACAACCATTATATGCCCCTTCTGGTAATTTAGTAAATACATTTTCTTTTATATCCCCATACAAAAGGCCCCAGTAACATCCATCAGATGTATTGGTAAATTTAATCTAGTAGCAACAGAAACAAATAATCTAAATTATACTTGGCAACGGGTGAATACATTTCATGCAAATGTAATGAATCATTTTCTACCGACTTCAAAAAGGAGGAGGTACTAAATTCGACTGTATGTTCTCTTTTTATGTGTGTGTTAACTCATAACTTTTTTCTGGGGGAACCGATTTCGATGATTCTTTTTTTATTTGAAAGCTGGTGCTTCTCGTGGGTTCCCATTTAAATTTGATCAGAGTCTGACCAATAGTTTTTGAGTTATTCTTAATAATTTATATTTAAGTCGGTTGTACAAAATTTTTAATTTTAAATTATGTTCAAAACCTCTGGCAACCAACCTAGCTTTATATTGAATAACATTATCAAGTTTCTTAATTTTGAATACCCACTTACTGCTAATAATGTTTTGATTTTCAGGTACTGGTCACACTGTCCATGTATTGTTTGCTTTCAGGGTCTTGAGTTCTTGTTTGATGGCTTCTTCCCACTGACAGGCATCACTTCTCTTCATAGCTTCCTTATAGGTTATTGGTTCTGTTTCTACTGCGTAGACATTTTGACACGTATAGAAATGTGTTGGCTTTCTGACACGTGTGATTTGATGCGGTGAAGCTGGCTGCGACATTCTATCATTATCACATTCACTATACTCATCACTTGTTTCTTCAGGTTCATATAAGCTATGCTGGTCTTCATCTGTCATCTGATTTGTAAGGCTTGAATCGATCATAACCTCTTCTTCAGAGTCTTGCTGGTTATTGTCAGACATTGATATCTCATTCTTGGGCATTTCTATTACAGTTTCTAGGTCTACTCTTTTCCATTTCACAGTGATAAGTTCTGAGAATATAACGTCCCTCTTCACTAGAACTTAATTTTTTGGTGGATAAAATATTCTAAAACCCTTCAGATTTTCTCCATAACCAACCATAATACCTGTCTCCCCTTTTAGAGTCCCGTTTTCTTCTTTTTTCTTTTGGAATATGGACTGATACAGGTGTACCAAAGATTGTAAGTTACTGAGGTCAAACTGTTTATTTATCCATATTTCATACGATGTTTTTCCTGGTTCATTACTTCCACATGTTCTGTTTAGAACATATTAACACGTTCTGCTGCGGTGTTCACTACTTCAGCCCATATTTTTTTCGCAAGACCCTTGACACAAAACATTAATCTTGCCGCTACTGTCAGGGTTCTAATCTCCCTTTCCGCCTTGATATTCTGTTGTGACGTGTATGGTACAAAGTTTTTACTTACCCCGGTCCGAGAACAGTTTCGACACAGCCGTATTAATAAAATTTAAGCCATTGTCACTTCTAAAGTTGATTATATCCCAGACATTTTCTGCACTGTTTATAAAATCTTTGATGTAATTTATCACTTGCTCCTTGCTTTTAATGAAATATACAGTTCTATAGCACGAGTAATCGTCTTTAATATTAGAAAGTACCTTGATCCTCCAACGGATACTTCTCCATGGGTCCGCAGACGTTGGCGTGTATTAGCTCACATATTTTCGTATGTGTTGTATTTTGTATCGGTAGTATTAAAGGGCAGACGATGTGCTCTATCACCTATACAGCTTTGGCACATCTTAAAAGACCCGTCAGATACTTTGATTCTATTTTTCGATAGTACGCTTTTTACATGCTTTATATTTTGATGCACAAGTTTTTCGTGCCACTCGCTTAAACTTAATCTAACTTCTATAACGTTTGCAAAGCCGCATTTATAACGAACGTTCATGATATATATATTTCGGACGCCATTGGCCATTGGGCACCGCCCGTAGTTTATTTTCCTTGAAAAACTTGTAAATGTTTTGATTTGTCATCATGATATAACCTTTATCTGCCGCGCAATTCACCGAGAACAGATTTATTTTTAAGTCTGGCACACATAGTACTTTGTCTATGGTCGTTTCAACCCACTTGTGTGCGTAATTTTATATATAGAGGTCAGTGACTTGTGTCCATTAAATACTTCTAGTGCCACCTGTCCGCAACCAATGACACTAATCTCAGTACCATCACCTATTATCACGGATTTTTGTTATGATAACGGCGTAAATGTCGAAAACAGATTTTTATCTTGGCACATATGATCACTGGCACCTGTGTCCAACAACTTTGATTGTTGATAAAATTCTGTAGGTGTTTGTTGACTACGGACGCATTTTTCTCTTTTCCTTTTTTATACCAGCTCTCACTCTTGTTATGTCCAATCTTGTTACAATAGTAACACTTTTTCTCACTTTTGTTTAAAAAGTTATTACGATAGTTACTGTTCACATTTTTCATACACTCAGTTTGATAATGACCCGTCTTGATTCACTTGAAACACTTTATATTTCTTTTATTCGGAGCATTCTTTTTTGCAATAAACGCAGACGACGATGAAACGGTTTCTCCCTTTTATTTCACTCTCTCTTCTTTCACCATCAAACGAGCGACAAGATTATCATAGGTTTGTCTGTCATCCGGCGCAGATATCCACGTATTTGAGTGTTTGTACATGTCTGGCAGTGACATTAAAACCTTTGTAATAACAAATTTTTCCGAAATTTCTTCCCCCGTCTGTTTTAACTGGTTTTGTAACTCTTTTATTTTCGATAGAAAGACTGACATTTCCATTCCTTCTTCGTATTTATATTGGAAGAATATCTGCTGGATTAAATGAATATTGTTTTACTTTTTTGTTCAAAAATTCTAGCTAACTTTCGCCACATCTCTTCTGAAGTAATGCAGGATATTATATGCAACATAACTTCCTCCGTCATCCTGGTCACTAACATCATTTGAGCCTTAGCATCCAGTGTCTCCCATGCTCTCCATTCTTCTAAGTTTTCTCCTTTTACATGTGTACCTTCAATTGTCAATTAGATTTCGACCCCGCAGTAAAACCAATGTTTAGAATTTCCAAACATTCCAATTTTTGATTCCTTCCAGTTTGATAACTGTGTTATTTCAGACCATCGTGTGTCTTTTAGCTTCTTACTAATTTTATTTCCTTGCAGCTCAGTTATGAGGCAAGTATTTTTCACCTTCCCGGTAACTTAACCTCAAATTCCAACACGTGTGGCAATTTTCTTTCACCGGTATTTGTTCAAGTAGCTAAACTTCTTCAATAGACTTTTATTAATATTATTTATATGAACTGGGCCCATAACCTGTTATTATGTTGTAATAAATTATACAAAGCATGGTGTTTTTAATTAATTATTTTATTAGCACGATCACACGATGATGTTTGTTTACAAGGTTCGAGAGGGAGAAAAAAAAACTTTGGAAAGTACCTCCAAGTACTACTCTACTCGTATAACCTCTTTCCCACAAGTATTGCCAATCTAAATAAATCAACATTAAAGTTTCTATATTACTAATTTTATATATATACAATATTTTATAATATACAATATTAAAAACTATAATAAAAAAAAACTAAAACTAGTAACTTAATTATCATACAGTCCTACTCCCCGCGGTATCGTGCCAAGGACGCTGGCTGCGTTTCCCCGCTGAATGGCTATACTAAGCCTTTGAGCGAGAAAAGAACCAGCACTCTTATCACCAGCAGCATGACCAGTCGCGGATGGAGTTCTTTAGAACTTCACCGCACGTGGACCCCACGGACCGATTGTCTCTACAGCAAATGGCACAAATATGTAGTCATCTCTCTAAGAGACTCATATTTGCGCCACTTATTCAGTTCAGCTGCCTCTGATGCCGCCCCGGCTCTAAATGAGGTACCCTTGAGATGAGAGGCCGCCAAAGTGTCTACGCAAGTAGCATCTCACACTAGGGCTTTACCTCTCTCCCAAGGGACCAATGTCATACCGTCGGGTCTCCTGCCATCGTCTCTAAATATTCCACAAGGCTCTAAAACCGAGGAACATTTATAGAGACAAGACCCTTCGGATGACATCGTTCAAAGAACCGTGCCGTGAAACCGACCAGCACTTTTCTTACATGACAGTCCGTGGAGCCCAAACTTGTCGACGTTGCTACCACAGGGCACTGATGGGGTTGACAAATCGCCGCCCTAGTCGGATTTCTACGGCGATGCAGCTTTCCCCATCAAGTAATGTGCCGAGATTACTTGATGGTAAAGCGTGTAACCAGTGACTAGATTCCTTAGTCGAAACAGCTAGAAGGCGTGCCTGATCTTGGTCACTATGAAATTGTGAAAAAAAATCTCTCTGCACGCTTTGTACCAACGGAATATCCCACTGTTTTTGTTGATTAACTTCCAGTGGAACATTTTCGCCGGGACAGAGCGCTCGCCATGTCTGCCCTGCCTCCTTAGCAAAGCATGGTCTACTTTATTATTTAAAATTATGTTACATAAGTCACTGACACTATGCACGGAAGCAAGGAAAGCAGGCAATGTAACGCTAGAAAGATTTCTCACACCAATACCACCAAATTTTATAGGTAAAGTAGTTTTAGTCCAGGCTGTTGTATATAAAGTTAAATTTAGAATTTTTTCTATAGCTATTTTAAGATTATTATCAATATCTTTTAAAATATTCGAACATTTCCAGACTGGACTCGAGCGGAGCAAGTATGTAAATCTAGGTACAAGTAGACAATATTTTAAAATCGTATAAGCAATGTGGGGGTTTAATTTATCAACGTGATTTAAAAACTCATCAAATTTTGTTTTTAAAACAGGTATTAATACTATCGAAAAACAACGGGGTACCTAGCAGGTATAGCGATTCCGTACTGACAGTTTTTATTCCTGGAGAAATATGATTGAAATTTTGAAGTAAAGTGTCTCTGGTAGAACTAGATAAATTATTGCCAGAAAATATTTCACATTTATTGCTATTTGGTTCAAAACCAATATTTTTAAAATTTCGAAAAATATGAGTAAGATCACTGAGGACGTCATCTGCTCTACCTCCCAGTGTACCGTCGTCCAGGTACTAGACATTCATCTTGGATTTCAAATTTGAAATAATGGGTTGAATTCCAAACTAAAAAGTGCTGGACCTAGTGGGTCACCCTGCTGAACACCGACAGCAGAATCGATAATATGGTTTTCGTAAAACAAGTTAGTATTTTGACTGTAACATTGCCAAACGTAATGATAAATTTCGGGGGTAGTTTTAGCCTATTCTTTCAGCAGGGTTACCCTATCGATAGAGTTAAAAGCATTCCTTAGGTCAAGTTCCAATGGGACGGCTGGGTGGTGCTGAGCAATTTGTCCTACTGCGCCTATCTGCTGCACTTGAATATGGTGCACATTCTACTCGGAGCCAGAACACAATTGGGTCACGTTTCTTTCTTTTACGTGGTGAGTAATAATCACACTATATATGGTAGATCTGCGCGGCAACGGATTATAACAGAATTAATAGTTCGGCTCGACCGAGAAAGGACCACGCTGTCATGCTCAACTTGCATGAAATAGCAGCATAATAATTCTGTATTTCGTATGCTAAGTGAAAGGATGTATTTTTAGGTGGTAGGACTCTTTTTCAGCCTGGGAGTCCGTCTGGGTCTTCCACCGTCAAATAGCAGTGCTTGCACTGCTGTGTTTCGGTCTGAACGGTAAAGAGAGCCAGTATAAGCTGTCAGGCATTCCATCATAGGTGGAATAGGTCTTTAGACGTGACAACGCATCTGTAGTTTATAAAAAGGGGAGCCGAAAAGGTGATTCGATGCATTGTCTGTCACCCTTGAGGGCTAAGATAGAACGCCTCGTTATCTGTAAAAATGGTTTCCGCTTCTTCACACTCACCATAGGAAACACAGCAGCATAAAACTGCTCTTTTACACTGGATGCTGTGAAAACGTTGTCCTTTTCCGGTGGAGCCGAACCATACGTGCTGCGACAATAATATAGCCACAGGGTGGCCTACTATGTTAGAAAAAAATCTATATCTATATTCTTCTTGAAAAAAAATTTAATACTCTCAACAAATACGAGATGATGATTACGTCAATCCTTGATAAGTGTAAACACCGTTCGAGATGCAGTTGTTTCGCTCACCCTCTATACGGGGAGGATTGAAGCACAGCGTGACAGCAACAGATCGGTTAAAAGCTTATTCTCCATATATCTTGCCACTCGAATTTTCTCTTAACGGCGACTGCATGTTGCCCCAAATATTGTTCCCTCTAATATATTGCAGAATTTGCAGTGTGATCATGTCTTACGTGCACACGTGTCACTGCTGGAGGCAGCCTTCTCTCGTCTCTTAGAAGGCTCGGAGCAGTGAAAAACCCACCAGCTTCCTTGAGGTGCTTTCGGTGTTTCTTCACCGTCCAATAATTGAGCAATTAATATTGCTGTTAATGACTATTTGTCCCAGGTAAACATACTCGTCAACAACTTCGAGCTTAGTGCTCGGACGTTACGGACGTTACACATGATCATTGTTTTGTCCATGTTCATTTTAAGACCTATCCGTTGGGAGACACCACTGAGCTCTTTGAGCTTAGTGCATAGGTCCTCCAGCGATTCTGCAATAAGGACTATATCGTCGGCAAATCGAAGCTAAGTGATGTACTCGTCATTGATGTTAATACCGTATCCTTAGAATCGATTAGATTACGACGGGCTATTTTTCGCAACTCCACGTCTTATCGCGTATTTTGCGTATATTTATTATTCGAGCTATGAAATCTCCTCGAAGAAGTTCAGCAGTTCTTTGATGTTGCGAGCAAGTTCGGGGAGTGATCCCGGCGTGCCGAGATATTTAGCTCTGTATGCAGCTTGTATATCCTGATCTGTGGCTTGTTCAATCTCATTAAGACCTTGGTTAAGCGACTGTTAATTTCTGACAGGGCCTCCCTAGCTTGCCTACAATCTTTTAGATTTTTCTAAAACTGAGCGTGTTGATTACTGAAGTTTTTACGTACCAGTGAACGAACGTTACCAAAATGATTCGGTATGATCGGTTCCGGCGCTATAGTGGCCAGAGCCGATCCCCTCCTGGCTAGTTCGTCTGCTGCGTTATTGATCCTGGATCCATTGTGTCTCCTGATATATTACAGAGTCACATTGTTGTGTTTACATACCTCATTTAGATGTTGATGGCATACATATATTAGTCCCGAGTTCACCACATTGCAACTCAGAGCTTGTAGTATATCGCGTATAGCGCCATGCTAGCGGTCAGTATTCTGATGGAGAAATCTTTTACCTTACTTGCATCTATTGCTATGGCTGCTTGGATGATACCCATACATTCAGCCTGAAAGATAATGTTGAGGGTACCCAGCGGTGTATATACATATATAGATGTTGGGGTCTTCCGTAAAAGTGCCAGATCTTTTTTTTAGAACCATCCGTGAAAATTGTAAGTTCTTTTGGGTTTGATCCTTTCCTTTTGATCCTTTCTTTGATTAGTTTCTTATATTTTTATTTAATTAATTGTATCTTATATTTTCTTATCAAACACAAATTGTTTTGTGTCGTACTTGGCTTGTAGGATAGGAATTTTGGTGTAAATTATACTTGTATGAAGGACTACTCTTACTCCAAAGATTTAGGGTCTTGAGTCTAATGGCAGCTAAAGACGCT
Source organism: Parnassius orleans (assembly GCA_029286625.1). NCBI lineage: Eukaryota > Metazoa > Arthropoda > Insecta > Lepidoptera > Papilionidae > Parnassius > Parnassius orleans. The sequence goes on from JAGSMP010000199.1 coordinate 330,474, forward strand.
TCTTGTTGTATGTGCAGGTGTAATGGTGTTAGCTCCAGCATAGCCTCTAAGGCTGCTTTTGGTGTAGTCCTTACGCAGTCTGTGGCAACCATACATGCTGGTCTCTGGTATCGCTGAAGCTTCTTTATAGTGGTGACTTCATTTGTTTTGGTCCAGCATACTAGAGCGCTGTATGTGATCATGAGCCAAATTACAGTTTTGTACAGCCACAGTACAATTTTTGGCGTCAGACTCCATCGTTTGCCAATCATGTTTCTGCATTGCCAGAAAGTTATACTAGCCTTGTTGATTTTGTTTTCTATGTGTTTATTCCAGTTGAGTTTACTGTCCAAGGTAAGACCTAAATATTTTATCTCAGAGGATAGCTGGAGTTTTGTGCTGAAAAACTTGGAAGTTGATAGTTATTCAGCATTCGTTTTTGTATAAACATTACTAGAACAGTGTTTCTGTCAGGTAATCTGCATAACCTATTTTATAGAAGTGATTGGTATTTAATTTTCTGATGAGTTCATTTATGACCATATTCTACAGGAAAGGTGAAAGAACCCCACTCTCCGGCCAGACAGAGTTTTACCATATAGGTTACAGGCAGAGTTACCATATCCTTTCCAGTACTGTCACTTGAAAATGTCTACCAATGCAACATTGAAGAGTTTCGTTGATATAACGTCACCCTGTCTTACACCTCTCTCTGCAGTTGGATGGGTTTAGTTCACTGGTTCTGCACTCAGATAGCCATCGTAGCCCTACTGTAGAGAGATTTCAGCACTTCGATATAGATCTCATCACAGACCTGTTTATAATTTATTATGTCTGTGACACGCATCAATGCCTCCAAAATCAAAATAGTAATCATTATTTAATTAGTCGGTAAAAAACCGGACAAATGCGAGTCTGACATGCGGATCGAGGGTTCCGTACAAATTCGTATGTAGATAGTTCGTCCAATACGAGTGTCGAGTCTCGACTTTTCCGAGTAAGTTTTTCCCTGAAATGTGTAACCACAACAGATTTGTAAGTGGTGACTGAAAAAGGAATGAATAGTACCGCGTTGTACATCTAAGTTCGAAAAATCGTTGTCTATAATTGTATTAACTTTTGTAGTGTTCTTGTTTATTAAGAGTAACATAACCTATGGAGGAGAAATAAATTGAAATTGCATTTTGTAGATTGGTTTTAAAATCTATGTTGAAATTTCCTACAATCAAACGAGAAATATAATTATTGCCGTTGTTACCATATATCGCTGTGTATATGCATTCGTTTCGCTTTGGTAAGACATCGTGCGCGACCTATAAACAGCAATCAACTGAAAAACTATACACTCACAATGTCCGTTTCCAGTGTCCGGATTAACTAAGCAATTTATTATTTTTTAATATTTTTATGATCCAGCTGTCACAGCATCCTTAAGATTGCGACGTACATACGTGCTAGACCCCAACCTAGACTTGCATTAGCTGCTGCTGCACCGTCTACTCTGCACACCTCATCATCATTCATAAATGGCAGAAATGTAAAGGTCATCATCGTCTTCATCATTACAACCTTTCACAAGTCCACTCCTGAACATAGGCCTTCGCCAAGGAATGCCGCAAAGCACGCTCCTGAGCTGTCCTGTTCTTGTAGATAATGAAGGTAATTAGATTGAATATATATATATATATACATATAACATCCTAGAAATTCGGGTTTTTGAATTTTTAATATAAAACGGCAATTTCCTTCTTTAACTATACAAGAGCTTCCGCAATTCACAGCCAAACATACGTACCAGGATTTGTTCTTCTATGTTATAATTATATATAACAACCAAAAGTACCTGGAAATACATATTACATTGATGTCCAAATGCTATTAATTATTATTAGTTTTAGCCTTGGAATTTAAGCATTGTGGTTTTTTGTACAACCGCCGATTTTTCAACTCCTAAAGCAATGTCTCTAAACACGTGATAGCTTGAAAAAACCTTAAAAAGAACAGAGCTACGCAAAGAAATTGAAATAGATGCCACCAAATTTTAACTTAAATATCATCGATAAAAAAGGAAATTTAATTTATTTTTATTGTATTTTATTTTCTACTACATTTCTTTTTCTTTTTTGTATTATGTATTTGCCATTTACATATTATTTTATTTTAAAATAAAAATATTACGCTAAAAATGCTTGTTTAAGGAGTGGTTTGGTCCACAGTAGTAGAATGGTGGATCGAACCCACGATTTTTCCAGTTTGTAGTCCGCACCTTTAACCATTAGTCTGCTGTCGTTGACATTTGTATTAATATATTCACTTAATCGCCTTTTCTTACAAAAACTCCGTTAAACCAATGTACTGGTAAATAATTGGATAAGGAATTTAAATTACTTATATACTTAATTTTAAGTAAAACATAAAAATTCAAAGACTGGAAGACAGAAAGACATTTAATTTACAAGCGTTTTTTTTTGTTTCTTAAATTATTCGATCATCTAATGTTACCAAAAAAGTCGGCCAAGTGCGAGTTGCACCTTGCTCCATTAGGGTTACGTACATATTATGACCAACTTTTTTTAAACTATAGACATCGCAACAAACTTTAAAAGAAAAAATACCTAAAATAATGTTCGGTTGTTTCTACGACTTACAAAATACATTATGATGATGTTTTCAGTGTTTGTTGCTTAACTATAGTATATGCTTCATAATATACATAATTTTCAAATTCTTAACTAGTTAAGTTGATAGAAAGAATTCGTAATAAAACTTTCTAAAATTGAGGACTTGACAATCCCTTCCTTTTTTATTTAGATGTTAATAAAAAATAAAACATAATATATTTGATATGATAAAAAATCGGCTTTTTTCTCTTAAAATACGTCCCCTGAAAATGATTTTATTGAATATCTAATTCAATATTCAGTTCTGGTTTAATTTGATGAAGAATCATCAAGTATCCAATTTTCAGGTAAGTTTCTCTCATTACGTCTGTGAGCTTTATCCGTGTCATACGATACGGACAGACAGACATGAAAGTGAATAAAAAGCTCCGTTTTTCCCTTTGGGTACGGAACCCTAACTAGAAATATCATGCGCATTATCAACATAAACAACTCTGTAAACTTTGTCAATTTGTAAAGTTGTATTAAAATTATAGATGAATATTTAATAAACCGATATAGATTTTATTAAAGATATTTTTAGCCAAATGTACCCAAATAAATGATAAATAAAACAGCATTTTTTATTTCTTGATATATTTTACTATATTGTATCTATATTACTATATATATCATTGGATATTTGAAACAGAGCTTTAATAACTAATAGTCTTCTAAATTTTAACGTGAACCATTTCATAGGATGGGGTATCGAAGAACTAAGTCGCCGACTTGAACCCTCTAATTTAATAAAATAGGAATCATTTCAATCGATTCAGACATTTCCAGAAATCGGTGCACAAACATAAAAATCTACGCGTTGACATAGACCTTTTTCATAGTTAGAAACGACAAGAACATCAGTGTGATTGTGAATGAATCGTGTTTTTTTATATAGAATTAGGATGACTAAAGAGCACACAGTCCACCCGATGGTAAGCGGATTTATCCTCGATTAAGAATCAAAAAGTAGATGCTTTGTCACACCTGAAGACTAAGATGATGAAAATTACGCAGCAACTTAATTATGCTTTTTAATTAATAATATATTATTTCGTAACCCAAAATAAGATATTAATATAAAAAGACAACGGCTTTGAATAAAACTACTTTTACGGATTCTTTGTTACAGAGAGCACTCACCTGTGAGAGCAAACACCTGGCCGCCGAGCTTCAGCACGTCAAGCAGGTTCTGCACGACAACAAGCTTCGTGTCCCGCTCCTACATCACAGTGACCGAGTGAATCCGACCACAGTCGAGCATTTGCCTGCTGTACTACCATATTTCAGAGGTGTCACAGACAAGATTGGCTACATCTTGAAGCGAGCTTCTATTAGAACATTCTTCAAGCCGCCGAAGAAGATTAGTCAGTTCTTACCATCCGTCAAGTGCAATATTCCTCTACAAGATGCAGGAGTGTACAAGCTTGATTGTGAATGTGGTCTCTCATATATAGGGCAAACAAAACGATCAATAAAAACTCGCGTAAAAGAACACATAGCTGACGTGAAGCACCGCACGACTTCAAGACACAGTAAGTTCATTCTGCGTAGATCGGGCCAAAATTAGTAATTTAAAAGCTGAAGGTACTCCGGGTTAACTCTGACATCGGGACGTCTATTACCTCAGTCCGCCGTGACCATGGGTGCTGTAAAGCACCCGAAACTTCGGGAATTAATAAAAATATAAAAATAAGTTAATTAAACGCGATAGAATCCGTAAAAGTAGTTTTATTCAATGTGAAGTGATTACATTTACACAATGATATTTGGTTTCGTTGTGTAAATGTAATCAACTTAATCTACAAAATAAAACCAACTACGATTTCCACTAGAGGTACACAATCGCACTACAGAGTTAGGTAGGTGCTTTTAGTTTTCAAACGAGAAGTCACAGATTGGTTAGAGGTTTGTCGTGTGTATAAGACGTAAGAAAAATACATCACCACATTTTGTGACGTGGGCATCGTACCCTCATCGACTATGAGAAATGCCAGATTTTTAAATCCCATAGCATATCTTGCGACAGATGGCGGACTTAACTATTGCATTTAAGCCAGACGTAAAATATAGTAACTGGCGTAAAAATTGCATGACATCAGATACCTGAAAATACAACGGGGAAAACCCATGTCCGCTCAGAAGTTTATTTTTCTAAATTTAAACGTACACACACACACCCACACACACACACGCGCGCATACTGTACCTTGGTGATAAAAATCTAGAAAATGTGAAAAAATCTTATAAAATCATTAAAATTAAATTTACACTGCAACAGCCACCGCAATATTCTAGAGATTAAAATGCGATAAAAGCTGTGTAGATACAACAGTGATTTAATCAAAAAATTGTAATATATTTTATTGAAATTATAGTATGCATAAACATGAATGTGCTTGTCTACTAAAACGTTGATCTTAACACACCAATATTTCTGTTCCACATGCTTTTCCGAGTGGCTTCCAATCCATCTGCGAATTCCAGGTCGGACTACAATCAGTTATTGGGTTTTCTTAAGATTTAAGAAGTTAAGAGTGCACCTGTGCACACACTTGTTGAAACTGGCTGTCATGACCGAAATTAAGACATATTATCAAGTCCGTTTTTAAAAGAACGTTTGAGATTTCTTTTAAAAAACGTTCGTTTAAAAATGATTTTTCCTATCCAATGTCCTCTGCACTCCTTTATATTTTATAATAAATCTTCCTCTGTTTTTAGAGACATACTTTAGCACTCCTTATATTAATCGATTAAGCGACTGGCGATGAAACAAATGTAAGAATTGAGCAATTCCTTACATTTGTTTAAGAAACAGGTTGAAGATGTTGTTGAGATTCGTCTTTTGAATACCTCTCTCTTTCTTTTTCTATTTCTTATTCTATATGTTCTTTACATTTCTTATATAGTTATGATTTATGATTGGAGTCACTAATCTACTGCTACAAGATTATTGGTTATTAAGTGAATAAGTTGTTAACGCCAATTAGTGTACCTTTACCTTTAATTTGGGTGTCCTGAAAGAAATCGAATCAATGTGTAATTTAAGATCGCCTTTTGATATCCCTCTATATTTATAAATTTTTGTTATGTCAATTTTCCTTAGTGTACAATACAGGGTATTGTATTGCATTGTATATCTTCAGTAGATAACTGCCAACTTCTTAAATAACTCTAGTATAAATTATTTTAACTAAGGTTGGAAATCGTAAATTTTTACTTCGTCTCACAAAAATTTAAGCAATAACCGGTTACGCTGCTTCGCATATAAAAATGAAACTCGGAAATATGTTTATTCAATAACGATTAACGCTTTACACTCACAACAACTATTCTGTAAGAACCTATTGTAAATTTGAAATTGTTAGAACAGAAGTTCTAACATCATGTGGTATTTATTATTTTTTGTTATCCTCAAAGAGTGCTATGCTGTTATCACCCGATTGAACGGTGAGTATTTCGCTTATGTTTTTTAAGCCCACTACATGGCATATGATTGTCGATCGCAGTACCAGATTTATAAGACCATTGACGCAGTTCCTTGTCATCGGTCAGTATAATATCTGGGTAAATCGAAAGCAAAGGGGTTTTTTTTTATCTTCCTTAAGTCGACCTTTAGAAGATCGTTTTTATTATAATAATATTACTATTTTTATTTAATTAAGGAACTACGATAAGCATGACGAATGTAACTCTGGTGGAAATTGTTTTTTCGCTGGGAATCATGGTGCAACTGTTTTTTTTTATAATAGTAATATTTTGTAAACTAAAACAAGATATTAATATAAATAATAATATAAGACCTTAAAAACTTTAATATACTTAAACAACAAACATTGATAGGTCATAAACATGAAGTTATTGTATTTCATCGGTTCTTTATACTCCTGCAAAATTTCAGATTATTCGGACGTCTGGAAGTGGGTGAAAAATAAATGTTGTCTGTGGTTGGACTTCTCTCCTGCCTAGGAGTCCGTCTAGGCACCTACCACCCTCTTACCTATTCCTACCACCAAACAGCAGTACATGCACTGCTGTTTCTGGTCTGAAGGATATATAGAACCAGTAATCGCAGGCATTCCACCTCGGCCTCAGAGGTGGCAACGCATCTGTAACCTTCTTTGTTTGAAGTTAAGTACAGGTGTTCATAAGCTGAAGTAGCCACACACTGTCAAGTGGACTGTAAGATCCTTTGACATTTAAAGTTTATTACAAAAATGAATAAACATTTCTATTACATTCGTACATACATATATATGATACAAGTCAAGCTAATTTAACCGAGTAGTGGCGGTGCAAGAATATCCACTATCTCATATCGCCCCGAAGATGCGACATAGAGAAACTGAAACAGTTGATGGACAGCAGCATCTTCCTGACAAAAACTCAAAATAATAAAAAACTGCGGTTGCCAACCCGCCTGCCAAGCCTGGCAATTATGACAAAATGCCCCCTATGAGGCAATCTATGGAGGAGGCCTATGTTCAGCAGTGGACTTTTATAGGCTGTAAGTAAGTAAGCTAATTTAAAATGTGTGAGAAGATCAACTTATAATCCACACTGATACTATTAAACATCAAAACGAAGCCAATTACGATTCCTAGCAAAGTGACATAACCGCGCAGCAAGTTACTGGATATTATTTCAAGTAAAGGCCCTTTTAGAAATCATACACATGAGGCGAGGCGGTAAAGGGTTAAAGGGTATACTGGTTGGTGAAAAATAGATCTTTGTGTGGCATTTTTGGCATATTTAAATATTATATTACTACTTAGCTGCTTTTTAACTATCATACTTAACTACTAACTCCACAGACGCGCGAGCACCACAGACGCGCGAGCACTCACACACTCACACACACAGTGTGTGTTTTTTACAATAAATTGTCGTTCTTTTTTACATATTGTTGTAAAAATGCTTTTAGACTGTGTATAAATCTCTAGGAAACTTGCTTTCTTGGCCTCTTATGTAATAATTGTACATCTTTCCTTTATCATTGTTTAGCATTTGTTAAATCTATTTGTCAATAAATATAATTTATATATTTATTCACCTTTTCTTGTAGGTGACAATCACGAATTTAGTATTATTTATTGATGGTACCTCATTAATTTTCAAGCTCAATCGGCAATCATTAAATTACCTCGAATTGAATAATGTTCTATCGAAAGTTTTACTTTGCTTTAACGGCAACAAAACTTTTTGTTTTGTTAGCAATAGCGTTAACATTTGTATACATAATATTTTGATGTTAGGTGAAAACCTTCTTTTTGGGAAAATGGCTCTGAACAGTTTGGCTTCCGAACCAATAGCAAATTAAAAATTTACCGAACAGAAGAGGGCCCTATGGGCGATTTATAACTTAAATTGTAAAGAGTCACTCAGAGAAAATTTTAAAGAAATAAAAATATTAACTTTGGCTTCGCAATATATTTATAAAAATGTAATGTTTGTCCATAAAAACATGAATAGCTTTGATAAGAATAAAGATGTTCATACTTTAAACACTAGGAACAAAATGTAAGCCTGTATTGTCAGTTACTAGACTCCACAGAATCAGTGCTTAATTTATTTATAGAACAATGTATAATACGCTTTTACAACAAAATCCCAGAAAATATTCAAAGTTTGTCAATAAACAAGTTTAAAAATTTTATTAAAGAAAAATTGTATAAAATGATTGTAAAGTGATATGAGTTTAAAAAGATAACCCCGATGGGCTTCTTGATGGTTCTTCCCAGGACAGAGGTATTTACCGAACCAGTGGTAAATTGAAAAAATACTTTTCAATAAGTATTATATAATAATCTATCTATACTCTATACAAATAAATAAAATTGAAGTGTCTGTTCGTAATATCAAAATTGCAGCTTTTTACTAAATGCATATGAAAGTATATACGGTACTTATTACAAAAACTCAATTTTTTTAATTTTTGTCTGTCTGTCGGTCTGTCTGTCTGTTTGTTCCGGCTAATCTCCGAAACGGCTGGACTGATTTTGACGGAAATTTCACTGGCAGATAGCTGATGTTATAAGGAGTAACGTAGGCTACATTTATTTTAGAAAAAGAATTAGGGTCCCGCGCAAACAAAATTAAAACCCATTTAAATCGTAGTAAATTCCACGCGGGCGAAGTCGCGGGGACAGCTATAGTAAAATTATTTTGTCCGTGCAGTTGGGGTCATAAATCATAGCTCGGCCTCAGCCCGGCTAGGACGGTGAGCATGTTGCGCGGGTGCAACGCCATTATCAATAACAATAAATGAATCATCGAAGGCAGGTACACGGCGGCGGTGCGGTATACAAAGGGTGGTGCGACATTGTTATGTTATGAGTCATTTGTTTTCCTTTATTACCCCCGCCTAATACCTGCAAATTAGTGCAGTGATAATTTAGTACATATATCGAAGAGAAATTTGTTTTTGCGCATTCGCTCTCTGAATTTCTTTAGTGACACAATAGCTACTCCTTTGTTTTGTATCAAAACGGCAGAATTTATTCAATATAATATTTTGCCTGTTGGCACCAATATACCAACACAAGCACGTGTTGTTTTCAACAATGTTTTGAAAAACAAAATTTTGAGTACAGCAAAAGAAAGAATTGACGGATTCCAGTGTTCTATTTCTTCTATGCGTAAAATGCTCATAGAACTTGGGTAGAAGTACACACAAGCTCCAGATGGTCGTAAACAATTGATGGAAAGGACTGACATAGTTTGTGCGCGGCTACAATTCCTGAGAAAACTCAAGACCCTGAGAGATAGTGAAGACACTCGACCAAGAATTTATTTAGATGAGACTTGGGTGAACCAAAATCACAGCCGCAAACGAATTTGGCTAGACAAGGATGGACAAGGCAGCTTAAACACAAAAACGGGAAAGGGGGGCAGACTAATTGGTAAATATTCTTTCATCTTTTATGTAAGAAATACGACTTAATAATAATTTAATACAAAATACGATATTCATTTAATTATGTTGTTTCAGTTTGCCATGCAGGCTGCATTATATTTATATTTACTCGTATTTTTAATATAACTTGTTACATTCCAAACATTTGTACTTATAGTTTTTTTAATACATAGATACCTAATTAATAATTTATTTTAAATCATTATTATTCTTATTTTAATAAATACGTTGTTTTATCTATTTTTTTTTTCAATTTTAACACTAACCCACATAATGACAAAACTAAATACACTATCGATAATGCATATCGACAACAATAATGCGCATCACTATGCTCACCCCTAAGGCCCGTGAGTGGGAGAGAGAGCGAAATACTCCGATGATTTATGACCCAAACTGCACGGACAAAATAATTCTAGTATAGTATTGAATAAAAATCATTCTATTCTATTCTTACTTTCAATATTTTTTTATTCAATTCTATTCGAAAGAAAAAAAAACATTTATATGTATTGTATTTATGTTTTGTAACTACGAGTATGACTTGTGGCTTGTGACTTGTGTGTGCACTTGTGACTACTCGTACGTGAAGGTGAGGTAGGCATCGGGAAAATAGGTCGGTAGTACCAAGACAACCGAGATTTGTTCAGCGTTAGAAAAAAATATAATTATCTCAGGGATTACACCTACTTATAAGTTTTTCTAGGTAGATGTAATCCCTGAAGTAGAACATTTTCCAAATACAAAATTTAGTCCAAATCGTTTCTCGAGCCGTTTCTAACAAACTAGTTACATAATATAATGACTACATATTGTATTTTTCTTTTAAATTTTAATTATTCTAAAAGTATTAAATAGTGGTGTATACCATTTACACGATGCAAGGTTCTTGTTTCAAAAAATACTATATAAGAGTTTAAAGTAAATGTTTACATAAGATTGATATTGGTATAAATTATTCATCATCATCATCACATGTATGCTAGTATTGTACACAAGTTTTGACAAGTAGTTATTGCAACATCTATTTTTTTACACTACGAACATCATTGAACATAATTGAATTAGTGTCAATTTTTGAATTGTCCAAAGATTTACTTGTAACATTATTATTAATATTCATGTCTTCAAACAAGTAGGTTTTGTAAAGTGCTGTTTACACTAGTGATAGTTTGCAATTCAACTTCCGATTCCCCCTTCAGAGCAAGAATATTCAATTATTTGGACGGTGCATGTTAAATTATTGTTTTAACTTTATTATATGCAACAACCAAGAAATGTGTGCAATGTAAATGGGCCTTTACCTTCAATTATTAAATGGTATTATTGCGCAAGATTAATAGCATTCAATTACTGCCACTTTTTTTAAAACAAACTCACACAGTGTAAATGGTGCATTAGATAAGTATGGTCGTAACCACTCCTAACACATGTATTTTAGCTTGATTGGAATAAAAGTAATGTTAATAATACTATTAAACTTTTTCTATAAATTAAATAAACTCTATGAGAATTTCAAGTAATTAAATGTAAGGCCAACTATTTTAATAGCAATCGATGTATGTCTTTTTTCAGATACTGACTATCGACGAATGCCGCCCTTGTTTGAACTAGATAACTACGACACATGCTTACGAAAATTAAACAGCGTGTATTGCTTAGCAAGACTAGATTTATTCGCTGATCCGCCAAATGATCTCATCACAATCATTAAAGTAAGTACATTCGCAACTGCACCGTCTTTGCCATATAAAAAAGTCATTATTATTAGATATCTAAAGTTTACAGAAGCAAGGATAGGAATGTCATATAAAAATAAAAATGATTTGAGTATGGCAGCACTTATATTTTACAATATGGATTAACAAGGAGACTAAAAGTAATCATAGTTTTTCTCAAAAGTGAGACAAAACCTTGTAAAACCAAAAAAACTGGTAGCGTTCATATTGTAACGGAACGTAACGTGGAGGTTCCAGCTGTCAGATACTGATATCAGCAGTTGTAACTCTCCATTCACTAGACAATAGTAAAAGTAAATTGTCCCTAACATGTTAACTCCATATTAAATGAAACTAATTTTACGGATTTCATCGCGCTTAATTTAATGTTTTTTTAAATTCACGATGTTTCGGGTGCCTTACAGTACCCATGGCCATGGGAAGGACTGGGAACTGAGGTGTTTGACGTCCCGATATCATAGTTAGCCCAGCCACCTTCAGTTTTTAAATATTAATTTTTGGTCCCATCTACGCAGAACGAGCTTACAGTATCTTGAAGTCTTGCAGTGGTATGCTTGGGTTCGGATTTAATTTTATTAATTGTAGGATCCCAAGCATATGGTAGCACCCATCCATCTTCTCTATTGAAATAAGTTTTTTTTTATTTCAATAGCCTCGCCAATCATCCTTGGTAGGAATCGGTGTTCATTTGCGAGGTTTTGTAGTCTACTAAATCTGATGCAATGGCGGAGACGATCTTGAACATGTTCAAAAACTGCAGACTTCCCGGAGCGTCGGTGCTTCACGTCAATGGTTTAATTCCCGATATTAAAAATTAGTTTAATTTTATGTGTAGTTTTCAAGTAAATATAAGAAATCACTTTGTAAACTCCATCTTCAATTATATATTCTTCAAGTAGTTCTATACAGCTTCATTCGCAAAGCCACCGGGGCTCGCTGGTATGAGAGTAACTCCGGCCTACAAAGGTGGGTTTTTCGGCCGCGAGCTCTGAGTCCGATGAAGCTGTGAAAGTCAAATGACCTAACACCACTGTAAAAAAATATTGGCACAAAGTAAGATTTACATTATTTTACATTAATACATTTGATGAAGATGGGCAACAGCATATTCTTAAACTCTTGGAATAATAAAAATCTGCGATTGTCAACCCGTGTCAATGTGTGCGTGTCAACTATTGCAAAAACGAAGTAATATTCAGTTGTGTACTTTCGATGGGCTCTATAAAAGAATGAACGAAGTACACAATTGAACAAAATATTATGAATTATAACTTATATAATTTTGTACAATAGCATCTAAACTAAGCCGAGACTGTATCTTAGGAACTATGTTACACTAACATAACAGAAAATGTGAGATAAAAATATGTTAAGTTGTTGGGAGATTTGGCAAATTGAACGCTGGCGGATTATTGTTGGTAAGGTTCAAAGTGGAGTTTAACAATTTAAAGTGGTACATTTAGTCTTTTCATCATCTGGACCGTCGTCTGCGCCTGGTGCTTTTGGACCATTGGAGCCAAAGAGAATATATACATACACTTATATCCAAATTTAGAGAACTCAAAAAAATGTGTATAAAACAAAATATCATAGATATATGTGACAATTAAGTTTATTAATTTGGATTTTGCTTATTATTCGATAATTTAAAATTGCAAACGTTGAAAAAACAAATGATCTATTGAGAAAAATTAACCAAATTAAGAAAAAAAAGAAAAATTTTACAGGAAAAAAACATTTTTGTACTTATATTTTATTAATTTTTTTCATAAATGCTTAGAAAATGCTATAACGTGGGCTATAATCAGTATTTAGTGTTGCCTTCTAGCTTTTCGAACTACTTTCAACCTCGGCATACTCTCACTCAAGTTATCAATAAAATCTTGAGAGACAGCGTTTCATTCTTCCTTTCAAATTAACTGTTTCAGGATTTCTTTTATTAATTTGTCTTTCAAGCTTATCTCATACAGGCTCTATTGGGTGTAAGTCGGGCGAACGCGCTGGCCACTCCATAGCATTGATTCCAAAGGTATTCGACAACTACGGCCGCAGTATGAGGGCTTGCATTAATCATGCATAAAAATCTCCTATAAAAGGGGCACTACAATTTCTACCAAAATCTCAGTTACATACCGTGCCGCTGTTAGTGACCCATTTTCAATGATGCAGAGTTCCGTACGTCCCCCCATACAAATACCTCCCCATACCATAACTGACCTTCCACCAGATGCCTCTTTTCCAATGATGTTGCACTGAGCGTACCTCTTTCCCGAACGTCTCCATACTTTAATGCTTCCATCGTCTGGCTTCAGACAAAATCTGCACTCGTCTGTGAAGAGAACTTGACTCCAAGCTCCGTCATTCCAATTTCGTGATTTCGAGCAAAACTGACTCGAGGAATAAATTGCACAGCCTGTAATTATACTGGCACTCTTTACTCTTCAGATGTAAGCACAGCACTGTAAGTACTGCCAGTACTGTGGCGCCAGAAATAATTATATAAGAGGAGGTTGTACCTACCCAGACGGACTGCTAGATAGAAAAGGAGTCATACCACTTAGTAAAACCTACATGGTTACGGGGGGTCTGAGGTTCAACGTTCTAATGTCATAGTTAACCATGGCTACCTTCAGCTTAAATTTTTAGTTATTGGACCGACATACGCAGAAAGAACATAAATTTATCTTGATACCATATAAGATAATATCATTGACACATAAATTTGAAGAAAAAATTCCACCCCTAAAGGTGCAAAATAGGGGATGAAGTTTATAATGTAACTATTGAGACGACATTCTAGTTGTTACAGAAAAGGGTCAAAAAATAAAATAAAAGGTGACTACAAAGAATTAAAAAGAATAAAATAATTTTCACCTACCTATATGGTAATTATTTCACTTACTTTACATTTCATTAAAAAAAACTATTTTTTTATTATTTTATTATATATATGGGTTATATCTGGGTAGGTAGCAGCCTCTTTTGCCATTTCTTGCGCCAAGCAGTAGCGCAACTACTGATTTTATGCTATTCTGTGCCAATTTGATGGGTAGGAAAGCCAGTATGATTACAAGCTTTGAAGCAGCTTAAAAAAGCCAACGCATCTATAGCTTTTGTTGCTTGAAGTAAATTGCTGGTGGACAGACTCTACAATAGCCACTAATCTACTTTGTTGTCTAGTGGTTGTAGTAGTGCGACTACTGATCATGAGGTCCTGGGTTCAAATCCCGGGTCGGGCCGTAAAAAAATCAGTTATTGGGGTTTTCCGTCAAAAACTTCTCAGTAGCTGCCCGGAGTCAGGAAGTTGGCGGTGTCTAACCACCGTGCCTCGCAAAGCACGTAAAAGTCGGAAAGCCGTTGGTCCTGCGCCTGATCTCTCTCCGGTCGTGTCGGTTTACCGTCCCATCGGATTATGAGAGTGAGGGAATAGAGAGTGCACCTGTTCTTGCGCATACACTTGGGCACTATATTCCTGTCCTGCGCCGATGGCTAGTCTCTGTTGAGGCTGGCCGCCGTGACCGAAATTCGGTCTGGAGGACATTAATTAATTAATTAATTAGCCACTAATCATTAGATAGACTTGAGGCTAGTTGGTCACTGAATGTTATAAAAACAATAAAAGTATAATGTGTTTCTAAACTCATCAGAATAGAATAGAATAGAATAGAATAATTTTTTATTCAATATATATTACATGTGTAATTCTTATTGAAAGTCATTTTTTACTTTACCACTGGTTCGAAAAAAAACCTCTGTCCTGGGAAGAACCAGCAAGAAACCCAGCGGGACTTTTTTTTAAAGTAAATTTTACATTAATAGTTGTACAAACTATTTAAGTACAAAATTTATTTTAGAAACTGCTTGGTAGCGACCACCTCATTCCCAGGGGTTATTATCAATCATGTATTAATTTATATTATAATAACCCTTTTTATACAGTTTCAGCTTAGCAAAACATTTAAACTTGGTAATAGAGAGAGCCTGTACACTTTCCGGGACCTTGTTGTAATAGCGTATACATTGCCCCAAGAATGAATTACTGACTCTGTGGAGTCGAGAAACTGGTATCACCAGCTTGTGTTTGTTCCTAGTGTTTACAAAATGTATATCACTTTTTTTACTAAAACTACCTTTGTTTTTGTGAACATACATTAAATTTTCGTAAATGTACTGAGAGGCCAAAGTTAATATGTTCTTTAAATTTATCTCTAAGAGACTCTCTCGGTTTTAGGTTGTAAATAGCTCTAATGGCCCTCTTCTGTAAAACAAAAATAGTTTCTGAATCAGTCGCATTTCCCCATAGCAAAATCCCATAAGACATTATGCTATGGAAATAACTGAAATAAACTAGTCTAGCTGTCTCGACACTAGTGAGACCTCTAATCTTTTTTACAGCATAGGCTGCAGAACTTAGTCTGCTTGCTAGTTCGGATATATGGGGGCCCCACTGAAGCTTTGCGTCGAGAGTGATGCCAAGAAAAAACGGTGGATTCAACAGGGCTCAGTTCTTCCCCATTTAAAAACACATTGGTACCCAGATTTTTAACATTCGTTGTTGTAAATTTAATACATTTAGTTTTATTTCCGTTTAAATGTAGATTATTAACGTTAAACCAATGCACTAATTTTGATATAGCATTATTCACTTCGTCACATTTAAATGATTGACGTTTAAGTTTAAAAATCAAGGAAGTATCATCAGCAAATAATACTATATCATGATTATCCCCTACAAGAGAAGGTAAGTCATTAATATATACTAGAAATAGTAATGGGCCGAGAATCGAGCCCTGAGGGACACCCATTAGTACAGGTGACCCGGAAGAACTTTTACCATTGATAATAACTTTCTGCATTCTATTACTTAAATATGAAATAATAAGTTTAAGCGCTGTGTTCTTGACACCACAGTACTGTAGCTTCCTGATTAATGTCTCATGGTGAACACAGTCGAAGGCCTTGGAAAGGTCACAACATATACCCAAAGCATCCTCCGAATTCTCCCATGCACAAAAAATTAGTTTAATAAGCTCAACTCCAGCGTCAGTTGTCGAGCGACCCCTTGTAAAACCGAATTGATTTTTATGTAGCAATTTATTAATATTAAAGAAACTTCTGATCTGATCTAAAATTATTTTTTCAAAAATTTTACTAAATGTTGGTAGTACAGAAATCGGTCTAAAATTGGCGGGGTCTAATGTACTACCAGATTTATATAAAGGTATGACTTTACTATGTTTCATTAAATCAGGAAACACACCAGATTCGACGCTTGTATTAAATATAGTGGCTAGATAAGGTGCTATTATATCTATTATAGATAAAATAACTTTAACGGAAATCCCCCATAAGTCTGACGTTTTCTTAACATCAATAGTTTTAAAATATTTAACGATATCTTTTGGCAATACTCTATGGAATTTAAAAGTACGAGTATTTGAACAAGCCTTTACATTTTGTTTAAGCAATGATTCGGCGACAGTAGGAGAAGAATTTAATGATTTTGTTGTCAAAAAAGGAACATCAGTAAAATGTTTCTCAAAAGCCATAGCAACTTCTTGATCAGATCGAGTTAAACTATTGTTAATATTCAATTGAAAATCCGAGTTGCGCGGTTTGACATTGCCCGTTTCACTATTTATTATTCTCCAGGTCATTTTAATTTTGTTAGATGCAGTTTTAATTTTGTTACTTAAATGTAAAGCCTTAGCTGTGGAGCACCCTTTTTTAAATATTTTAGAATATGTTTTTACATAATCTCTAAATATAACACTAGTATTATATGATCTTTCATTATAAAGCTCATATAATTTTCGCCTACTTTTATAAATTCCTACTGACGCCCATTCATTAAATGATTTGCGACTGTTAAAAGAGAAAGTTTTAGAAGTAAATATTCTACTAAATTCACAAGTTATAATTTTAAATAACATACCATACAAATAATTAATTAATTAATTATAATTAATTATAAATCAATCCGCATGCCCAGTATTTTACGAGTAAGTAAGAACAAATCTTAGTTAACGCATATTTTAAAAAGCCTATTTCTAGGAATAGGCTAAAAAAAGGCGATAAAAATTGTTTTCTTTTTTATTATTTATTAATTAATTTTTACAAAAACATTACTTATCATTATAACTTCGCCAAACTATAAAGACAGTCTCTTGGCGAATAAATGTACTCTTATTTACAAGGTATCTTTTTACAAAAGAACACCCACCCACATAACATTGCAACCAAATATGGAACGTAATACGGTATTTGATCACTTCGTTGTTATAATTAAATTCTAAATATTACCCATATATATTTTTCAAATATTATAAATGAATATCGGATTTTCATAAATTGTCAAATACCCTATCATGTATCTTCTATTTTATGTAGAAAGTAACTCTTAAGTTTCTTTTTAATTGAGAATTTACAATCAGATTTACCTTGCCTTAGCTAGTATATTTCATTAAAAAGCTTTGGTGTTAAATATTTTGTACATCCTTTACCATAGTAGTTTTTTACACTAGGTCCAACTTATTTCCGTTCTCTAACTCTCCTGGTTCTATATTTATTATCCATTTTTTCTTTACAATGATTATTATTAATTGTATAATTAATAATATCTACAGGAATATTCGGAATACACAGAAAGACATTATAATCACTCATACATAGAAAGAGGAGTGTGTATGACTAAGACATGTGAGAAATACATAAATAATACCAATTCTAATACCTTGGACCTAAATGGAGGCCTCGAGGCATGCCTTAATGAAACAATTTGGAATAACTACGGTCTTCAAGCAAAACTTACACATGTATTCTATTGCAATAAACAAGACGAAGAAGTAAAATACGACTGGAGTGACTTGTTGTTTGGTGGAATTTTGCTAGTCTTTGTATCTATCAATATTATAGGAAGCCTTTACGATTTTATGTTGGAAAAATATTTTCACAACAAAAAAAGTGACAAATACATTAACGGTAGGTGTATTTTTTTATCACAGTTTGTAACATCATGATGACATGATGAATGTGTTTCAACAACATTGTTTTATTAGCATATGTGTGTCCGCAGCAACTTTTACGGGCTAATAAAGAAAGAAGAAAGATGTGTGTGCGTATGTGTTAATAAATTGAGCTGCGTGTCACTTGAAATATTCATAGTGTTCCGTCTATCTTAATTCGTTGTTCTAGAACTAGAATTTAACTTTGTGAGAGCCTTATAGAGACTTACCAGGTAGACTGTAATGCTTATTTGTCACTGCATTAAATTATTATAAAAAATATCTAAAATTTTAATTAACTTGACATTGGTTCATTTCTTAAGAGTTGAAAAAATTATGTACCTTTTCAGGAAATCCTTGCATATTATGTTTTTCCTTACGACGACATTGCATTGGTTCATTTCTTAAGAATTGAAAAAATTATGTACCTTTTCAGGAAATCCTTACATATTATGTTTTTCATTACGACGAAATTGGGAAAGCTTAAGCTCAATCAAAGTAAAAGATCCTCGACTTGCACGACTCAAGGGATTACATGGATTACGGTAAATATACTTTTTACAACAACCTGCCTATATTATACGTCTCACCGCTGACGACATTCTTCCCCCAATGGTTGAGAGAACGATGGGCAAGGAAGAGTTCGCCATGCCCTCAAAGTGTTAACAAAATTCATATGCTCCGTAATGTTCTACCTGTTATAGTAAACAAAAGAAATGAAACTTTACAGCTGAATCTATAGCACCATCTATAGTTTTAAAAACTGTAATTTAATATAGCCTCAAGCTTTTTACTAAATATATTATAACCTTTGTCCTTTTTTGTCTTGTAATCTATAATATTGCCAAGTTTTATCAAAATCTATTCAATATTTTTGCATCATTGAGTAACGACATCAGATTAATAGGAAGAATTAACCTACGAAGGTAAATAAAGAGCGCCTTCTTTTGTCTAACTTTTGCATTCCTCACTTTAAGTGCCATTAATGTTAAGTAAGTTTCTTAAAAATAATAAAAAACATTCGAAATATATAGTTTTTTTTTTCTTACGTATATAACTTGCAACATTTACTTTAATTTAAAAAGCAATAAAAGTCATTAAAATCGTAATTAAACTTTCCAGAGCTCTGATAAGTTTCTTCATACCAATAGCGCATGTGATGTGGCTTATCGGAACCGGCTTCACTGATAATCCACAGGAATTTGAAAAGGTGAGATTATAACATAAGCATAGTTTATCGAAATATACACCAAATTTAATTAGCTATAAATGACGTCATTGGCGATGATGTCCTAGATCATGCACTTAATATACACAAGACTGTCTCGTTGGTCTACTGGTCGTAAGCGTGATTGCCGAGCGAATCCCGGGTCGAGCTAAAATCAGTTATTTGGTTTAATAAATAAAAAGCAATTAAATTATAATCACGATGAACAATACTAATAAATTTATTTTTAGGGCTCCGAAAGTACTCACTATCAACTGATATTCAATGGTATGATGATGGTCCAGATGTTTTTTGTAATGTCTGGCTTTCACATGGTCTACAATTTGGAAATTTTGTCGGAAATTGTACCAATAACATGGTCGATGTTGCCTAATTTATTTATTAATAGATATTGGAGGTATGTTAAAAATAATTGCTATATTCGTTGCTTTATGCAGTTGTATTTAATAGTTTTTTGTAATAAAGCATAACAATTTAACATAACATAACATAAACACTCACGCCTGTTACACAGAGGGGTAGGCAGAGATTATGGACTTCCATTTGGCACGATCCTGACACACCTCTCTCGCCTCCTCCACATCCATATACCTACGCATACACGCTCGTCGGTTAAGGGTACCCTTAATTTGGCCCATTTTCAATATATCGCCAATTTGGTCGATAAACCTTCGTCTAGGACGACTCTGCCGTTCACTTCTGCAGTATAAATTTGCTTTGTCACTCCTTCCTCATTCATTCTTTTTACATGACCAAACTACTGAAGCATTCCTTTCTTAATCCTGGTCACAACATCATCTTGCAAACCACACTCTTCTCTTATCACACAATTTCTCACTCTGTCATTCAGATTCAGCCCTAACATACTCCTTAATGACCGCATTTCTACAGCATTTATTCTACTCTCGTGCTTCTTCTGCCACACCCAACTTTCACTACCATACATTAAAGTAGGGACTAACACAGCATTGTGAATTGCCATACTTGCCTTTTTGGACACATTCTGACTTTCCACAACAGAGTGTAGAGACCCATTTACTTTATTTCCTACGTTCACTCGTCGTTCTATATCCTTATCATACCTACCATCCCTGCTAAATACACATCCCAAATACACAAACTCATCTACTTGCTCGACCAATTCCCCTCTATTCTTATTTCACATATTGTTTTACTTTCTTCTCTTTCAAAGACCATAACTTTCGTCTTACTTGCGTCCACTTTCATTCCCCTTTCTTTTAATGAAATGTTCATTAATGTAACCATCATTTGCAACTCGGCCGCCGACGACGCGAGTATGACTTGATCATCGGCGTACAAAAGGCATTTGACGGTTAACTCACCCATTCTTAACCCGCATTCTTCAACTTTCAGATTTTCCAAACAACTGTCCATAAATAGGTTGAACAGCCACGGGAAGCACACAGCCCTGTCTGACCCTTTATGGATGCCAAACCAGTCCGAGTATTCCCGATGATCCTGACACAAGCACTGGGTCCCTATACAGAGACTTCAATGCCTGTATCAACCAACACTCAACCCAAATGAGTTCAGTGTTTGCCATAATACATCCCTGTCCACTCTATCATAAGCCTTTTCCAAGTCCACGAACGCACAAAAACCTTTTGGTTTTTGGCCAAAACTCTCCGCGATCATGCGCATGGAAAAGACCTGATCCGTACATCCCATTCCTTTCTAAATCCCGCTTGCACATCCCAAATTTTTCCATCAGTATCTTTCATAACTCTTTCAATTAGTACCTTAGCACAGTTTTCCCACAATGCTAAGAAGACTGATACCACGGTAGTTTTACAGTCCTGCTGCGATCCTTTTCCTTTATATAGTGGGACTATCACGGCTTTGCACCAGTCTCCCGGTACCCGCTTAAGTTTCCAACACAAATTAAACAAGGTGTACAGCAGGTCTGCCACCACTTCCTCTCCAGCCCTTAGCATTTCGAGTGATACTCTATCATATCCGGCTGCCTTACTTGCTTCCATGCTTTTCATTGCTTTCATTATTTCATCTATACTTATCTCTCGATCTCTTTCCTTTTCTTTCGGAATTTCTATTTCATTTAATTCAAACGTCTCATCACTAATAAACACGCTTTCAAAGTATTCCTTCCATCTCCTTAAACTCGACACTTCGTCATTCAGAATACAGCCATTCTGGTCTCGTATAGCATCCATTCTAGGCTGTTTTGAATGTCCCCTGGCAGTTCTTACGAGTTTCCAGAACATTTTAATATTTGCCTGGAAGTTATCCGATATTCTTCTATCATTCTTCTCCGTTCTTTCTTGCTTTTTCCTTTCAACTACTTCTTTTACTCTCTTATTTAGATGTCTAAAGACTGCCTTTTTTCTTTCAATATCATCATTCATACCGCTAGAATAACTAGCCTTGGTTGCTAGTAAATCTAGCCATGCTCTCTTCTTTGCTTCTACTTCCATCCGTACCTAATCATCCCATCATAAAGTGTTATTTTTCTTTTCATTCGTTCTCTTACTTACACCACATACTTCGGTAGCTGGATCCACCAAACCTTTCTTAACATTATACCACACAGTCTCCAAGTCTAAATCATTCATACACAATTCATCCATACCACTTATATTTTCTCTCAGTCTACATTTGTACTTCTCTTTTGCACTAACATCTTGTAACCTCTCTGTTCTTATACGCTGTAACGCAGTGGTAGACACAGATGTCCGATGCCGCCAACGTCTGAATAGACCATTAATTCGGCATAAGACCAAGTAATGATCCGTCCCTACGTTGGACCCCCGGTAAACCCTTGTATCTACAACTGCGCTCCTCATTCTTTCATCTACAATTATGAAATCTATCATGCTTCTATCATCACCTCTTTCCCATGTATACATGTGAATCTTCTTATGACGAAAGAAAGTGTTCGTCACAAAAAGATTCTTTTCCACACATACGGTGAGGAGGCTTTCACCATTCTCATTTATACTTTCATCACCAAACGTTCCCAATATCCTTTCATAACCAAGCCTCTTCACGCCAACCCTCCATTAAAATCTCCTAATATAACAATATTTTCATTACCCTTGCATTTCATTAGCACCATCCTTACCATCTCCCAAAACTGCTCTCGGATATAAGTGGGCTTAGACATGTCTGGGGCGTAGACCCCTACAACAAACAACTTCTTTAAGCCCACTTTCATTCGTATCCATAGCAGTCTCGGGCTTACACATTCATACTCTTTCACACAATGACCCATTCTTTCTGAAAGGATTATACCGACTCCTGGCATGCCCGCTCGGTCTCGTCTACCCCAGACCAGTACGCGGTATACATGCCATGTAGTGGCATCCTTTCCTTTCCGTTTCGTCTCATTTACACATAACATCTATTCCTCTATCATACATCATATCGCATACTTCATCCATCTTATCATTCATTGCTCCACATACATTCAGCGTAGCCAGACGGGCTTCCGCAATCCACTTTTTGCCCCTCCAGGAGACAGAACGTGACGGGTGGCAAACCTCGTCGCCGGTTTTCTCCCGGAGATTCTTCGCACCCTGCCCCATTAAAGGCGCCGGGAACTCGGGCCATTTCTTTTAATTTGTGCCTCATGGTGCGAAAGTAGGGTATTTTACGCCGTTACCACACGGCGAGGAGCCAATTCTGTACTTTCGGCTTTGTCGCTTGTTTAGCACCACCCGGGGGATACGTGTAGGGTGGGCCTAGGGTTAGGTGGTCGAGGCCTACGGACGCGAGCGACTCATCCCAAATCTTAGTGGAACCGATTAAAGTAACATTTTAGCTAATCTTAATCATCGGCCAACATCTTCTCAATTTCACTAACACTAAGACTTCATCAATATCCAGTAAAAATCTGTTAAACGACATCAGTCTCCCCTATTCTAGAAATAATTTGCCATATTTATCATACTTGCCAGGCCGGTAAGCTTTACTTATGTTTCAAAAAAAAAGTTTGGATTTTCTTGGATATCGTGGAGGCGGTATACACACATAAATTGCACAAAAACATGGAGACCCGCAACAATAACTTGTAGGTTATATAATATGTACTTGATTCGTGCGGGAACAACCGCAGTACCCAACTTCTGTCTCGCGCGTTCGATGCTGCTCTCCGTCGTCGGTCTGTGTATTTTACGACGGATGTACGATGATGATACTTATAGTTTTATTAAAAATAGTGATCTACATTCTGTAAATACAAGGAACAGGCACAAGCTAGTTATACCAGTTACTCGCCTCCAAAGAGTCAGTAATTCCTTCATGGGGCAATGTATACGCTTTTACTTGTAATTTACATTGAATAAAAATTATTCTCTTCTATTCTATATAGAAAGAGAAATAGTTCTGTCATTTCCAATAATCGCCTCTTACTTCACCCAGGAAATGAAATTGGGTAATATGTATTCAACTACTCCGCCATCACACATTTTAACGTTTTATTTAATTTACAATGAATTACATGATGAACCAATGAAAAATATTCAAGAATTATTTGAATTTTCTCCTAAGCTTAAGCTTTTAAATACTTTGCAGGTTGACACCGGCGAATGCTTTAATGATTTTGTTCACAGCCACTTGGCTCCGATATCTAGGGTCCGGACCACTGTGGAAATTTTATGTCACGAGTGTAGTATCAGATTGTAGACAATACTGGTGGGCGCATATTTTCTACATCAATAATTACGTTCCAGATGATAAAGCTTGCGCTGTACATACATGGTACGCGATTTCTTATTTGTTTTTTAATAAAAGAAAACTTTCCTTTATATAACTGTTACCTAAAAACATAACACGAAGTGACATTTTGCATTTTTGACATTTGCCCTCGCAACATCTTTTTATAATGGCAAAGGATTTAAATCGCTGCAATCAGAGTGGTTGTTGATGAGGCTCTAGTAGCTCAAGGACTAAGTTTAGAGTTACCGTATTAGATTTAATAACTGTTTAATAAACAGAATATAACAACGTCATTTATAGAATGTGCTATACATAAAAGAAAACTTTCCTTTATATAACGGCTACCTAAAACATAACTTAAAGTGACATTTTGCATTGTTGACATTTGCCCTCGCTATATCCCTTTATAATGGGAAAGGATTTAAATCACTGCAATCAGATGAGTTGCTGATGGGGCTCTAGTAGCTCAGGGACTAAGTTTAGAGTTACCGTATTAGATTTAATAACTGTCAAATAAACAGAATGTAACAACGTCATTTGTAGAATTTGCTATACACACCCTTTCTCTCCCGGGTGTCGTAAAAATTGAGTGAGGGAAATGCTAAGAGAATCATTCACCTATAGACGAAAGGTCGGTCGATTAAGCATTTTGATAATGCCACCTCCTTATCGTGTGTTGATACATATGATTCTTTATGTGACTATTTATCTCGCTAGATAGGCAGGCTAATGATTTAATATCAAATTTTTGACGCCATTGACGCTGACGCCAGCACTGGTTTGGATTTTTCAAATCTGGTGTATATTCTACGGTAGGGTATCCATGACTCTTTGTGAGATAGACCTCTTATGAGGTGCGCCACTTAGAATTACCTTGGGCTTCATCCATCCAGATCACTACTCGCTTTACGCAGGTCATCGCTTTATCTATCCAGCCCAACAAGCTATAACCTTAAATAAGTCTACTCTACTCTTGCGTACTGATGATCAAGTTCAAGATGTTAAAACAATCGTCAACGATTATCTCGCTCCCCGAATGATCAATCGAGTGTATTTTAATATTTCAGAGTCAGCTTACTCGCCGCTACGTTCTTTTGCTCGTTCTTGCTTGCTCACAACTCAGAGTCGCCAGTCAGATCGGTAAATTCTGTCACAGATTTTTTATTACTACCTTGTTCAACAGAGAAGCTTCGAGCTTGTGAAGTTACTTAATGTGCTTGTTCTGAAGACTTGCGTCTTCAGACTTTATTGTATAGGTGACGAGAGGACTTTCTCAGAGGACTCAAGCTCACTCGGCCTAACTAAATGCTCACTTTTCCTAAATTTTCTCTAAACTATGCCCTCCTAATATTTGTATTACATTATTGGTTGTGGAATTTTTAAAGTAATCGTATACTCATCGATAACTTTAAAAACTCAACTATCGATAATTTTAGTAATTATAAAATTTTAATAAGTATTAATCATGGCTTCCACTTTGTTTAAATTTATACTCAATCCAACACATCACAAATTAAATAAAATTTATTTGAGGAAATGATGTAAATATCGCAAATACACGTTGAAATTACTCGGCGGACACTATTCTGTTTCATAACCCAAACAATAGTATCAATAAAAAAAATTGTTTTAAAAATTACGCCATGATTTGATTTATCAACAATTCTTCCTATGTTTTTTTTTTAAAGTATATTATTATATTTCAGGCACCTAGCCACTGACATGCAGCTTTTCGTTTTGGGATCAATTGTGTATATAGCTACTAAATCAAGAGGAAGATCTCTCCTTATATCACTGCTACTATTGTTTAGTATGGCAGCACCAGCACTGCATGTTTGGTTTCAGGATCTCGATGCTCTTGTTTTATTAAAACCTGAGTATGTTTTTATTTACTACGTAAAGTCTGTTTGGTGATAGTTGATAAAAAAACGGCCAAGTGCGTGTCGAGCCACGCACAATGTAGGGTTCCGTAGTTTTCCACGTGGTAGAGCCACGCTGCAGCTATATTATGGTTGTGGCACGAATGGGTCGGCTTGACCGGGGTAGGACCACGCTCGCACAGAATACCGGCGTAAAATAGCAGCTTAATGCTGCTGTGTTTCATATGGTGAGTGTAGAGAACCAGAGACCCTTTTTACTCGAAACGAGGCATTCCATCTCAGTCCTCAGGATCAAATGCAGAGTCCGGAAGAATCAAAATGATGATACGTTGTCACGTATCTGTATTCTGATTCTTAATTGAGGATAAATATAGATGTTTATGGGCTACAGCATCCACTTACCATCGGCTGGACTGTGTGCTCGTTTGTCACCCTTATTCTATAAAAAAAGTTGCTCGTCACTATACGTGAACTTAGAAGGAGCCTTCTTGATACTATGAGCATATTGAGTTCACGGTTTGACCGCTATAACGACCAAAAATGGGCCTAAATAGAACGATGGTAACTGAAAGACTTTTTTGCAAACATACTTATAGGGAGTAGTATTCAAAAAAGTTTAAAACAAACTTTTCGATTTTAAAATAATACAATCTACATCAAATCGTTCACCTGCCAAGTCCGTACAAAAATTATGATACTTCCCTATCCATCTATTAGTTGTGCAACCCTAAGATATACATGACTATAACGAACCTTCCCCTAAACCGCCACTGTCCGAAACTATTCTGAGGGTTGCCTGCGTAAACCAAGAGTACAACTAAAAAATAAGCGAAAGTGGTATGTCAAAATCGTCTCCTGGAGATCGGTCCTCTCTGTTTACCTCGCAAAGGAAAGCGTAAAGATAGAGTAATACATAAGTCGCTTTCTTCAAAAATGTTTACTTTTACCGTTTACAATAACATTACATAGTTATATATACAGCTAGTTTTTAGGTAATTTTTTATGGAATTGTAACGAAATTTTTACTAACCCAAGTGCATTTTATAAGTTGGTCGACTATTACTCGTTACCTTGTTAAGTGTACTTAGCTGTGATAGTTTTCCTTTTAACTTCAATATATTTATACAACTATTTGCATACTTTTCACATTTCCGAAAACAGCGGTTTAGTTGGAGAGGGGGCAAAGCTAAATATTTCGCAAACGGACAACTGAATCGAAAAAAAATTGTTTCACATCCCAATATTTTTGAAAGACCGAACCAACGATATCCCACTCGATGAAATAGATGGGTGGAAAAAAATATCTGTATGGGGGGTACCCAAAATAAAAATGTTTATATTAAACTAATTTTACGGATTTTATCGCGTTTAATTCAACTTTTTAATTTCCGAAATTTCACAATTTTTTTCAAGATTTTTTTTCACAAATTTATAGTTGCGTGATTAATATCTATAACTGTGCCAGATTACACCTTTTTAGTTCGGTAGAAATATGCAGATATAGGTAAAAGGGATCCCTTCCCAGATGGATTATGAGGCAGAAAAGGAGTCCTACTACCTAGTTATATAATATAAATAACTCTCATTTGTTTCGTACAATAATTTGCACAGATTTTATCGAAGCTTCTGGAATGACACATTCCGGTACCTTCACGTCTTTGGCCACAATAATCTTTCATGCTTCATAATTGGAATGGTTACTGGCTACTTCGCGTATAACTGGCAGAAGAATCGTGTTGAAGTTTTTAAGGATAAGGTGATTTTTTGTAATTTTTCTTGTTTTATTCAGGCAAATTATATAATGTTATATTGTTGCTTCAATCAATACTTCACTTTTTTTTATAGGAGAGGGGGCAAACGAGCATGCGGCTCACCTGATGGTAAGTGATTACCGCCGCCCATGAACAACTGCAACACCAGGGGAATTGCAGATGCGTTGTCGGCCTTTTAAGAAGGAGTAGGCTCTTTTCTTGAAGGTCCCTAAGTCGTATCGGTCCGGAAAAATCGCTGGTGGTAATCGATTCCACAAGGAAGTTGTGCGAGGAAGAAAACTTCTTCTAAATCGCACAGTGGTGGACCGCCAATCATCCAGATGGTATGTATGGTATCTCGAGTTCTGTCGCGATGTGCGATGGTGAAATTGAGCGGCTGGAATTAGTCCGAACAATTCCTCAGAGCACTCCCCGTGGTACATGCGATAAAATACGCAAAGAGATGCAACACTTTATATTTATGTTTCATTCAACTATTTTTATCTTCCAGATCTGGCAATATCTCACTTGGTGTGTCATCCCTGGCATAGTGGGACTCATTTTGACAGGAAGTGTATTCTATACAGAGAGACGGCTTTCGCTAGTGATTAGAATAGTATATGCAGCGACACATCGAGCAATTTTAGGTGTTATCACATCCTTCATTATTCTGGGTTTAGTGTTTAGAATTGAACGTAAGTATTTTCTGTACTAAAAGTTTCCAATATTTTAAAAATAAGTTTTGAATGCCAAAAAGGTTTAATTGCCTCTAATAAATTACGATATCCCATTTCGTATAATGCCAGTTGTAATATATGTGACACTTCTACAATCGCCAATCAGTCTCTTAAACAAGACAGTTCAAAGTAAAGCTGATTTTTTGCTCTTATATTATATAAAGAAACAATATCGATTGCTTACATAACGTGACCAGTGACATTTTCATCTTGCAAGAACGACCGTCACCTGCTCGAGTAAGCAAGATAGTCTAGGAAACTTCATGCCGTTGAAGCTAAGGATAGATATATGCTGTGCGACACCGATACGAAGGCACTATGTAAAATACAACCTATATGATAGCAATAACAACAACAAAGAATACACTATGAACGTACAACGTACACCACCATGTGGATCAATTACTTGTAACAATATAATTGAATAGTATTTGGCAAAGTCGGCCATTAACAGATTTGGGAGAACTAAGGTGTATCAGTTCTCGAAACAAAAGTAAACAACTTGATGTCGATTCTGACGAGTATGACTCAAACTCAGTCTGAAAACTAAAATAAAATATCCCGGGATTAACGAACAAATAAAAGTGATAAAATCATCCATCGATTAACTAGTACTGGAATAGAATAAACTGAAACAATAATTTAGCGTTGGCCGCTCCCTGGGCAGAACACCTTGCCCGGCGGGAGATCTCCCCTTTTCCTTCCACCCGCCACAGTGGTGACCAACCGACGTGATATGAACACGCAACCAAGAACCTTCGGAAACTACAACTTCAAATCCTCGTCATCGTTCTCAAGTACCCCATTCATTCACTCCCGAGCAAATATTTCAGTCTTCACATCCTGCAAGATCTAGCTTTACAAAGGTTCATCGCAGCACTATAATAATGCTTCCTGTTCCTTCAAGCTATTCTCTGCGCTACAGTGTTCGGCACGGCTCTGAGCCTTACTGCTCGCCTCTGCTTCACGGCACTCCCGCAGATTACTTGCCTTCTTCTCGACTCACCGCACACTACAAGTCAATTCCTGGCACTTGCACTATCGATCTCCGGTCTGAGCACGGGGGTGATGTGGCGGCGCTGTCGTCGCGCCACAAGCGAAATACATCGAAGCCTAAATCGCGCTATCAAAGTTCAGAATTAAAAACAGTATATATACAATAATAGCTCCGAACTACCACTTGGAGCGTTGGCCGCTCCCCGGGCAGAACACCTTGCCCGGCGAGAGATCTCCCCTTTTCCTTCCACTGGCCACAGTAACTTTGATAGCGCGATTTAGGCTTCGATGTATTTCGCTTGTGGCGCGACGATAGCGCCGCTACAAATGACTAACTTCAAAAAAGATACAGAGCAAAAATCAAATTACTTGAAATTGCTGTTGATACACTTAAGACTAGTCAGATTACAGCTCAATTCACCCCGACTTCTCACACGTAGTCTTGATGTCCAAAGCCTACGAACGCTTTGGAAGGAATAAAAATGTAGTTATAAGTAGAAATAAGTGAAATTTACTCCAAAAGAAATCCAAAGAAAGGTGATCAAGAAATAACGGCGCTGCAGCAATACTGCTGGAGCATAATGCTGGAGCATGCAATCCAATAGATTATTTATTTTATATTAATTTCTCGTGTATTTTGTAATTTTTTTTTCTTTCCTTCTTTCTTTCTTTCTCTTCCTAAGTATGTTTCATGACTATAGAAATGGCTTAGCGAAAATAGTTAGTAAACCCAAACTAAAATATTATATTCTGTCATAAATCCGTACCAGAGAAGAAAATTGATTTACCATATTATACAGCATTAATTAAAATGCTGATCTGATAACGGTGAAAAATATCTCACCGAAATTTATGTCAAACTTATCTGACCAAAAAGAAATCAATTGCAGATAAAGGAACCTATAGAGGGACTGAAAATCATTATAACCTCGTCCAAAACTACCAAATTAAAGCCTCAAAATATTGTCAAAACTACTTTAAGATACTGTCCGCTCGTTGTGCGTAGATTGGCTCAAAAATTTTTAATATAAAGTAATTATGTAAGTTAAATTAAATGCGATGAAGTTTTATTCAGTGCTAAAGCAATAATTATTTTATACTTTTTAGTTCTTTGAAGTCGGCAAAAAAGTAATTTCTTTGATAAATGACATTTTTTACCTTTCTGAGTGCACTAAGGATTATCACAATCTCAATATCATCTAAACAATTACATAAAAACTTCATTACATATTTACCCTTCGGGGTAAATCTCCAACTTATTCCAATATGGTAGGAACCTATTTAATAAAATAAGAATGATCAAAAACATACATACAAATAAATAAAAATAAAAGAACAGACCGCAGGTTTTTGTAGTTGGGATAAGTACCCCTAAATTAATTACGTGCGGAGTACCACAGGGTCCCATTTTTATTTACATAAATTATTCAAATAAAAATTAAACAGAGTCAAATTGTAAACCTTCTCCCTTGTTAAAGTCGGCTAAAATAGGTAATCAGAGTACCACTGAAATAATTACGTGAGGAGTGCCACAGATTTCTATTCTAGGGCCCTTGTTGTACCTTATATGACATATATACTGATGATACCTCTTTGTTTTATTTTGGCACTCAAATTGAACACGTAATTAAATTAGCAGAAGATGATATAAATACCCTACATACTTAGTCCTAATACAATATGTTGACAATAAACACTACTAAAACTAATTACACGATATGTTGCGCTTAAAACATAAAAAAAACATAATTTCATTTCCACTATACACTAATAATGAAGGGTATATAGTTTTTTTCTGTGGCAACACCGGTGACAAGTAGTTAAATAATTTTCTTCCTAATAATTTCGTAAAAATAAATATTGTAACCACCTCAAATTCAAGTTACAGTTGTTAATTACGCATAATTTGTATTGTGTAATAAATAAAAGTGGTAAATATCTAATTAAAACTAAAACGTGATATGGTTAAGTTGCATAGAGAGTACACAAGTGTATAAAAGGAAATGGATCAGCTCCAAGGGCAGTGGATGAGATTGACCGATGCAGCAAAGAATATGAGGAAGCCCTCAGATTAATTACTGCATTGCAGTTACAGTTAACTGAAGCTAATGAGCAGATTTCGCAATTTAAACAATACATTGATAACTTGCAAGCATCTAAAACTCAGAGTCTATAGCTTGTAAATCTTACAAAACGTTGCAACCCTTCACAGCAATAGATTTGACTGATGATTCTGCCATATCAAGAACAGCAGAAAAGATTACTGGCAGTAGAAGGAAAATAAGAAAATATATAAAAATCAATAAATATTAGGAATTTTCAAAAATTAGTTAAAACTAAAATTAATTCCAAAAATTATATAAATGTATGTAAGGAAAAGCAAGAGTTAATTAGTAAACTTAAATTATATTCAATTCTGGAAAACATGAAAAATTGTTATAAGACTGAAATAGAGTGTGTTAATTCAGAAATTGTATCACTTCAAACCTCATTACAAAATATGCCATATAAATATAAATCAGCAGAGAATGCGATAAAAGAACACATACTGGCCATGGATAATCTGGTAAAGTCATCTAATTATAACGAGGAACATTTTGACTCCTTGTTAAAACATCAAAATGAATATCAGCGCCCAATGCCAGGTTCTTTAGGGACAGTGTGTGTTAATAATATAACAAGCAGTAATACCTCATTTTCTTCACCTACACTCTATGACAATACCATAACAAAGCAGATAAATTTAAAAAGTGATTCATATAATAAAAAAAATATGTTATTGTGTATAGTGATGACATAGGCAAATACTTGGGAATATCATTAAATAACTGTTTAAAAGGGCAACAGATAAGTAATTATTGTACGTGGTGGCTCCTTAATATTAGCTAATAAATCCATATCATGTAAAGAACGTAAAGATATCGTGAGCCTCTCTGTTGAGCAAATTGTAGAAATGGCATGTGTTGAGCTTGAGCACCTCATTGTTATCAGTTTTTACAGATCCCCATGTTCAAGGTATGATACCTTTGAAAAACTTATGGAAGAGGTTTTAGTTAAGCTTAATAAATAGAATAAATTTCTTGTAGTATACGGAGACTAATATCAATCTCCTGGAAGCTTCTTCCTCTTCTCTTAAATTTTGCTCATTGTTCAAATCATAAAATGTTTATAATTTATTATTTGAAGCCACACGTATTACAGGCTGTAGTGCAACTTGTATTGATAATAATTTATAATTATATAATTTTACAGGTGTTGTACCAATCAACAAATTAATAATTTTAAAAACTAAGTTCAGATCACTGTGGGCAACTGGTTTCATAACCTTAGATGCACAAAAAACAGGAAATTGAGAAAATTGAGTTTGTTCTGATTAATGTAAAACGCCTGGAGAGATTTAGAAGTAATATGGTAATAAAACCATCCATCGCTTTCACTTCTAAACATTCTCCAGTAACAGTCGCAAGTCACTTAATTAGTGGATCACAGTAGGAATTCATAAGAGCAGACGAAGATTATATGAACTTTACTATGATAGATCATTATGTTTCTTATATTTACGCGAACACTACACATTGAATAAAACTACTTTTACAGATTCTATCGCGTTTAATTAACTTATTTTTATTAAATTCCCGACGTTTCGGGTGCTTTACAGTACCCATGGTCACGGAGGACAGAGGTGATTGTTGTCCCGATGTCAGAGTTACCCGAAGTTCCTACAGCTTTTTTAATTATTAGTTTTGGTTCGATCTACGCAGAATTAACTTACTGAATCTTGAAGTCTTGCAGTGGTATGCTTGGGTTTAGTTTTAATTTTATTAATTACAGGATCCCAAGCAGGTGGTAGTACCCAGCCTCCCTCTCTATTGAAATTAGGATGTTTTTTTTTAATTTCAATAGCCTCGCGTATCATCCTTGGCAAGAATCGATGTTCTTTCGCGAGAATTTGTGGTTTATCAAATCTAATGTAATGGCGTGGGCCGTCTAGGATATGATCACAAACTATAGACTTCAAAACGATCTTTTTTTTTTTATAGGATAAGGTGACAAACGAGCACACAGTCCACCTGATGGTAAGTGGTTGCTGTGACCCATAGACATCTACATCTATCCTCAATACAGAATCAAAATGCAGATGCGTCGTCACCCGTGAGGACTAAGATGGAATGCCTCTTTTCCAGTAAAATGGGTCTCCGGTTCTCTACACTCACCATACGAAACACAGCAGTGTCAAGCTGCCATTTTACGCTGGTATTCTGTGAGAGAATTCTATCAAAAGCCTCGTAAAAGAACACATAGCTGACGTGAAACATTAACGTTCCAGGAAATCTTCCAGTTGAAATCTGCCAGAATGTTGATACCTGTTTAAAATAATTTAGATTTGAAAAAGTATTACCACAAGATATTGTAAAATATTTCAAAACCTTTGATGTAAAAAAAAACTCAGAGCTATGGGGGCTTTCCGTTACAGTTATTGCGTCCATAATATGTTTAATTGCACCTCATCTTGCTATTATTTTTAATATTAGTATCGAATCTGGTGTGTTTCCCGATTCAACGAAACATAGTGAAGTAATACCTTTATTTAAATCTGGTAGTGCATTGGGCCCCGCTAATTTTAGACCTACTTCTGTACCATCAAATCTTAGTAAAATTAAAAAAATTGGATCAATTGTTATTTTTTTTAATACAAAGAAATTACTCCATAAAAATCAATTTGGTTTTATAAGGGGTCGCTCGACGACTGACGCAGGTGTTGAGCTTATGAAATATATTTTCAATGCCTGGGAAAATTCACAAGATGCCATAGGTATTTTTGTAATCTTTCCAATGCTTCCGATTGTGTTTATCATTAGATATTAATCAGGAAACTACAACATTACGGTATCGAAAATATTGCGCTTAGACTTATTTTGTCATATTTAAATAACAGAACTCAAAAAATCGTTATCAATGGTTAAGGTTCCTACAGATCGATAGTATTAATGGGCGTTTCTCAGGGCTTGATTCTTGGTCCATTCCTGTTCTTAGTCTATATTAATATATTAATGACTTACGTTATCTTGTAGGGGACAATCACGATATAGTATTATTTGCTGATGATACCTCTTTAATTTTCAAACTCAAACGACAGTCAATTAATTTTGACAATGTAAATAATGCTCTATTGAAATTAGTATATTGGTTTAACGCCAATAATTTGCTCTTAAGCGGCAATAAGACAAAATGTATTAAATTTACAATACCTAATGTTAAACATTCGAATACCAATGTGCTCTTAAATGGGGAGGAGTTGAGTCTCATCTGTAGCACTATTTTTCTTGGTATTACTATTGACGCGAAGCTTCAATGGAGCCCCAATATATCTAAATTAGCAGGCAGAGTTAGTTCTACAGCATACGCTGTAAGAAAGATTAGAAGTCTCACCAATGTTGAGACAGCTAGATTAGTTTATTTTAGTTACTTTCATAGCATAATGTCTTATGGAATTTCGCTATGGGGCAATGCGACTGACATTGAAGCCATATTTGTTTACCAAGAGAGCCACACGGGATTTATAACAGTCTTTATCGGGATCTATAAACAGCCAAACGTGCCTTTTTTGACACATTCTGACTCTTCACAATAGCGTGTAGAGTCCCATTCACTCTATTTCCTGCGTTCACTCGTCGTTCTATATCCTTATCATATCTACCATCCCTGCTAAATAAACATCCCAAATATACAAACTCATCCACTTACTCAATCAACTCCCCTTCTATTCTTATTTTACATAACGTTTTACTTTCTTCTCTTTCAAAAACCATCACTTTCGTCTTACTTGCGTTCACTTTCATACCTCTTTCTTTTAATGACCGGTTCATTAAAGTAACCATCATTTGTAACTCGGCCGCCGACGATGCAAATATGGCTTGATCATCGGCGTACAAAAGGCATTTGACGGTTAACTCACCCATTCTCAACCCACATTCTTCAACTTTCAAAGTTTGCAAACAACTGTCCATAAATAGGTTTGGAAAATGTATTGCATGAAATGTATCAATATATCTATTATTTGTTAAATTAATTTACCGGTTATAATTTTAGATATACAGCGTCGTGTGCTTGAATATGACGGCTGGGTAGTGCTGAGCAAGTTGTCCTACTGCGCCTTTCTGCTGCACGTGAATATGGTTCACATTCTACTCGGAGCCAGGACACAATTGGGTCATGTTTCTTTCTTTTACGTGGTAAGATAAAGTGCGCTTTCTAAATTTTAATACATCACACCATCCACAGATATGATAAAGTTGCGCTGCACCGGATTACAGCAGCACTAATAGCTTGGCTCAATCGGGGAAGGAGCACGCTCTCACGCACGCTCCCAAGCTCAGTTAATACTTATTGCAGTTTAATACTTGTATATTTCGTATACTGAGTGCAGAATTCTGAATTTGGACTAATAGTAGGTGTCTATCGGCTACAGCATGAGCTCGTGTTGCTGGTAAGTCACTCTATAAAATAATATGAAAATATCATTAAGAGCGCGTACAAACACAAATTGCCTATCGTAGATCCGATTTTTACATAGCTAAATTAAGTACAAAGAAACAAAAATATTAATATGGATATTACATCGTAATTGCGTGGGACGTCATTGGTTAAAAACATAATAGAATAAAATTTTCTCGATAGTGAAAAATCTTAAACCTTAGGATTGTTAAAAACTAATTATATTTTTCGAGTTATTGAATAAAATGCATTTGGCGCTTACTATATCTTTATTCCGTGCAATAAATTCTCATCATTCTCACGTCACACGAGGCTTCAAGTCAAGTATGTTTTGTTTCACGCATCAGTCGCAATCGCTCCGTTGAGACGGGAAGACTGTGTTTCTGTGCACCGCGACCGCGCCAAAAAAAGATCGTGTTGTAGACATTGTACATAAATAGGTCGATAGGAATATGGCGAACAACAAAGCGCAATAACGAAATTGTCGTATTATAATATTATAAATTAGTTATCTGGTTATTTACCGTTGTTTCATTATTATGTTTACAAAATTGTTAATGAATGTATTTTCCATAATATACATATAAATTACTTTCAATAAACTTCATACAACTATTTTGTTCTAAAACTAAATATTATATACTAAACAATAAACAAAAACTATTAAAACAAATCCATATTTACAAAAAAAAAATTTACATACGTAAACAGTGTTACTAACTTTGTAATTTACTGGTACATCGCTTGCCTAAAACGCGCTAGCCCTGACGTATGTAATTGTAACCTGAGGTTCCGCCCAATTATAGGTATTTACGTTACGCAGGTAGCAAGAGTAACAGAGGCCAGCGTCCCGTACAGAGACCGCGGCGCGGTAGCTAGGCGGACGGCGGTGGCACTACAAAAACTAATACTCTTCGATAAACGTAGGGGTGTGTGTAAAATAGGAAGTCTGCCTGCCGAACTAATAACGTAATTATATTCATATCCAAAGAGACTCGTTGGTCTAGTGGTTGTAAACGCGACTGCTGATGAGGTCCCGGATTCAAATCTTTTGTAGGGGCAAAAATCTATTATTGAGTTTTCCATCAAACAATTCTCAGTAACTGCCCGGAGTCAGAAAGTTGACGGTGTATCACCCCCGTGCTTCGGAAAGCAAGTAAAGCCGTTGGTTCTGCGCCTGATCTCTCTCTGGTCGTGTCGGTTTATCGTCCCATTGGACAATGAGAGTGAGGGAACTGAAAGTGCACCTGTGCATGCGCATACACTTGGGCACTATAATCTTGTACTGCGCCGATGGCTAGTCAACGTGGAGGCTGGCCGCCGTGACCGAAATTCGGTCTGGAGGGAGGACATTTATTATCCAAAGAGAGATACGGCTATATGTTATTAAAAATTATGTTCTATTCTTCTAATAATCTTTGCAAGCTAATAATACAAAGTTTTAATGTTTGTTTGTTTGTTCGTATTTTCTATATAGTATTACTCTAACTATAATAAAGTGTCGCATTACTCTTTCTTCGGCTACATGTATTCTACCAGATCATAAAGTTAAGTCTATAATTTTAAAGTCACGAGTAAATTTCCGTGACTGTCATCCTATATATTATACAATATCGGACACTTTCAAATATGCAAGATATTGAAATTCTAAATTCAGATCTGGATACTATACAGGTTGCTGAAGCAGTCGTATGTGACATTGACAATATTAAACAACGTATTAAAAACAATAATTGCACACTAAACCTTTTTTCACAAAACATCCGTAGTATTAACCGTAATATGACTAATTTAACTACATTCTTACAAAGATCCGAAATATCCTGGGATATACTAGTACTTTCTGAATGTTTGCTACCATCGGCT
The DNA here is from genome assembly GCA_029286625.1 of Parnassius orleans. Classification (NCBI taxonomy): domain Eukaryota; kingdom Metazoa; phylum Arthropoda; class Insecta; order Lepidoptera; family Papilionidae; genus Parnassius; species Parnassius orleans. The sequence continues at coordinate 368,420 of JAGSMP010000199.1, forward strand.
AAGTCCATACCCAATCTAGACAACTAGAATTATATAACAACAACTACCCATAAGACCCAGAACGAGGGAGTGGTCATATATTATATTAAACACCTAAAAGTAACTTGAAGAACCCCAAATCAGCGACGCCAATTGTCTGCTACTAAGGCTCAACTCCAAAACCTCTATTGTTGGCATATATAGACCACCTAGCCAATCTAATACCAGCAATTTCATATCTTCCATCGACTGCCTCCTGTCCAAACTTAATAGTTATAAAAACATAATTCTCTGTGGCGACATCAATATTGATATATTCCCGAATAGCTCTGATAAGCGGTCACACGACTATTTAAATGTATTGGCGAGTCATAGCATGCTTCCAGGTCACACGAAACCTACACATGGTAAAACATGCCTGGACCATACCACTTGTTTCATTTTGGATTCATCGATTACTGACCACGAAAGTGTAGCTATTAGCATTACTCAAGCTGCTCGCCCAGAATACTTAAATAAATCATGTTATCGCATTGATTTTCTGGAATTAGATAACGCTATACAAAAAATTGAATACCAAATTATTATTGATTGAATGGATGTAATCCTAGCAACAGACCTATTTCTGAAATATTTAACCACATCCATAACAGATGACACCACCTTGGTTAAAACTCCCAAGAGAAAACTTATCAGAAAACCATGGGTCACCAAAGGCTTACTGCAGTGTATGAAAAATAAGGACAAACTTTACAAGAAATTAAAAAAGGACCCTGGAAATGAAGTGCTAAAACTAACCTACAAACGCTACTAACTAACTCTATTTTAAAAAAGGCAAAAAAAGACTATGAGAAACAAGAGATTGAAAAAGCGAAACATAATAAAAAGAAACTGTGGGAAGCCATTAAAAAGCTGAGCGGCTCCAATAAGCTAGTAGACCACTCATCCTGTCTTCTCTCTCCAGAAAATCCAAAAAAAGTATTAATGACATTAACTACTTCTTTGCTAATATAGAAAGGAATTTGGCTGAAGATATCATAAAATCTAGACATAAAAATTCTACTGAACCTGACGTGTTATATCCATCCCACCCCAAATCGTTTGTCATGCTACCAACGGATGAGGATGAAGTTTTTCAGCTGATTCAGGGGTTTAAGAAACAATTGTGCAGTAGGGCTCGATCAGATTTCTAGTGTAATACTTAAGAGATATATACATATTCTTACCGTCAGCTTTCAAAACAGCGCTGATTAAACCTATTCACAAAAGTGGTGAGAGGGACTGTGTCAATAACTATAGGCCAATTTCCATCTTACCCACACTGTCCAAAATCTTAGAGCGCTTAATAAATAAACGCTTAATCAATTTTCTAGAGGGCAATAATCTCCTTTCACCAGCGCAATTCGGATTTCGGCAAGGAAAGTCAACAAATAACACGGTACACGAGCTTGATAACTCAATTATAACCAACTTGGATGAAAGAATAAAATGTTTAACTATATTCCTCGATTTAGCAAAGGCATTTGACACAGTGCTCATCCCGAACCTTATAACTAAGCTGGAAAAAATTGGTGTGAGAGGCTTACCTCTGCAATTAATAGCAAATTATCTAAGTGGAAGAAAGCAGAGAGTCAGAATAGAGAATAAAATAAGTGACGAGTTAACTGTCTAATTTGGTTTGCCACAGTATACTCAGCCCAACGCTGTTCCTGGTATATGTCAATGACTTATGCCAGCTTCAGCTACACAAAGGGAAAATATTCTCATGCCGACGATACTGCATTATTCTTCAGTAGTAATAGTTGGAGGGAGGTCTTTGATTCTGCACAAAGTGGTTTTACTAATTGCTGCCTCTGGTTACAAAGAAATGTGTTGACATTAAAAACAAAATACATAACCTTCACACTTAGGTCGAGCCAAAACCCTCCTCCCTCCCTCTTCATCACAACCCACGTTTGCAACTCTGAGCCAACTATTTGCCATTGTCTTGCTATACAAAGAACTGACAAGATTAAAGATCTCGGAATCATAATAGACCAACCCCTGACTTTCAAGCCACACATTGATATACTTGTCACTAGGTTACGCAAGCTCATTTACATCTTCAAGTCTCTTAAAAACGTAGCTGACTGCCGAATCATCAAGATGGTTTATTACGCTCTATGCCAATCACTTATAGATTACTGCATCAGTTCATGGGGAGGTGCTGCTAAAACACACCTAATCAAGGTAGAAAGAGCTCAAAGGGCCATCCTAAAAGTTAGTGCAGGTCTCCCGTTCCGCTTTCTAACAGTGGACCTCTACAAAAAGTGGGATGTTCTAACAGTGAGACAAACATTCATCTTACAAACTGTCCTATTGAAACATTCTCAATGTAAATACGATCCGGGGCTACTAAAGGACACACGCAGAAAGGAAATTACTTCTGTTTTCTAGGACCGTACATGTATAATAAACTAAATAATATCCTAAATTTCTATCCTTTACCTAAATCTAGTTGTAAATCCGTTCTAACAAAATATCTGAAAACGTTAGACTATGAATCGACCGAAAATCTATTAAAGTCGCCTATATAATGTAATCTAATATCATGAACTCCCTATATGCCCACATCTTTTCCTCATTTTGGCTTAAAATGCAATTATGTATATGTTAATCCCAACTCACGCACACACACACACAAACACACACACACACACACACACACAAACACACACATACACACACAAACACACACACACACACACACACACACACACACACACACACACACACACACACACACACACACACACACACACACACACACACACACACACACACACACACACACACACACACACACACACACACACACACACACACACACACACACACACACACACACACACACACACACACACACACTTACTCATAATCAATAAACACTATACATAATACATACACCCATTGATGTGAAATCTGCAATTACTGTAGTTAATTTTGTTTATTTAGGTACATAATTATAATCTTCTTTTTTGTTTTGTATTACTCAGATTGTTGCTCTAGCCGCGGGGGAGCCCTGATGACCTGTAATACAGGTTTTTATACCTACATCAGGCACCAGTCTCTCACAAGTTAGGTACCAGTCTGGCAATTCTGTAATACCTAGCATTAAGTTTACCTATTGTGGAGAGAAAATAAATTCATTCATTAATTTCGTAATTCATGGTAGCTTATAATTAGCCTAAAGGTACGAGTGTGTGTCAAACACGACGGAGCGCGCGGTTTCGAATCACGCAATGTTGTAAAACTTTTTTAGTTTTAATTTTTGTTTTTTAGTGTTCTAACCCACATACGTAGGTCACTCAATAAGTTTTGAGATGCTCGAAATTAAAAAATGGGACGCACCCGTGTTATATGTTTCTTAAAAGCAAATTTATTTAAAAATAGAACTCCATAAGCCAATATTAAAAAAAAAAACAAAGTTCTATTAATTTTCCTGCAACGCTTCCCGCGCTTTTCATTTAAAACGATGGATCTTAACCGTGAACATTTGCGCGCTATGATATATTATGATTTTAAATTTGGTTTAACCGAACAATTTAGTTTACAACGTTTACAATCAGCATAAGGGGACTCAGCTCCATCACGCGCAGCAATTTTTAGGTGGTTTGCTGAATTCAAAAGGGGTAAAATTAATCTTAAAGATTACCAAAGAACCGGGGCCCCGCAAACAGCAGTAACGGCAGGAAATGTATGGACTACTGAAATGCTGGTGCGAGAAGACCTACGAATCACATATACGGACATCGAAAAGATTGTAGGCATTAGTTCGGGGAGCATTCATACCATCCTACATCAACATCTTGGAGTGAGGAAGCTTTTTTGTCGATGGATCCCTCGTTTGCTCTCCGAAAGCGAAAAACAGACTCGTGTGGATTAGTGCCATGAAATGCGTCTACGTTTTGAAAACGGGGCATCTAGGCGTGTTTCAAAATCAATAAATATGATGAATAAATATGAAAATCTATCAATATGATCCGGAAAATAAAAGGCAATCATTGGTATGGGTCTACTCAGAAGGACAGTTACCGACAAAACTGAAAAGACCTCGCAACGTCGGCAAAAAAATGGTGGCTAGTTTTTTTTCGCGGAGCGGACATTTGTCGACATCAATACTGGAAAATTGTAGCTCAGTCGACTCTGAATGGTTATACTACAGTTGCACTACCCAAAGCTTTTCAAGCTGTGCGGGAGAGAAGACCAAAGACCGGGTTTAGGGGAATCATGCTGCTTCACAATAACGCCTCTGCACATACCTCCCTTACAACAAAAGCATTTATTGAGGAATCTGGTGATGAAACTCTAAGTCACCCACCCTACAGCCCTGACTTAGCTTCTTGTGATTTCTTTTTGTTCCCAAGAGTCAAAGAAAAAATAAAAGGCAAGTTTTTTTCAAGCGCCGAAGAAGCCGCGGCTGCCTACGAAGAAGCTATTTCCGACCTGTCAGATCAAGACTGGCAAAAGTGTTTTCAGAGTTGGTTTAGGCGAATGGAACTTTGTATAAAGCATGATGGAGAATATTTTAAAAAGACGTAATATAAATATTAATAGTATCTAGAATACTTTTTGTATATCTCAAAAGTTATTGAGTGACCTACGTAACCCCACAAATCAGCAAAAAAAAATTATTTGCGGAGTTGCGTACATTTTATGGTGTTTTGCGTACTTTTTAACCGTGAGGTCAAAGCTTTGGTCGAAAAATGTTTTATTACCGTATTTTTTACAGAAAATCATTGTTGTATTAATATACTTCCAAAACTAACAAACAACCTCTCACCCTAAACGCATACACTTTCTACGTTCCGTCGCATGATTGTGTGTGATCCGCGTACATGATGATATCGGGGAATATGAAAGATGTACCTTGCACATGCGTTTTGGACTCTTTGTATTGACCTATTTGTTTTAGCAAATAACCTAGGACCATACACAGTATCTGCGTACTCAAGCCTTGAAAGTACGAGTGACTCACATAGGTGTAGGCGAACACTCTCACTGAGATAATCACGCACTTGGTATAGTACTTTGATCCTATAGAAACAGTTGCGTGTGATCTCAATTACATGATTCTCAAAGCGAAGACCCTGGTCCATCAGCAATCCTAGATTACGAGTCTCACTTACACGTTTCACCGGTTCTCCACGAATGCTTATAACAAATTTCGTTTTCATTATACGATCGGCCTGTCCTTTTGACCCTAACAGCATAGATTTGGATTTGCATGGGTTAAGCACAAGTTTATTTTCTTCTGACCATAATGAGATGTGATACAAATCCTCATTTATTTTTGCTAGTGCACTTTCTACGTCGTTAGGAAAATAAATCTGTATATCGTCAGCGTATAGGTGGAACTTGCAGTATCTTATATGGCGACATACGTCTGCTGTGTATAAAATAAAAATAAGTGGATCAAGTATAGAACCTTGAGGTACTCCCCTAGTTATAGGGCATGGAGACGAGCACAGCTGAGTACCATCGTTCTGTTTATTGTTACTATCTGTGTCCGATTAGATAAATAGCTGTCGAACCATCAAACAGCGGGCAATTCAAAACCATAGTAACTCATTTTGGATAGCAATAAGAGAATGTATATGGCATCAAATGCCCGGGAAATATCAAGCAAGACCAGTAACGTGCCTTGTCCAATGTCTTGTGATGTCAAGATATTGTCAACTACATCCATTAAGGCTGTTGATGTACTACGTGCCTTTCTGAACCCGGATTGAAAAACAGGTAATATTATTATACTCTAAAAAATTTATTCTATTACACTCTAAAAAAGCTGAAAGCTGCATACACACGATTTTCTCCAGCACTTTTGATAAACAAGGTAAAATACTAATTGGCCGTAAGTCCTTTACATCTGACACATTTTTTTTTGGGCAAAGGCTTAACTATGGCTGTTTTCCAGGCAAAAAAAAAAGAAAAGTAGATGTACGAAGTGACGCGTTTATAATAGCTGTAATAACTTTGAGTGTACGTGGAAACTTCAGTAACAACTTTTCAAGAGAAATTCCATCACTGCCCAGTGCATTCGATTTTAGTGAACGTATGACTTTTGAAACTGTGGTTTCATCAGTTGGCTTTAACTCAAAAGACACGTTTCCACAACGATAAAATTCATAATAAATAAGATTCGACATTGGTATTACACTTTTTCCGGGTACCGTACAAAAATGAGAGTTCAATCTATCTGGGCTTTGTAAGTGCTCAGGGATTTCAATAAAATGGTATTTTCCGGCTAAATTAGAATAACCTTTCAGGTTCTTCCTGAGAGCTTTAGAGTTATTCAGGTTACGGTTTATATAGTGGTCGAAATACGTTTATCGAAATACACACTTTTCATTTTTAATGCTGTAATTACATAATTCTTCAGCTCCCTGTAATAATATCTATGCTTGTTTAGGCCAGACGATCGATAACGCTTACAAGCTTCATTGCGTAATTTAATCATCTTACGGATAGTATATATGATCCATGGATATGTATTTTCCTTGATACGAGTACTTTTGATGGCTGCGTGGCAATCAAAAAGAAAAATTATGGCGTTGTTAAACTGAAGCACCATCTCGTTTACATCTGCCACGTATGACATTGCATCCCATTCAATAGAGACAATGTCATTATCAAAAACATTTATATCGATGTCTTTTAGTGAGCGATATGTGATTTTACGGGGAGGTAGTTTTGGTTTTATTATTCATTAGAGTTCTGATTCTATGAAAGCATGACTGCTTAGACTCGGTATAAAATCTATTTTTACATTTGTAACTGCAAGATCACTACAAATTATATCAATTAATGTTGAGCTATGCTCAGTGAAATGTGTAGGTTGTGTTACATATTGTATTAAATTAAAATATTATATGAAATTATTAAATTTCTCTGAGTTACGATCACGATTTAATAAATTGATGTTGAAGTCACCTAGTACTATTATATAGTCATAAAAGGAAAAAGAAGATATAGCATCAGTTAGAGCATCAAAAAAAGGTGTCAACATCTAGCCATGGGGCGATATGCCGTGCCTATGATGAGTTTTGTCCCATTGATGTTTAAACTGAGCCACATTTGCTCGACTTGGGATGCAGTAGGGTGTGTGCACACCCTAGCAGTCATTGTGCGACGTACGTAAAAGCCTACCCCACCACCGCGTGCCCGTATTGTATTAGATCGCGGAATATGACGTAGACGGTAATTGGGAACTATAGGTGCACGGCCATCCTTACCATCTCGAAGCCAAGTCTCATTTATGGCCATGATATCTACATCATGCTCTTGCATTGCCACTATAAATTCATCATGTCTTGTTCCTAGGGAGCCTGCGTTAAGAAAGCCAACCTTAACTTTATTATTTCTCGAGCTCGTGCTAAGTAAAGCTGTTTGTAGCAACAGTATGTTTATATAAAAACAGAATTATATAGGCAGCCGCGAATAATAACACTGTTATATGCATGGCATTATAAAACAACTTATATGAGCAACAGTAAAGACCATTAATTCTAGATTATTCATAATTAAATTGTCTAGCACAAATATAATGAAAAGCATGCAATGGAATACGGTATACAAATATATATACATACATACAGAAGCATACGTCATAATAAAATATAACAAATAACAAATATTTATTAAGTTAATACTAATAAATATAACACCTTCTTCATTAATAAATATATGACATCTTGGCACCGCATCACTCATGAGGAACCCTGCGACAAATATTAAGATAATAAGCATGAGAATATGTTACGGCGTTAAGCAATCAGGCGCTGAAAAATAATTGAAATATAGTACATAACACCGATACAATTCATTATAAATTGTTCAAGAATCATTTAAACTATTAAAGCACACTAAGAATATTAAATATTTTATGAAAATAATGTTTTTTTTTACAGTAGATATTATAAGCCAACAGCATTTTCGCCAAAAACCTTCGTGATGTCAACGTCCCAACGTATACGACGTGCCTGTAGAAGTATCGTGTCGACGTCTAACGTAAATACGACCATCACGCGTCCATACACATTTCCAGCCATGCTTTGAGGTCTCTTGGCAGACCTTATAAAAAAGCTGATGGTTTCTACGTGTCAGGCGTTCATTGACTGAGGGCGTTCATTGAAACGGCTGATCGAAGCCGTCACTATCGACGCCTCGACGCACTCTTGCACTCCGCAGTAGTTAATCACGCAACAAACGCCGCATCAATCGCACCACTAACGGCCGCGGTTCAGGTATACCTTCTCCCTCGACACAGCTACGTGGCGGTCCCATACGCTCCGCGCTAACTATATCCTCCTCAGATAACTTCACAGACAGTTTTTCGGCTACAAGAAATGCGAGGTGTGTCGGGTTTTCGCCCTTTACTTCTGGGAGACAGGAGATTTCTACATTCATAAGAAGTTGTTCTTGATCACGGTCATTTAGTTAAACCTAGAGGCCTTTTAAATTCGACGGCTCCATGGCGCAGTAGCTTGGCATTGAGTTACGGCGCTGAGGGCCGCGGGTTTGAATCCCGCACGGAACAAGTATTTATTATTATTTATATTATAACAATTATTTTATGGCATACAAATAATTGTTTCGGATCTGGATGTTTGTCCTTGTGCAATTTATGTTTGTAAACTGTCTCCACGATACATGAGAAAATCCTAGTGTGGGGTAACGTTATATAAAAAAACGAAACGACAAAATGAAATTTACCAAAGCCGACGCCGTCTCAAAATTAAAGAAAAACTTATACATAAATAGCCACAATCCTTCCTTTTTCATGTAAGAAGAATAAGGGCGACAAACGCACCTAGACTACCTGATGGTACGTGGATTCTGTGGCCCATAGATACTTACATTGATCCTCGATTAAGAATCAAAATGAAGATAAGTTGTCAACCCTGAGAACTAAGATAGAATGCCTCGTTGTCAGTAAAAAGAGCCTCCGTCCTTCACTCACCATACGAAACACTATTATGCTGGTATTCTGTGAGAGCGCGTTTCTTCCCCGGTCGAGTTTTAAAAAAAATTATATTGCTCTAGGAAAAAAATTAATGTATCCAGATTTGGAGGACGAGATGATTTCGTCAATTTTTGATAGGTGTAATCAAAATCAGAGCTGCAATTGTCTCTCTCGAGTTATATATACAATTCTCGACAATAATGCTCGAATATAAATGCTCGACAGCAATTTTAAAAGCCAACTCTTCAAATTTTTGCCGCCCAAATTCCCTCTTAACGAAGACCGCATATTGCCCCAAGATAGATAATATGGCCTTCTATAGATGACAGAATTAATCGTGTTATCATGTCTTATGTGCATATGCGCCACTGCTGGACATAACCTTCTCTCATTTCTTAGAGGACTTAGAACAAGGAAGGGCAGGCGAGCGTCCTCAAGGCATTTCGGGTGTTCTTTCACTGACGAATAATTCAGCAATTAATATTACTCTTGATGAATTTATAGATACGGATGGGACCTGGTTGCACGTGTACCGATATATTTAAGGTAATCGGCCAGCCACTGAGCTACCGGAGGTACACTGAGCTCTTAACGCCGGTACCGCTCTTCCATATTTTTTTATAAAATAAGGGAGACAAACGAGCACACAGTCCACCTGATGGTAAGTGGATGCTGAGGTCCACAGACATCTACATTTATCACACTAGTCTACATTAGTCACTCTTGAGGACTCAGATGGAATGCCTCGATTGCAGTGAAAAGTGTCTCCGGTTCTCGACACAGCAGCATTGAGCTGCTATTTTACGCTTGTATTCTGTGAGAGCGTGGTCCTTCCCCGGTCGAGCTGACCCATTCGTGCTACAACCATAATATAACTGCAGCATGGCTCTACCATCATCTCTTTTCACTATAATTTGGCGATAGGAACAGTATTAACTACTCAACCGTCCACCCCCCGCGAGTGATTCTTGCCTCACCTGTCCGCGCATTAAATGTCACTATTTTTTTACGACCGCGCGAGATTGTCTCAACAAAAACGATTACTACTGAAAAACTACTATAGCTACATTCAAATAAAAATATTCTCAAAAGACTCAAAGAATTCAAAATTTAATTAAGTATGTTAAAAGAAAATTGGTCAAATTAAAAATAAAGGCTGAAAATAACGCTTAAAAATGGAAATATCAAAAAAAATCGTATTTATTTTTTATTTCGAGTTTTACAAGAAAAGTATAATATTTACTGGAGAAATTATTTTATATTATAATAGTACATGATATTCCCTTTAAAATGACATCTTATATACTCAATATACATAAGCATATAATGTTTACTCAATATAAATTTTAATAAATAAGTAAATAAATAAATAAAAATAAGTTTTAATAATTTCTAGGCACATCTCAACAGATATTTCGTTCATTAATGGCTATCAACGTGTTAAGAGTGAAGCATTCTTTTATATTTAGCATTCATTTAACACAAAAACTGATTAGAATACCTTTTAAACAACATATAATCAATAAACGATGATCGCATATAGTGATTAAAATGTCGAGCTAAATTATTATATGTAAACGTTTTGGAATTGTCGTAATGATACATATTTCCTAAAGAATATATCTTCACAATCAGTTTGATGTACAATAACATTAGAAATAAGGTATAAAAACAGAAAAGTTATCACATTTTTGATCGAATTTCTCACATTTTAACAGTCCACAAACAAAAATGGCGTAATTTCATTTTCACTTTTTTTTTTTTTTCTAAATTTTTTTTTTGGAGTTTATAGCCTGGTATCTAGACCTTTAGGCCAATTTTTCTAAATATTTTGTTACTATTATACAGATAAAATTCACTCTCAAAGATGACAAATTTAAAATAGCACTATCTATAATTTTTACTGTATTAATTACAGCTATCTTTTGCGCTGTACACGTTTAACCCGAAAGATGTCGCTTGGTGACTGTAGTCACCATGGACAGGTGAGTTAATAATTTTTTTGGGGACTGTAGTCACCGTGGACGTTTGAGTAGTTATTTGTGCCTTCGTTCTGAACCCACAGTCTGGCGATAGGGAACAATATTACTTGTGCTCGAGTTCTGAATCCACAGTCAGGTGATGTAGAACATCATTAGTTGAGCGAGGCTATCTGTTGTGCGCTTAAACACCTCCGAGCGTGGTGAGTATAGGAATTTCTTGCAAGAAATTTGTCATTTAGCGCATTCTAGGTACTCGTTTTCCGCCTGGAAGTCTCTCTGTCGCCAAGCATCAGTGCGTGCGCTGTCCGGCCTGAAGGGTATAGAGAGCCCGTATAACTACTGCTTGTGACGCAACCCATCTTGGTCCTTAGAGGTGATAAGACATCTATAAACTTATTTATTTGTTTTTGATTTTTTTAGAGTCGTTTCTCACTAGATTCAAAAAGCTAATAAGGATGGAAGGATATTATTATAAAAAAATAATAATTTTACTACTCACACGTATATCTTTTTTCTAGATCATAAACCATCTGGGCATCGTAACTTTATCGTATCTGGCAGCAATACCGCTATTTTTAATGGTTGAATCTCCCTTTAACCGATTGATAAAGACATTGTTTCAAGATACCATGATGACGAACAAAAAGAAGCTGTGACAAAAATTATTCTTAAAAGTAATAAACGAAAACACATCTATTCATTTAATAGACAAAAGTGAAGGCATACGGAAAATGTAAACCTCCTATGATATAACTAAATATACAAAATAAATTCCTTATAACTGTTTTATTTCTTAAGATTAAAGAAAAGAATCACATTGGCGGCGATGATCACTTACCATCATTAAATAAAACTAATTTTACGTATTTTATCGCGTTTAATTTTATCTCTTTGACTCTCGATGTTTTGGGCGCTTTATAGAACCCATGGTCATGGGTGGGACTGAGGCCTTTGATGACCTGATTGTCACAGTTAACGAAGACTACCTTTATATTTTTAGCATTAATTTTTGGTCCTATCAACGCAGAACGAGCTAACAGTATCTTGAAGTCTTGCAGTAGTATGTTTGGGCTTGGATTTAATTTTATTTATTACTAGTGTGGCGGGTGGAAGGAAAAGGGGAGATCTCCCGCCGGGCAAGGTGTTCTGCCCGGGGAGCGGCCAACGCTCCAAGTGGTAGTTCGGAGCTATTGTATATATACTGTTTTTAATTCGGAACTTTGATAGCGTGATTTAGGCTTCGATGTATTTCGCTTGTGGCGCGACGACAGCGCCGCCACATCACCCCCCTGCTCAGACCGGAGGTCGATAGTGCAGTCTAGATGTCGACGAATGTGCAAGTGCCAAGGATTTGCCTTGTAGTCTGCGGTGAGTCGAGAAGAAGGCAAGTAATCTGCGAGAGTGCCGTGGAGCAGAGGCGAGCAGTAAGGCTCAGAGCCGTGCCGAACACTGTAGCGCAGAGAGTAGCTTGAAGGAACAGGAAGCATTATTATAGTGCTGCGATGAACCTTTGTAAAGCTAGATGGCTTGCAGGATGTGAAGACTGAATATTTGCTCGGGAGCGAATGAATGGGGTACTTGAGAACGATGACGAGGATTTGAAGTTGTAGTTTCTGAAGGTTCTTGGTTGCGTGTTCATATCACGTGGGTTGGTCACCACTGTAGCCGTGGAAGGAAAAGGGGATCACGTCGGGGTCACCACTGTGGCGGGTGGAAGGAAAATGGGAGATATCCCGCCGGGCAAGGTGTTCTGCCCGGGGAGCGGCCAACGCTCCAAGTGGTAGTTCGGAGCTATTGTATATATACTGTTTTTAATTCGGAACTTTGATAGCGTGATTTAGGCTTCGATGTATTTCGCTTGTGGCGCGACGACAGCGCCGCCACACTAGCTATGCTGTCGTTAATATCAACATAACTGATTTCTTTTATACTGCCCGTCTGCCTGCCATTCCTTCATGCCATGATTTCTTTTAAACTGCGTGACTGCCTGCCATTTCAAAGATGACGTCTGTCTGTCCTGGCTAATCTTTGAAATGGTTGAACCGGTTGCAATGAAACTTCGTAAACTAGGGTACATTTTATCCGAAAAATAAATGTCTTAGATTATTTTCAATCTAAATAACGCCACATTAATAGATACTAACCAGGTAAAGCCGGGGTGATTCACTAGTTATATAATATGTCAATTTACGAGGTGTTATTACTCTTTTTATGAGCGACAAATTTCACAATTATATTAATCATAAATTAAAAGAGGTATCAACGCTTATGGGGCATTATATGGGGAGTCCTATATTCAGCAGTGGACTTCGATAGAATAAAAAAAAATGAATGAACCTTTTAAATAATTCTGGTATTTAAATTATTTTAATTAAGGGTGGAGTAAGTGTAAGCAATAACCGGTTACCCGGCTTTACATAAAAATTTAACTCCAAAATAAGTTTGTTTAGTAACTATTAACGCCTTAAGCTCGCGACAACCGTTCTGTAAGGACTTATAGTAACAAACTAGTTACAATATTTTGTTACTCACATCGTAAAACAAGTATACATAAACAGTATTTTATAAGTTTAGAGCTATTCCTTTTTTATTTAATTTAAATATAGAACCCTCCTATAAGAATAGGAGAAATCGTGTAATCTTTATATATATATATATATATATATATATCTTAATATGTATATCTTAATTTATATATATTCTGTGACCTATCCAAAGCCTTCGATTGTGTTCACACCATGAAACATTAATCAGGAAACTACAACACTGCGGTGTAAGAAGTAATGCTCTTAAATTAATTGTTTCATATTTAAGTAACAGAACGCAAAAAGTTGTCAATAATAGTATAAGCTCTTCCGAGTCGATAGTGGGCATGGCTTAAGGCTCAATTCTCGGCTCCTTTCTGTTTCTTGTATATATTATTGACTTACCTTACATAGTAGGGGATAACCATATTAAAGTATTATTTGCTGATGACACTTCATTAATTTTCAAATTAAAACGACAATTATTAAAATATGACGAAGTAAATAATGCTATATCTAAATTAGTAAATTGGTTTAATGTTAATAACTTGCATTTAAATAGCACTAAAACGAAATTTATGAAGTTCATGACTCCAAATGTCAGACAATTAAATACTAATGTTATTTTTAATGGGGAGGAACTGAGTCTTGTCGATACCACCATTTTTCTTGGGAATAACACTAGACGCGAAGCTTCAATGGAGCCCCACATATATCAAAGTTAGCAAGCAGACTTAGTTCTGCAGCATATGCTGTAAAAAAAGATTAGAAATCTTACCAGGGTGGAAACAGCTAGACTTGTTTACTTTAACTATTTCCATAGCATAATGTCGTATGGTATTTTGCTATGGGGACACGCGACTGAAACTGAAATTATATTTGTTTTACAGAAGAGGGCCATAAGAGCAATCTATGATTTTAAACCTAAAGAGTTGCTCCGACAAAAATTTAAGGAAATTAATTTATTAACTTTGGCCTCTCAATACATTTATGAAAATGTAATGTACGTACACAAAAATAAAAGTAGTTATACAAAAATAAGTGATATTCATTCTGTAAATACTAGAAACAAACACAAGCTAATAGTACCAGTTACTCGACTCCACCGAGTCAGTAATTCATTCTCGGGGCGATGTATACGCTTTTACAAAATATACAAAATACGACCTGACCAAAATTCAATAACTTTATTAAACATAGTTTGTATAAAAAGAGTTATTATAATATTAAGGAATTTATGGATGATAATAACCCCTGGGAATGAGGTGTTCGCTACCAAGCTATTTCTAATTTGTTTTGTGTGGTTAATTGTGTAACATACATGATTGTAAGCTGTTATTTTAAAAAAAAGCCCCGCTGGGTTTCTTGCTGGTTCTTCCTAGGACAGAGGTTTTTTACGAACCCGTGGTAATAAAACAAAAGAGTGACTTTCAATAAGTATTATTTATAATCTATATTGAATAAAAAAAGTTCCTGTTTCTGTTTCTTTCACTAGATGAATTGCCCATAATTGGACAGCATAATAAATTTCTGGTACTTATTTGCCACCAGTTATCTCTTATTTGTGATAATAATAATAAGGGTCCAGCGTGCAAAAAGCTTAAGATTTTTTTATAGAATAAGGGTGACAAGCGAGCTCACAGTCCACCTCTTGGTAAGTGGATGATGTGGTCCATAAAAATCTACATCTACTCCTGTACACGATTAAGAATCAAAATACAGAAATGCTATGTCACTCCTGATTACTAAGATGGAATACCTTGTTTCCAGTACAAAGCATATCCTGTTCTCTACACTGACCATACGAAACACATTAGCATTAAGCTGCGTTTTACGCTGGTATTCTGTGAGAGCGTGGTTCTATCCGGGTTAAGCCGACCCATTCGTGCTACAACCATAATATAGCTGCACAAGGCTCTACCACGTAAAGAAGTATTTATTATTAATAAGATAGGTTAACTTTTATCGTAAAATTAAAGTAAATTTAGTTAAAATAAAGTTACAGTCTTTATAAGTCCCACTGCTGGGCATATGTCACATCTCATGTGTGTGCTACCACGGCTTTTTATCATATATTTTTGTCTAAATTGCCTAATATGCCGCCTATTTTAATGATATTGCGTTTATTCAAAAATATATTTAAAATAGGCAGACTAGAAAACTTTATAGTTTGTTAATGTACTGTTTTGAATAATAATATTAATAGTGATTTCTTATATTAACGCGAATACTATATATTAAATGAAACTAATTTTACGGATGCTATCGCTTTTAATTTAACTTATTATACTTATTTTAATTCCCGAAGTTTCGGGTGCTAGCACCCATGATCACGGGAGGGACTGAGGTGTTTGACGTCCTGGTGTCATAGTAAATGAATCCCTCTACAAAATGCAGAAGTATACAAGCTTGATTGTGAATATGGCCTCTCTTACATAGGTCAAACAAATCGATCTATAAAAACCATTACATCAAATTTGATGAATAATTATTAAATTCTATCCAAGCCTGAGCATACTACTGCGAGGCTTCAAGATACTGTGCTCGTTTTGCGTAGATCGGACAAAAATGAAACTAGCCTTCGTTAACTATGACATCAGGATGTCAAACACCTCATTCCTCCTCGTGACCATCCGAATTCGTAAAATTAGTTTCATTTAATGAATAATATTAATGTTTTGAATTTTATTACAATTTATTGAATTTGAACGATTCCAGTAATACAACATAGAATTATATTATTCATCCACTGATAAACAGCCATTTAACCAATCTATTTTTATTTTAGAGCGTGTATAGTACTTAAATAAAATGAATTACGTAGGCGCTGACGCGTTTAAGTCTTGTAAAATTATAAAATTTAAAATATCCGCAGAAATCACATGACATGATGATGTTGTACTAACAGGTTTTAGTTTGAGTAAAGCGGTGAAATTATCATTTAAAATGCCTATAAATAATTAATATTTTTTTAATGTGGCCCGTTATATTTGCCTTTGAATAATATAAATTGACCAAACTAGTTTACAGAAAATATAAATCCTCAGAACATTAACTGAAGTATAAATCCGATAAGTTAACTTGTACTCGTAATCCATAGATCGTTACAAATTTTTATTTCTTAATTAGACTTTATTCGACAAATAAAGACATATTGGGTGGTTTTCACTCGCCGGCACGGCATCGGCATGGCGGGCGCCGCGCCGAGCCGGTGCCGGGGCTCCGTTTTTCCACTGGGCTGGTGCCAGTGCCGTACAGTTCTACAACATGTAAAAATGTAAAATTTGTTATATCTTTTACATTTAAGACGAAAATATCAACACAGAGAAGTAAAATTTTGGATCCTATCTTATAAGTAAGATACTTAGAGAGTTCGCCTTCATCATGAGAAATTAGTCGTAGTGTTCGCCCAAGACCTATACTTTTGTTTACTTTCGAATGTGCGATTCTGGATGTAGCGTTTAGATTTTTCCGTATATCGTCTAATACGGTTCGCTCATGCTTTTAACTTTTGTTTTAGCGTATCAATGTACTCAGTAATTTTATCCTGAAAATGGGGATCTAATTGGCTAATATTATTTTCATTAGCGCTTTGATTTACTAAAGTTATTTTTTTTTCGGTTTCATCATCATCATCATTACAGCCCTTCACAAGTCCACTGCTGAACATAGGCCTCCCCCACGGAATGCCACAAAGCACGGTCCCGAGCCACCTGCATCCATTGACTGCATTTCTTACCAGGTTGTCACTTCATCTAGTGGGGGAGGCCCTACACTTCGCCTGCCGTTACGAGGCTGCCACTCGAGAACCTTTTTTCCCCATCGGTTGTCGGTTCTTCGAGCTATATGGCCGGCCCATTGCCACTTCAGCTTACTAATCCTTTGGGCTATGTCGGTTACTCTGGTTCTACTGCGGATATCCTCATTTCTAAGTTTATCACGCAGAGAAACCCCTTGAGCTTCCTCATACGGCCAGCAGTGAAGGACCACGTCTCAGTTCCGTATGTCATCACTGGCAACACGCACTGGTTGTACAATTTAGTTTTGAGGTTTTGAGGTATGCCTGACGAGAAAATGGGTCGTAATCTCCCGAACGCTGCCCAGCCGAGTTGAATCCGTCGATTGACCTCTCGGTCGAAGTTGAACTTACCTAGTCGGACTATTTGTCCCAGGTAAACATACTCCTCAACAACTTCGAGCTTAGTGCTCCCAACAACTACCGGCATAGGTGTGACATGGACATTAAACATGGTTTTTGTTTTGTCCATGTTCATCTTGAGACCTATCCGTTGGGAGACACTATTGAGGTCATTGAGCATAGTGCTTAGGTCCTCCAGCGATTCTGCCATAAGGACTATATCGTCGGCAAATCGAAGGTGAGTGATGTACTCGCCATTGATGTTAATACCGTATCCTTTCCAGTCCAGTAGCTTGAAAACGTCTTCCAATGCAGCGGTGAAGAGTTTCGGGGATATTACGTCACCCTGTCTTACACCTCTCTGCAGTTGGATAGGTTTCGTACTCTGGTTCTGTACTCGGATAGCCATCGTAGCCCTACTGTACAAACACTTCAGCACCTCGATATACCGACAGTCCACTTGGCACCGCTGAAGGACTGCAGCACCGCCCAATTTCGACGGAATCAAAGGCTTTCTCATAGTCCACATACGCAAGGCAAAGTGGCAGATTGTACTCGTCGGTCTTCTGTACAATTTGCCGAAGGGTATGTATGTGGTCTATGGCGCTAAAGCCTTTTCGGAAACCGGCTTGTTCGGGAGGCTGGAAGTCATCGAGTCTGCATGCGAGACGATTCGTAATGACTCTCGAAAACAGCACGCAGACGCGGCTCAGAAGGGAAATCGGTCTGTAGTTCTTCAAGAGAGCGTTGTCGCCTTTCTTGAAGAACAAGACCACCGCACTTCTGCTCCACGCCTCCGGTGTAATGCCACCATGGAGGACGGAATTAAAGAGCTTCTGAAGAACTTCAAGTACCGGTTTTCCACCCGCTTTCAGAAGCTCCGCTGTAATTCCATCCTCGCCTGGGGCTTTGCCGTTTTTAAGGTGCTGGAGAGCCTTTCTAATCTCGCTCAGACTGACGTCCGGGATATCATCGGAATAGTGTCGGATAAGACTTGCTCTTGGATCGTTACTCACACTTGCGTGTGGCTCCAACGATTTTTCGGTTTACAGAACTTTATTAACTCATAGAAGAACATAGTTCACTTATAGCTAATAAACTATTTCACAAAAAATAAAGTATAATATTTAAACATGTCCAGCACATCGCACCTTTTCAGTAGGTAGGTGTTAAAAAATGTTGTCGTAAATGTACTGCTTCAATTTTGATTTAAAAAGGCCAAATGAGTCGCACTCTTTTATATCATTAAGTAATTTGTTGTATATTTGTGCTCCCTCAAACATTATGTTCCTTTTACCGTGGCTAATTCTTGGTGTCGGCAAACAAATCTTATTTGTGTTTCTTAAATGATGCTTGTAAATACGTTTTGTGAAAGATATTTCGGAGTGAATCTTGTTTGTTAAAATTTTTTGTATTAGAATGCAAGTTGTGTATGTGAAAATTTGCTTTAAGTTACATAATTGTGATTTTTGATATAGTTGTTTCGTATTCGCTAGGCAATCATATTAAAAAGAGTTTTAATAATTTTATTTTGTGATATTTGTAAGCTTTTAAGGTTTTGTGCAGCACATCCCCACACCTCAATAAGATACACTAAATGTGATTTCACAAGCGAGTTATACAAGGTCATTCGAACCCTGCGCGGTATGCAACCGACTATTCTACGTAACGCACCATTCAAAGCAATTAGTTTCGATCTAACTTTTTCCATGTGACATCTCCAAGTGAGTTTATCATCCCAATGCAGTCCTAAGTATTGCTCTTGGTGTGAGCGATGGATCATTTCATTATTAATAGTTAGCGGTGCGTGCTGAGGGATTGTTTTGTTTTTAGCCGCAATATCATATAAGAGGTATTTTTTGCATTAATAGTTTGAACATTACTTTTTTTTTTTATAGCTTAGGGTGACAAACGAGCACACAGTCCACCTGATGGTAAGTGGGTACTGTAGCCCATAGACATCTACATTTATCCTCTATTAAGAATCAAAATGCACATACGTTGTCACCCCTGAGGACTAAGATGGAATGCCTCTTTTCCAGTAAGAAGGGTCTCCGGTTCTCTACACTCACCATACGAAACACAGCAGCATTGAGCTGCTATTTTACGCTGGTATTCTGTGAGAGCGTGGTCCTACCCCGGTCGAGCCGACCCATTCGTGCTACAACCATAATATAGTTGCAGCGTGGCTCTACCACGTACTGTGACTTGCTACTGTGTTTTGCTTCTTTAATAATTTCATTAATGTCTTTACGAAAATTAAAGAGACAGGTATCGTCCGCATATAAAGTTATGTTTCCTATTAACCCTATCTTAGTAATTAACATATATTAGAAATAGCAGAGGCCCTAATATTGATCCTTGCGGTATTCCACATTTTATAAGTCGAGGGCTACTGCAATAATCTCCTATTTTTACATACTGAAATCTATTATTTAAGTATGATTCAAGAATTTTAAGTGCTTTTCCCATAATACCCAAGTTCTCGAGTTTACGAATGAGAATAGTGTGGCTGATTGTGTCGAACGCCTTTTTCAAGTCCATGAAAATTCCTAAACAGAGGTTTTTGAGGTCAATATTTGTTTTGTTTTTGTTATAAGATCTATGGTGGCTGAAAGTGTTTTCGATTTGTTTATGAACCCATACTGGGAATTAGATATGAAATTTAGGTTAGATAAGTGATCATTTATTCGATTGTACAAAACTTTCTCGAAGACCTTGGATATTACGGCCAAGACAGGTATTAGTCTATAGTTATTGGGATCCGTTTTAGTACCCGATTTGTGAATAGGGGTCACTCTTGATATTTTCAGGCTATCTGGAAAATAGCCTGTAGTAAGGCATTTATTTATTCATCGTGTTAGGTTTTCAGTCAAAAGGGTGGCAATAAATTTAATGGATTTAGTAGTTACTCCGTCAATACCTGTACTCACGTCTGCGTCTAGATCATTTATTATTTTAGCAACCTCATCTACAGTGCATGGAGCTATTTCTGTTAATTGATCAACAGGAATACCCTACCTAGGTAAGGATATAGAATACCTAGGTAAGTTAAAATGTGTGTTGAATTAATTTGGTACGTTTTAGGGATTTGTTGTGATAGTGACACCGATAGAGACAATCATTAAATATTTCACATATTTTTAATCTATCACTAACAATTATAGAATTAAACATAAGTCTTGGGGGAGCACAAATATTTTTGACTTTATTAGTAACTAGGGTGTTTATAAAATTCCATGTTTACATTAGGGCGATAAGATGTAAGATTGGTTCCTCCTTTGGTAGCCTTATAGTACGCACGCATAACACTTATATTTAATTCTTCAGTCCAGCGCATGCACTTCATCACATCGTCACACTACACCATCAGTAGCGGGGTTCTCTTGTGGGACAGTAATTCCTGCAGGTCCCTTATTATATTTCATAATACACGAGCAAGCCGCATTTGATTCCCGAAGGCACCAACAATATAGTTAATTGCAATTTAAGTCTTGATTTACCACGTACCTGGCAGTGAAGGAAACCATTATAAGGAAACCTGTCTGAAGAATAAAATGATGTTTTTAGGATATATAACGACCGTCAACACTGGAGTAGTGCGGCAAACTGCCACTCCATAACACTCTTGGTATAAGTGGAAGTAGATTGAGGCATATCTTTCCAACGTGAGAGGCCCACGTTTAGACTGCGGGCGGATGAAGATTATAAAGCTCAACTGCATATATTTACGGATACGAACAAGCTATAAAAAAGAAAAGTAAAGTTACAGCTTATATACGTCCCACAGCTAGGCTAGGGTTCCTCTCATTTCTGATAAGGAAGTGTACACTGCGTTGCCCCAATGCATATTGGTAGTCCTCATATCAATTCGAAATATTTTTTTAATTACTCAGACATGCAGGTATCCTCACGATGTTTTCCTTCACCATCGAGCACGTGGTAAATCGGGACTTTAAACTGAAATTAATAATTTCATTGGTGTCGGCGGGGATCGAATCAGGGTTAACTCGATCGTGCTCAGATGAAGTTAAAAAAACAAACATGCGTGAGTGTCGTGGAATACTCGGTTGGAACGAAGTTCTTTTCGTAGTATATTATTATTGATAAACGTATTGTATTATTGATTAACAAATACAAATAATCTAGTCTATTAAAATGAAACGTCATTTAAAATAAAATAATATTTCTTTCATGGCAAGATAAGAAAAAGTGCGAGGGAGATGAATATTATTCCATGAGGCCGTCTACACTATGTCAGAAGGGGTCGTGACGGAAAAATCTTACATTTTTTGTCTCCTAGCCCCATCCGCAAATCCGTACGGTCCGATAAAGAACTTCGTTCCAAAAATGTTATTGAATTCACTCCGTAACTTGTAATAATCTACCTTCGAATGTTTACTCAACGGTAGAAACAATATGTTGCTTAATTGCGGAAACTTTTTGTCTGATGTATATTGCACGCACGCCACATAACGCTAAGCGTTATTAGGTAGTGCTTTACTCTCGACACGTCAAGGTCAAGCAATTTTATGTTACATTCTAATTAATCCATCTTATATTTTCTAAAAACTCATTTTATATGTCAAATTAGAAAAAAAACGATTTGAAAAAAAATTTACGTGCACGTCCGGATGTTGATTTTGTATGTGGTCACGATAACTCCTGAAAAAAGTATCGAGACCAGGTTTTTTTATTAGCTTCAGAATTACATCAACAGGATTCTATTTCATATCAATAGCCTAGTACGCATAGTTATTAAATGATTTTCAACTTTTATAAGTTTTATTACTATTAAAAATTTAAAGGCGCTTTCATATTTTCTACCGACTTCAAAAAGGATACGGGACTCAATTCGAATGTATGTTTTTTTTTTTTTTATGTGTGTTACCTCATAACTTTTTCTGGGTGAACCGATTTCGATGATTTTTTTTTATTTGAAAGCTGGTGCTTCCCATATAAATTTGATCAAGGTCTGACCAATAGTTTTTAAGTAATTAAAGTCAGTTGTACAAAATTTTAAATTTTTAGTTATTTAGGAAAAGGACAAATGTACCATACAGCCTATATCGATTTTATACTTTGTGCAATCGATTTATTTTGGTAAACATTATTAATTGTTTCCCTTTAGCTGACACTACCTGTTAAAATAATAGAGCGCTAAATTTAAAACACGTAACTAATATTATTTTGAAAGTCAGGAATACAATTTATTTTTTTCCTCATAATTAAATGAAACGCTCATGAGGCATGCACTTTTAGATTTTTCAAACTATTTTGAATTGTTTATACCTATTTGATTTATGTGTATTTCTTAATCATCATTACAGCCCGTGATTATTAATTAATGATTACGTGCCGTGAGTGTGGAATATGCAACTGCATATAGTGCCCGGACCCAAAAACTTTTAAACTTTTTTTACTTCGAAATGAAACGCAGTGCTTAATTTGTAAATACAAACTCATATTTTATTTGTTTTATTTAAGACATACAAAAATTTAAGTAGTAATAAATAGTTAGGTAATTTCTAAATATACTCTTTTTGGAATCGGACTTCGACGCAGTTTCATTGCAGACTCTTCGCCTCGACACATCGACCAGTATTCCTCTCACTGTGCCAAGATACTTTTAGTCTAATCACTGTCTACTGTGTCTGTGAGATTGGCAGTGAGTAAATCCGATCTCCCTGTAAATCTGAGTTACCTGGTGTTCTCATTGTACAGGCATACCGCACCTATTTATCCTATGCGATGTAAATAATCATTTTATTGCTATTGTTATGAGATCTAGGGTGATAGGGAACTAGGTTCATGTTAGGACACTTAGGTTACGGCTCTCCCTGCCATTTTTGTATAGTCAGTGACAGTGACACTTCCACAGACATCCCTTAAATAGGCAAACAACACAGATACCATCCATCCATCCATCCATTACAGCCTATAAAACTCCACTGCTAATCATAGGCCTCCCACATAGATTTCCTCACAGGGAGGATTTTGCCATAGTTGACACGCTTGGCGGGCGGGTTGTCATTCGCAGATTTTTATTATTTCAAGTTGTTATCAGGAAGATGCTGCTGCTCATCACCTGTTTCAGTTTCCCTCTGTCGCCTCTTAAGATACCCACGGGACAAAATGGAGTAGTAGATATTCTTACACCGCCATTACACGGCACAGATACCTTAGAAATAAGCCGTGTGCGTGTGATTGAGACTCGAACTTTTTTTCTCGATTGAACTCTCTTCGCTCATGCGAAAATAAATGAACAATTATTTGTAGTTGATTGTCAACATAACCAAGTAGCTAGAATAATACTTCGGCAGCCTGCCGTTAAATGTGGTTTTACTCAACAGGACGTTCCATATTATACCTATGAACCAAAGCCAGTCATTGAAAATAGAAGTGTCACACTGTACTGGGATCTGTCGATTATCACAGATAGGTTTATAGTAGCAAATAAACCTGACATTTTGGTGGTAGACCGAACTACATGCAAAGCAATAATAGTGGAACTCAGTGTTCCTCATGACGAGAATCTCATTAAAGCAGAGAATGATAAAAAAATAAAATATATCAACGTGGCACATGAGATTTTCGCCATGTGGGACGTTGATTCTACTATTATTGTACCAATAGTTGTATCAGTCAATGGGCTTATCGGTAAAAATATGGATGATTATCTGTCCAAGTTAGGTTTGGGCAAATTGCTTTTTTTTGGATGTCTAACTTCACCGATGGCTTAGAACTCCTCGCCGCAGTGGATAATAGCCGAAATAATAATATTATTTATATAGATTGTATTTATATTTATAATTTTATTGTCAATAAAATAATAATAAAAATATCATTTATTCGCTAAATATGGTACATTAAATATGACAAATAGTTGTACATAGTCCACTCCACATTTGTTACCTGTTTTGTTTACCACATCTGGCATGCGAAAATTATTTCACATATTATGTCATAAGTAAGTAAGTTAATAAATTTATGTACATAATTAAAATAAAATAAAATAAAATTACAATTGTCATGTGAATCATAATTATTTAATAACTAGGCAAATCCACAGACCATAGAATTTTAAAACCAAAAACATTATAATTATTACAAACACTTGCTTTAACAAAAGCTTCAGTTAGACATAATACATCTATTCGTGTATGTTCCTGTTCTTGTAAATATTTTAATGTTTTTGGAGCAGCCAGCTATATTCTGGTGTAAGATTTTGAATTTCATATTTATAGACTTTGCGTTATGAACGAAAGGAATCTTGTGATACCTGTTTATAAGATTTTATAGGACGAAAATAATAAGGTATTACCCCTCTATTTGGTTTACAATCTTCAGAGTTATCATTAACGCTATTGGGATTTTCATTATTATGTCTAATATTCTTTTACTCGTTAAATTAAAGTAGTAAGGAATAGTACCCCTTAGAAGTTGAATACGTGTAGGTGGGTTAGTTTTAATATTCTGCGAATTAATATTTTTGTTTTATGTTAGTCTATCTCTTAATTTACTTAATTATAGATATGATGTATCGTAGTCAAAACAATCAATATTAAAATTTATTCTTCTACTCATATGCCACAAATATTCCTTTACCTTATAAAAATTACCAATTGATGTCGTAAAAGTACAATTATTATACAACCGAATTATAGAAGCTATATCATAATTTAAAGCTTTTACATTCAAATAAGGATTATTTGCAACTTCTAAAATACATACTCTACTACATTTACTTAGTATATGAAGCACTAAACTTAAATCGTTCACAATCTTGTCATCATAGTTCAAGTTCTTAGTTAAGTAATCAGAGTAGTCCAACGATTCAGCGCAAAGAGATTGTGGTTTTATAAACGACATAATTTTGTAGCTATTGTCACCCCTATTTTGTCGTTCCATGAGTAGTTTAGTCACGAGTGAAATTGCTTGTTGATCACCCAGTACATAATCCCATAAAATCCGCTCTAATATGGGATGTGTTAATTGGGTACATTCGCTTGTTTCTTGTGTTCTTGTAGTTCCATCTAGAGGAACTTTTTGCAAATTCAATTTAGAATTAGTTCGTTCATCTAACATTTTTGTTTTTGCCGATATTAATATGTCCTGCTCATTTTTTTTGTTTGAGTCAGTATTTAATATGGAACTTCTTCTATTTTTCTTTTCTTTTACCGAACTCGCCCATTTTTGAGACCCGTAAAAAAGTTTATTACATGTATCTTTATACTCTGTATATGTCCAGGTCTTAAATATCATGGGTATTTTCTGAATCGATAGAAAATTACGCATAAGAATCAATAAGTATTATTTGTAATCTATATTGAATAAAAAACTTTCGTAGTATATTATTATTGATAAACGTATTATATTATTGATTAATAAATACAAATAAATAAACTACTAGCGTCTATTTAAATAAATAAAATAATAAGTAAATATAAGAAAAATTACGAGGGAGATGGATAAAATTCCATCTCGCTTCCTTATAGCCGCCAAGGTCGTCTACACTACGTCAGAAGGGGTCGTGACGGAGAAATCTTACACTTTTTGTCGCCTAGCCCCATCCGCCAAATCCGTAACGTCCGATAAAGAACTTCGTTCCAAAAATTCTATTTCATAATAATATGTATGAACATTTTTTCATTATCTGTCACAAGCGACAGACGATGCGACATAGTACGATTTCTTTTTTATTAGATACTGACAAAATCGAAATAGTGTCAAAAATAAATAATTTTGTAGTTCTTGTCTTACCAACTGAATATCGTTAAAATCACTTAACTTCTAATCACGAACAGACTAACATACCTACATAACATACATAACTATTTTTATATTTTACTTACATATACACTCATTAGTAGATGTTTAGCCAAGACAATTCATAAAATAATTTATTATGAAAGGCCCTCAGACCGGAACACAGCAGTACAAGTACTTCTATTTGGCGACAGAAATAGGTACGAGGATGGTACATACCAAGACGGACTCCTAGGTAGAAAAGAAGTCCCTCCATCTAGTAAATTCACTTCTCCATTATTGAAATGGCTTGGTAAAACTGACGCCGTCAACAAGGAATTTAATTTGCTTGGCCTTGCACATCAAAAATTCTACTAACAACAAATACTAAAAGAAACAATAGATTTATTAAGTGAATTAATAAGCTTAGAGTACCCTTTTCCAAATTAAATAAAGTTATTTAATAAAATTTATAACCACCTATGTTTTTTTTATAGAATAAGGGTGACAAACGAGCACAGTCCACCTGATGGTAAGTGGTTGCTGTGGCCCATAGACATCTACATTTATCCTCGCTTGCGAATTAAAATGTAGATGCGTTGTCAGCCGTGAGGACTAAGATGGAATGACTCTTTTCCAGTAAAAAAGGGTCTCCGGTTCTCTACACTCACCATACGAAACACGGCAGCATTAAGCTGCTATTTTACGCTGGTATTCTGTGAGAGCGTGGTCCTTCCCCGATCGAGCTGACCCATTCGTGCTACAACTATACTATAGATTTTGAATACTCCAAATTAGAGCCCGTCTACGACTGCCTCATTCATCTAGTAGTCGTAATCGCGACTCTTGATCAATGACCCCGGGCCCAGCCAAAAAAAATCGTTTTAAAAAAAATTCTGTCAATAAATTCTCAGTAGCAGCCTAGAGTAAAAAAATTGGCTCTGAGGCTGATCTTTCTTCGGTAGTATCGGATTACCTTCCCATCGGACTATTAGGGTGAGGGAGTTGAGAGTGCACCAAACGTCTGTTATTGGAATCTTAAACCCGCTTATTTCCCATAACTAAGATTTAAGTTAGGATTTACGAAGAGATATTTTTATAATTTTTGATTGTTCATTATGTTTTAAGCTAAGAAAACAATTATTTATTTTCTCTCACCATTTGCTAAAACATATTTGTTATAACCTTATTTATATTAAAATACATTAAAACAATAATTTTATTTAGTTAATCGTTTAGGTCTGTTTTTCAGATACCGAATATGGACGAATGCCGCCTTTGTTTGAACTAGATGACTACGACACATGCTTTCGAAAATTGAACGGCCTGTATTGCTTGGCAAGATTGGATTTATTCGCAGATTCGCCAAATGATCTCATCGCCGTCATTAAAGTAAGTACATTACACGGAATTGTATCCAGCCTTTGCAAAAAAGTCAAGGACGTCACACAACCTGAAAAACGAGCTAATTGCAATTAGTTTTTCCGTGTATTTACATTTGCAATTAACAATACAAGGCTTTGTACAGCAAAAAAAACTGAGGGCGTCTATAGTGTAGCGGAACGTAACTTGGAATGCCCAGCCAATGTCCAGCTAAAACGTAGTGATAATATACTCTTTGTATCCAACTGTCAGTATCAGCAGTTATAACTCTCTATTTACCTTGCCAGTCAGTAAAAGCAAAGAAGTAAATTAGTAAAATAAATTAGCTGCCAAGCTAGGAAAAAAAGAAAAAAGCAAATAGTCCATGAGATCTTCATAAATCTTGCGTAGGACCTAATCCATATTATTACAAGAAGTTGTTTATAATTAGTCCCAGCTTTAAAATAGACTCTGCTTCAAATTAAAGTCCCGTGCAATATATGCGAATTAAAATGTATAGTATATGATTTAACAGCAAATATCAAATTTCGTGAAGAATGTGGCGCCGCTGCTACGGGATTTCTTAGCTATATTATAAGCCAGTGCTTGATCACACCACCACCTAGTGGTAAATGGTGATAAAGCCCTGGATGTTAAATCGCACTGTCTTAACGTAACAAAAACACTCTTGCCTTGAAGACGTCCAGATTGTATTCGGACGGAAATACAGACGCTGGCAAATTATTTCACTCCTTTGCGGGATAAATAACGAAATATGAGTTCTTCTTTATACTCGAAACTATCAATAAAGTTTTATAATAAAATTTAATAAAATTAATTAAAAATAAAATTAAAATAAATTTTCCCGCTAATAGTAAATACAGCCACCTACGAGTACGTTCCAATTTCAAATCTCATATACATTGCAACGAATGTTAGTGGTTAGCAACATATAACAACTTATAGCACCCAGTATTGTAGAACACCAGCATTAATAGGCTTGTAGTGGGAGCATGCACCGTCTGCTACCTACGGTACCTGCCTACGGTACGGTACTTTGACATTCCAACACGAGCTAGGTTATCGTCATCATCATCAGTTATTGTCACCATCATCGTTATCAGTCATCGTCATCGTCATCGATCATCATCATCATCATTAGTCCTCCTTTATATAGCTCCCGACCTGAAACGGGAGCCTTGAGTCCGAGGAAGCTGTAAAAACCTAACAGCACTAACATCATAGAAAATAGAGTAGGTCCAACACACATCGACATTAACATACACCTAGTCTCAAAGCACAATTAGAACTACAGATAAAATACGCCGCGATCGCAATAAAAATAATTTTAAAAAGCAGCAATTCGAGGGCAATTTTGTTTGGAATGATATAAATATTGTAAGAAACTATCCCACTTCTGATTTTAGAAACTATTCCACTTCTGATGTTTGAAATTATTCTCAAAAGTATTTAAATAAAAGAACACTACTCGGTAACAAACCCTGCTTACTATCAGGACCCAATTACATGATAACACCAAAGTATGCAAACCAACAGCATCACTACCCATCTCAATGTAACACAGGGCAGCCTCTCAGCAACACGATCTTCCTTGCCTACACTAGTAGAATACGCCAACGGGCGTAGTAACGACAGTGGGACTCTTAGAATTACAGACTGATGTCTCTTAGTCGCCTGTGCGATTTTTTATACGGCTAAACAAGTGGGAGATTACCATTCTACCTTCATTTGTTCGTATTTCCTTTTATTTTTTTACCCTCATTCCCAACAATATTATATAAAGGCCTATTACATTACACGATTTCTCGGGCCCTGCCCGCAGGGACAGGGTAGTGTACTAAGAAACAGGGAGTCAGAGTCCCTAAACAGGGCGACCGAGTGGTTCCGAGCGCCCTGCTTCCCTGTCGCGCTGTGGATCGTGTATTGTAATAAGAGACAGAGAGACAGGGAGCTCAGTTACGTGGCCGCAAGCACAGAGTCTACACGTCTGTTTATTATTTAAAGTTCTGGTGCGTCGATCTACTCTCGTGAATCACTGCTCGTAAGCTCGTAACTATGTCGTGCGCTAAAGAAAAAGACGTCCTTCTCAATGTCATCGACATCTACAGAGATATGCATTATTTTTGGAAGAAAGAGCACAAGGACTATTCCAATAAAGGAATAAGAAGCGAAGGCTTTAAAGTACTTCTATAAATTTATAAATCTTAGGAGCAAATATTTTTTCACCCACATTTTCCTTTTCTTCCTTTTTTTAGTTTGGCCTTGCACGGTACCGACCGGTACCACTAAAGCAAATTTTTGACGTTCAGATAAAGTTGCCGCCATAATGCTAGACGTGCAAACGTTTCCACGTTCGAGTAACGACTGATGCAGGATGCGATTTTTAGCGTAAGTGTAATAAGCAGCGCCCTGCCTAGTAGGCAGGGCATACGATAGACAGGGCCCGAGAGATCGTGTAATGTAATAGGCCTTATAGGCCTAAATAGTTTAGAATTCGACATGAAACACGCATGACAATGATATGACTTGTTGAGTGTAAGTCTTCAAAGTCCCCAACTCTTTGATAATATCAATGGGTGAAAGTTAAAGAAAATTTTCAGAGGTCTTTGATAAATATTACATGAAGAGTGCTCAATTGCCGATATAAGTCAAAAAGAAGTGGGTATTAAACATGCATGAATATCCAATTTTCATTTTGCATCGAAATAAAGATCATGGGAAAAGTCACCCATTTTAAATAATCAAACCACGCTCTAACTTTTTACTAATGGTGACTTGCCCAATTTTTTTACCAACAAAGACTACCATTTAGTGCCGAAATATACGAAGACCTCATGGATTAAAAAATATATAATTAATTTTTTTCCCACCACAAAGTAATAAAGTTCAGTTAACGAGGGCCTCTATGACTTTTCCTGCCATCAGGGCGGCGCCACTTTGCAATGAGGTGAAATATTTGACAGATTTCATAGCAGGGAAGATAATTTCTTAGAAAAATGTAAGGGTTAATGTTTCTTTCTGTATTATTAGTTATATTTTATATTAGCTGATACCCGCGACTTCGTCCGCATTGCTTGATATATTAACAAAGTTTTCGATCTTCTCCGCGGCAAAAAAACACACATCACTGAACACGTAGTGCTTATAAAAATCGTTGTTTCTTAAAACTTTAATAACTTTATATTAAAGGAAGATATCACTATAATTTTTCTTTTAAATAAGTGCCAGTATCTAAGAAATAAAACTTTGAAAACTTAATTGAAGTAGTTTTTCCGTGATGCGCGCACACTGCAAACCTCTATCGTTTTACTTATGTAGAAGATTAATTAGATTAGAAATGTATAAACTATGGATATAACTAAAATTATAAAAATGCTAAAAATTAAAGATCATACCATATTAGAAACTGATAAAAATTATTAGAAACTGATAAACTATGTATTATTTAAAACTAATTTCTCAATTAACTGACATTTTGTAACAAAAAACTTTACTTCAGTCACAACTAGCAACATCTGGTGAATGGAAGATTAGCCCTCGATGAGTCAAAGAAGGTTGGACACTTCTACTTTTTGTACTTCTGAGAAGTGGAGCACCTTTCCTTTTAATTCAATTATTGTTTATTGTTTTTAATCTATAAATTTTGTTTTTGCTAATGTTAATAATGTTTTTTTTGAGTAAGGCTTTAATATATTTATAAATGTTATTAACCACAATAAAATTTCAATAATGCAGGATTATGGCTCTGTGGTCTTTCATGTTTTTGGCCCTGTTACCGTTCAAGTTATTCAATTAATATATTATGAAGTAATTATAGCACAATTAATTTTTAATCTGTGCAGTGTAAGCACAACAAATAGTAGCAGTAGTCAGTGTAATCACACAATCCAAGTTATGGTTGTGTATATTAAAAAAAAATAACTAACTGAAAAGACTGAAGTTGACTGGGATCACTGGACAAATTTATATTACGGTCTATTAATAATGAAAGAAAAATCATCGCAAAAATTATAAGATTTAATATAACATTAGTTTTAGGAATAAGCCCTATTCAGGCACGTAGGCTGTTTTTCATAAAATATGTACACTTACTTTCATTAACTTCAAAAATTCGTTACCTGAAAGATCTCTTCAGGAAATTCCAGGAAATTATTTTGCTTCATAGAGGTATTATATACATATGTACATATATAAACTGCACATTGTCCATCACACCAACCCGAAACAATTAATTGTAGCCCAAATAAATACTTGCTCTGCGCGGGAATCGAAAACGCGGCTTACAACACCACAGCAAATGCTTAGCTACAACGCTGCCGAGTTTTAGTGACAAATTTTAAACCACATTCATATCGTCTTTATTTAAATTCGCCTCCATTTACTCAAACTTGATATTTTATTGTTTTTCTGACCTTCAACAACAGACAATAAAAATAAAATATATATATTGCGTAAAATAATTATATAAAGCGTGTTCTCATGGGCTTTTAAAAACTTCATCCACCCTTACTTTTTGTAATGAAATTTTAACTGATATGTCAACAACTAAACATTTTGTTTGACGATTATAAGACATTCCCAGTTAATTTCCATTCGCTTTTAATTAAGTTATTAATATTATTGAAGAGTTTTAAGAGTCCCATGAAGTTTCGAAAGTTTAAACATGCATCAAATATTCAAAACGAAAAAGGTATCCGCGCTAGAGGTACCGCGCCTATTTCCTTATGTGCAAGGTTTCAAGATGAATGTAAGCTTTACTACTAAATGCCAACCTCATTTGCATACTTTTCACCAGCTAACTAACGAATAAGACTGGTAGCAGATTAGTCCTAGAATTTAATCAGCCTGACACAGTTTACTGTAGAACATGGGCCTCTTTCACACAAGAGGACGCACCGTAAAGTACTATGAATACCGCCGTACTCATTTACATTTAACCTTACAAAAAGGTCAGAGCTAGCTAGTACATGTATGTAATTAAATTGATTACTAGGTTTAAGGATTCTTTTTGGATTTTTACTATCGTGAGTTTTATCAGGAGTATGATGCTGCTCATCTCTACATATATCTCTATCACCTCTTAAGACACCCACAGAAAGATATGGGACATTGGATTCTCTAACGCCAGCACTACACGGCGAAGTATGATTACAAGCCTTGAAACAGTCCTTCTTAGTCATTAGAGCCGACGTACCTATAGCTCCTGTTGTTTGAAGTAAATTGCAGGCAGCCGTGACCTACAGTAGCCACTTAACAGCAGATAGACAGTTACCTGGTTTATCATTTAATGTATAAAAAACAAAAACAATAAAAGTAAAACGAAGTGCCTAGCATTGTGAGTATGAGAAAATCTTTCAAATTGTTCATACTAGTTGACGCATATTTGTAAAGGCTATTTCTAGCAATAGATTAAAATATTTTAAATAATATCTACAGGAATACTCGGAATACACAGAAAAACATTACAATCACTCATACATAGAAAGAGGAGTGTGTATGACTAAGACATGTGAGAAATACATAAATAATACCAATTATAATACCTTGGACCTAAATAGAGGCCTCGAGGCATGCCTTAACGAAACAATTTGGAATAACTACGGTCTTCAAGCAAAACTTACACATGTATTCTACTGCAATAAACAAGACGAAGAAGTAAAATACGACTGGAGTGACTTGTCATTTGGTGGAATTTTGCTTGTCTTAGTATCTATCAATATTATAGGAAGCTTCTATGATTCGATGTTGAAAAAATATTATCAGAACAAAAAAGTGACAAATATAATAACGGTAAGCATTTTATGTAATGTAATTTTAAACGTGTGATAATTAGATTCATGTAGGTCCGTAGGCGTCCGTAACTTACGTTGGAAGAAACGGTTGGGGTTGAATCTTGAAAACAGGTGTAATATTTACGTGGTAGAGCCACGCTGCAACTATTTTATAGTTGTAACACGAATGGGTCGGCTCCACCGGGGTAGTACCACGCTCTCACAGAATACCAGCGTAAAATAGCAGCTTAATGCTGCTGTGTTTCGTATGGTGAGTGTAGAGAACCGGAGACCCTTTTTGCTGGAAACTAGGCACTCCATCTTAGTTCTCAGGGGTGACAACGCATCTGCATTTTGAATCTTAATTGAGATTAAATGTAGATGTCTATGGGTCATAGTATCCACTTACCATCAGATGGACTGTGTGCTCGTTTGTCACCTTATGCTATAAAAAATCACATGACTTTC
Source organism: Parnassius orleans (assembly GCA_029286625.1). NCBI lineage: Eukaryota > Metazoa > Arthropoda > Insecta > Lepidoptera > Papilionidae > Parnassius > Parnassius orleans. The sequence goes on from JAGSMP010000199.1 coordinate 402,418, forward strand.
CTAGCACAATTTATTTTGTTACTTTTAAAAAAAGTAGTTTATCATTATAAAACCAAACTTAATTAGAGACATAGTACATATAGGCACACATTTTTAGCAATCCATTTAAAATATCATCATCTACATCATTATAAACAAGTCCACTGCTAAACATAGGCCTCCCGCAAGGAACGCCATAAAGCGCGGTCCTCAGCCACATGCATCCATCGACTTCCTGCATCTCTTACGAACTTTCAGTTCACCTGATGTTAAATGGCTACTGCAGCCCATGGAATCGTGCAACCAACTTCAAACAAATAAAGTTTCAGATGCGTTGTCATCTCTGAGGATTAAGATGGAATGCCTCACAGCGGATACACGCATTGTTGTTTGGCGGTAAAATAGGTAAGAAGATGTTAAGAGGAACTTACTTTGTGAGACACTGGTGGAGACTTATTTTTATTACTTTAATTGTTTATTTATTATTACCTTTCCAGGAAATCCTTACGTGTTATGTTTTTCCATACAACAAAATTGGGAAAGCTTGAGCTCAATCAAACTAAAAGGTCAACGAGTTGAATGTCTTAAGGGATTACATGGAGTACGGTAAATAAACTTTTTCTTTTTAGTGTAAGTGCAGCTTTTATCACTGCTGGCAACAGGACTCCTCCCATTCTTCATAGGGTTTAGGGCAAAGAAAGTGCACCCTGCCTTAATAAGTGTTGGCAGGCTTCATACTTGTTTTGATGCTAACGTCGAAAGCTGCTGCTAATTAAACCGTAGATTGAGTATCATCAGCTTCCACAATCGCCTTTAATTCGTCATTGTCGACCAAAGTTTTCGGACGACCACGGGTTCATTTTTCAGTTCGAAATTTCCAGAACGAAAGCGGGCAAACTAATAACAGGTGGTGCGTTCGTTTGTAGTATTCGCTCGGTAAACGTCGTTGATGTTGCGTGCCGCTTGTGCCGCTTTGCTGCCACGACGGTGCTTATATTCTATAATTAATCGAATTTTTAACGCATCCATGATGACGAAAAGATTTAAATGCGATGAAAACATAACGCTAATCAATAAAGAAATGGCTAATTTAAAAAAAAATGCATTTTTTAAATAAAATTTATTATAAATTAAAATTCTTAGTCAAACAAAACTTTTGATTTGAAATGGTCAGTACTGCAGAACCGCAATTTCATAGGTAAAGACCTATTACAGAAACTGAATTATAATTAGAGATAAAATAATCTCTTTTCTATTTATCCGACTAATAAGAGCTTCGGAAGGAATCTAAAATTATTTATTTATATTTTTATAACGATGAAGAATAGTCTCTAGTAAGTTATAAGTACATTTACCTAGAAATGGCTATTAATTCTTGCCTCTTAACGAGTCCGTTTCTGAACTGATCGTAAAAGGCAGACATTTAATTAAACTTCTATTCTCTATATCAAAAACTATCTCATCTTAAGAAATAGGGAGTGTTGAAACTGTCCAGTACTTTTTATAATTATGTTAGGGTAACAAATAAGTTAAGAATCCTGATGGTATATGGGCCGAAGCCCAGCTGCTTGGCGACAAAACTTCATAAAATAGTTACTCCACGCGGAATATCACCACCCATCATATTTGTTTTATGAAGGTAAAATCAACCACAAAAGCCTAGTTACCAACATTCTATCACAGTTTTCTGAAATCTCTTTAAGGCTTTGACTACGTTTAGCATGATACTTAATTTATTATGCTGAACATTCAGAAAATTAAGTATTATGGCATTGAAAACCCTACATTAGATATTAATGTCATCTTATCTCTTAAAACTCAAGTAATAAGTTAACATAAATGGCTAATTTTCTTCGCACCTAGTTTTGCGAAGGGGTGTTCCTCAGGGTTAGGTCAATTTTTAGTCATAATCTATACTATAATAATATCCCGCATATAGTGTAAGACATGAAGGAAATTGTTCAAGATCAATAAGAAAAATTCTTTTTTTGAGGCAACTAAATCGAATTCTATATTAAAACAAGAAAACCAAGATTTAAATATCTTGGTTTTCTTGTTTTAATATATTTTCATTATACTTCTAAATGCTGCAAAAACAAATTTCGTTAATTTTACGCTGTCTAAAATATGATCAAACTCTAAAGTAGGACAAACTATGATCGTTAATTCTGCCGTGTTTCATGAAATAACTGTTGATTTTTAAACTTTGATGAGAAGTGCACATTGTTAACATGTAAGTAAAATTCTCAAAGACATTAAGGTTTCCTCACGATGTTTTCCTTCATCTCCGAGCACGTGATACACTGCTCTATTACTCTTTTAGGTTGCGGTTACTTTGAAAAACTGTACAAAAAAGAAACAGTTAAACCTAATCGACCTTTCCAGGGCTCTAACAAGCTTCTTCATACCAATAGCACATGTGATGTGGCTTATCGCAACCGGCTTTACTGATAATCCGCAAGAAATTGAAAAGGTAAGATTATACGAGAAATTAGCTAAACGAAATACACAGCAAAAAAAAATTAGCTATAAATTAGGTCATGGGCGATGAAAATATCTTACACAAGACTGTACAGAGAATTTTAAGACGTTTGAAGGAAACTTCTGGGCCTACAAACCAATGCAGAATAATCACTTTAAATATTAAATAATGAAGAGCGTAAAACCAACCAAAATAATAATAATAATAATTTTTATTAATAACTACACAGTGAATATTTATTTATTTACTTATTTAAACTTCATACATACAATATTATGTATAGGCAGACTGAGGTATTCTCTACCAGTCAATCTTTGGGTGATGCAGAGATAAAAATATGAAGTAGGTGTGTGAAACGTTTAAAGATAGAAATGTAAATTAAAGTATATAAATATAAAACCAAATACCACCATACATAAACCCTTACATAAACTTACATATCAAAATTATTTAATACATACATAATATTATATATAAATAATATACATATGACTTAAGTAAATAACAGACATTATATAATTATATATTTATATAAATACAGAAATAAGTACTACTAATGAGATTAATCTGCCAGTTTATTTAAATAATATTCGCGAACTTTCTTCTTGAATGCATAACGAATATGTGAAGTCTCTGATTGCTGAACTAGGAATTATACCTGTACCTCAGCAATCAGCGCCCTCTCAATTTTATGACCTAATAAGTTAACAATATAGGTTCCAAATAACAATAATGTTTTAAACAGAATAAATTGCTTCATGTGAGAACTAAGTATTCGCGCGTGCATGTGTGTGTGTGTGTGTGTGTGTGTATGAAAATAACGACAAACACTTCCTATGACATATAGTAAAACATGTATCTATATAACTTGATCAAAAATAATATATAAGTTTTAGATAAATCTAGCGGATTACATTAAAACATTAAACAAGTCCTCCGTTTCTTCATAATTTAATGATAAAAGCCATTTTTGTACCTTGTTTTTAAATTTGTACAGTGAAAGTGGATAAAAGATTAGAGTTTTGTTTATTTCGTTATACAAATTACACTACAGGATAACTAAGTTCACGCCTGGCAAAGGACGTACGGAAAGCGGTTGGAGTTAAGACTTTGTTTTTTGTTTTCCTTCTACTTTGTCTTTGTCGTACGCAGTAGCAAGATGTTGTCTGCTTATAAGTTGTAAAATGTATAACTGCCGAACAGTAAAAGCTTGACAATTACTATAGAGTATTCTAGTTGGGAATCTATACGGCTTAAAAGTCATTGTTTTAAGCAACGATCTTTGGGCTCTTTCAAGTCGCAAAATGTTGGTTTTGCACGTGCCACCCCAAACTCTAAATCACTGACTGAAATTAGCTTCCTTATCCTAGAAGCTTGTAGATCTATGACTAAGGCAGTTTATTTTACAATCTAAAATGACGCCTAGGTATTTAACAGTGTAAGATTTATGGAGCATGTGGCATGAACATTGTCGATCTTTCAGTAAGTTACAGCAATGTAACTTGATTGATACGTAAAAAATACTATCATAGTTTGTTTGTTATATTTTCATCACCTTCTTCATCAGTTCCTCTCTCCAACTGTCTTCTACTGAATATGGGCCTCCTAAAGTGTAGAGAAGATTTGCCACCGCATAATTATATTGGTGATCACGGTACCAGACGTCCTGCACATTGCTCCTCGTCACTAGTATGGATAAAAACACTCACGATTTTTAACTAAGTAGTCATTAAAATTTACTAAGGTTGAGTAATTAGTGGTAGAAAATATCATGACAACACATGACGAAATAATCGTCGGATATAAAACAACAAAATGTTATTTCTATTTCACTTAGATGCATTCCTGAGAAATATCAGCATGTGCAGCCGATGTGCAAAGCATCACCAATGATGTCGTCTGCATTATAATGAATGTTACTAGTAATTATCGCTCAGTCATTAATACTATACTGCAACTTTCTCAAATGTTATTTATAATCTATACATATAATAAATCTGTAGAAAAGTCGTGTCTGTAATTCTAAAATATTCTTGAAAAAACAAGTCCAGAGGACTAAATAAAGGGTTTTGAAGCCAAATTAGTTGTTTTTAGAATTTTGTCTGTCTGTGTATTACAGATTCACGCAAAAACTACTGGACCGATTTACATGAAATTTTGTATGTAGGTAGTTAGTAACCCAGGGCAACTTATAGGCTACTTTTTATCAGGTTACGGAACTTCAAAAAAAAGAAGGTTAAGTATTTTCCTTCCTTTGGATTTTACTTTTCTATTATATCTTAGTCATAGGCGGGATGACGGGTGTTTTTCTAATAAATACCATATTTATAAGTAAAGTTTTAAATATAGTTATAACCTTTGTAAAATAATTTGAAACTCCACCAATTTAGTTATCAAAACAGCGCCATCTATCATTAAATGGAAAAAGCTGTATATTTTCCTTCAGTTACTAATAAATTAAATAATATAAATATATGTTTAAATAATTCGATTTTTAAATTTATTTAAAAATTCTAACGTTTAGTGTTTTAGTATTTTTGTTATTTTATTTTAAAAGCGTAATAATTTCAATAGATAATAGTGACGTCCATCAAAAATATGAAGATTGATATGGTCTTTATTTCAATTACTAATCTATATTATGTAAACTGATTAAAACTGGTCTATCTGCAATTATTGCAAAATTTTCATTATCATTATAGTTTTATTAAAGAGATTTTTATATGTTCATATATCATAAAGTAGTATATCATTTCGTGAAATGATGTGGTCATTTCATGATATTTAACACTGTTTGTTGACCATGTCATGATATAGCTTGACCAAATCAATGAATAGAAATCGTTCGAAGATATTAATAACTCAACACAACGTTTCTATTTCATGATATGGTCATATGACGATATTGTTATATCGATTTTCATTATTTCATCTAATAAAAGCGCCATCTACTTACTTCTAAATAACTAAAATGGTAAGTCACTGATAAAATTAAATAAAAATTAATTGATAATTGAAAATTCGTTCGTGGATTCGTTCATCGTTAGATGTGTAATTCTCTTGCGGAAAAATACTTTAATTAAAGAAAGCATATTTTACTTAAACAAAGGTTCATTTTATTTCACTTGTCAAAGGCGGTAATCAAACTGATTAAAACTTAAATTTCATGGTACGTAAGTTGATAATTTGCAATTAAAATATATTTAAGCATATATTTTAATTACAAATTGAAGTGTCGATTTACCACGTTCTCAGTGGTGAAGTAAAACCTGCATATCTGAGAAGTTTCCCAGTTGAGGTCATCCCGTGTTGGAATCAGCGCAACAAACACTATTTTGGCCAAAAGTAACATGTATGTGCTACTTTTTTACTTTTCATGGGGCAATATATGCAGTTTTTATTTCATTCATATTTTCGGGTATGTTAGTTTTTTGTTTTCACTCTACCGTAAATATTAAGGGTTGCAAAGATGAGTAGAACTTATTATCGTCAGCCTATCAAAAGTCCACTGAAATGAACATAGGCCTCCCCATAAATTGTCAAGTAGCTGAATATTTGCTATAGTCGCCACGCTTGGTAGGCGGGTTGGCAACCGCTGCTATTTTGATCTGTTGTCAGGAAGATGGTGCTGCCCATCTCCTGTTTGTTTCCTATGTCGCCTCTTACGACGGTACGATATGAGGTGGCCGATTCTCTTTCACCGCCAAAACAAGTCAAACATTTTTCTACTCCCGTTCATGAGTGTAGTGCTTCCCACGTTCACTGTGAATAACATTTATAAGAAATAAAACTAATTTTAAGGATTTTATCGCTTTTAATTTTAACTTTTTTAATTCCCAATGTTTTGGGCACTTTACAGCACCCATGGTCACGGGAGGACTGAGGTGTTTGACGACCTGATGTCATAGTCAGAATAGAATAGAATAAGAATCTATTCTATTCTAACTATATAATAAAGGCTCTCAGCCATCTTCCGTATTAAAATTAGGATGTTTTTTTAATTTCAATAGCCTCGCGAATCATCATTGGTAGGAATCTGTGTTCTATTGCAAGGATTTGTTGTCTATCAGATCCGATATACTGGTCGGGACAATACTAAACATGTTGACATACGAGTACTTTAGACTTCCCGGAGCGTCGGTGCTTCATATCAACGATATGTTCTTTTACGCGGGATTTTGTGGAACTTTCATTCAAAGATGCGTAAAAAAAGCCACGTAAAAAAGTTAAAATTAAACGTGATAAAATCCGTAACATTATTTCAATTCCATGTGTAGTATACATCATTATAGAACTGCATTTATGAAATTTTGAAGTCTTCGAACGTAATAAAATATCTACCTACATCTATTTTATGGTGCCAATCAATATTAAATAGGACCAATGATATGAATAAAATATCTCAAATAAACATTATGCCGTAAATTGATTAAAAAAAACTAAATTAACTTTAAATATGAATGATGTAAAGAGTAAAATTTGAATAATAATAATAAATTTTGATTCCATGACAATTTACCTTTCTTATGGATACATCGGAAGACAAGCCCGATATAAAAAATAGTAGGTGTTTCTAGACATATATATTCACGTGTTCCTGTAGCATATTATATCTATGCCAAATACCAATCATCTACGACTAATAGTCTTAGAATTCAAAAAAATCTTTGACAGACATAAAGACACAGACACCGTGGTGATTCTAAAAGTGATGAATTTCGCTAAATTTGGCATGGAACAGCATTTAATGATGTTCCTAAATTAAAGCTCACGCGAGTGAAGCCGCGGGTAAAAAGCTAGTATTAACATAATTCTGCACGACGTGTAGATGAATACTCGACGAAATTGTAAACCGTAAGAATTCAACGCCAATATTTTTTAAAGATGATTATTTAATTTGTGACTTTACAGATTCGAAAAAATTTAAATATAATCACGATGTACAATATTTAGCTAAACAATGCTCACTTTGTTTTGTCACAGGCCTCTGAAAGTACCCATTATCAACTGATATTTAATGGTATGATGATAGTGCAAATATTTTTCGGGATCTCTGGCTTTCTCATGGTCTACAATATGGAAATTTTGTCGGAAACTGTACCAATAACGTGGTCATTGCTACCTAAAATATTTCTTTATAGATTTTGGAGGTATGTTAAAAAATATATCTGTTGCTTTATATAATTTTGTTTAGTAATATTAGGTCCTTACATATGAAATTGGCGTTTTGTACGGGAGGAATATAAAGTAATTTTTTTTTGTAAAATATATTTAATTAATCAAAGTATGCACCGTTTTTATCTATGCACTTTTGCCATCTCATAGGTAGTTCATAGATCCCTTAACTAAAAAAAGCATGGGGGCGAGAATCAATAAACTAGTATTAATAAGAATTTGTCAAAATTCTGGAAATAATGGTAATCTGTTAGAGCAAGGTCCGGGGAGTACGGTGGATGTCGCAGACATTCCAATTGTAGCTCATCTAACTTAGTGGTTGTTTGTTGTGCAGTGTGTGGTCTTGCGTTGTCGTGTAGCAGCAGTGGCCTAGAGCGATTGACCAATCTCGGTTGTTTAGCAGCTAGTTCTTCCTTCATGGTTTGCAGTTGCTGACAATAGATATCTGCCGTAATCGTTTGGCCAGATTTTAGAAAACTGTAGTGAACGACACCGGCGCTAGTCCACCAAACACTCACAAGTAACTTTTTCTGAGTCAATTTTCGTTTAGGGCAGGATTTGGCTGGGTCTCCAGGGTCCAGCCATTACGACGAGCGCTTCCGATTATCTTTATCTTTGAATTCTTTATTTTTATCTTTGAACTTTTCATCACAAGTAATGATTCGATTTAAAATCCCTTCATTATTGTGTCGGTTGAGCAAAGTAACACAGCAGTCGACGCGTGTTTGCAAGTTCGATTTACTCAATTCATGAGGTACCCATCGTTCAAGTTTTTTTTTTTACTTTCCCGATTTGCTTCTAGTGGATTAATACAGTTTTATCACTTACCCCGAAGCCTGCAGCTATCTCTGAAGTGCTTTGTGATGGATCCGCTTCCACAATAGCCTTTAATTCTTCATTTTCCACTTTGGTCTCCGGCCGTCCACGGGGTTGGTTCTGAAGGTCGAAATTTCCAGTCCGAAAACGTTGAAACCAAAAATGTACCGTGCTTTCTTTTGCGACACCAACGCCGTACACATCATTAATCCTTCGAGCTGTTTTTGCAGCACTGGTGCCACGGTAGAACTCGTACTCGTAAATATACCGATATTTCATGTTTTCCATTGTGCGGTAATAAGCGACGCCCAAGAATAAAATAATGAGGAAAAAACAAATGAATGACTGTTTTCAAACTCAAATATACCAGCTAAATGAATTTATAAATTTGAATTTGCAATTCTTAACCAAAGAGGAGATATTTCAGATCAAATTGGTCAGTACGACAAAACGCTAATTTCATATGTAAGCACCTAATATTTTTCATATTAAAAGTAACCTTTTTCTTCATTATCATCACCATCCCGTATATGTCTATTAATGATTATGAGTCTGCTCAGCTTTAGAAAAAAATGCCATAACGTCCACGCGTGGCAAGCGGATAAGCTTAAACTAGTGTATAGTAACATCTTGCTCGTTTGATACTGCTCCCCGTTGCCAGTCTATGTATTTTACGACTGAAGTAACGATGGTTATATTGCTGCGGCTTCAGATGACCATGAGATATATCTGGCATTTCCAATAATCGCCTCGTACTACACACACGGAACGAAATGGGGCAATGAATTCAACTACTCCGCCAACACATTATAGTATTTCCATTGACACAACATTTGTTTTTAATTCACGATGAATTATATGAATCAACACACATATTCCAGATTTGTTTGAATTTTTCTCTAATACTTTAAAATATTTTACAGGTTAACGCCAGCAAATTCTTTGATAATTTTGTTTACAGCCACTTGGCTCCGATATCTAGGATCCGGTCCACTGTGGAAATTTTATGTTACGAGTGTAGTATCAGATTGTAGACAATACTGGTGGGCGCATATTTTCTACATCAATAATTACTTTCCAAAAGACAAACTTTGCGCTGTACACACATGGTACGCAATCGTCGCATTTATTTATATGTAAAAATAAATTTATTCTCTACACCTCTACCTTATTAAAACAACTCCAAGTTACATACTCGCTGCACCCCTTGCTGAGTGACGTACAAGGATCTAGTAACTAAATGAATTCATACCACTTCATATCGAGATATTTTTACAATCGATTTCGTACGTGGTAGAGACATGCTGCTGCTATATTAGTAGTATAGTTTATAGCACGAATGGGTCGGCTCGATCGGGGAAGGACCACGCTCTCACAGAATACCTGCGTAAAATAGCAGATTAACGCTGCTGTGTTTTGTATGGTGAGTGTAGAGAACCGGAGACCCTTTTTACTGGAAACGAGGCATTCCATCTATGTCCTCACGGGTGAAAACGCATCTGCATTTTGATTCGTAATTGAGAATAGATGTAAATGTCTATGGGCCACAGAAACCACTTATCACCACATGGACTGTGTGCTCGTTTATCACCCTTATCTTGTAAAAAAATCGACTTAAATATCTCGAATTTTTTTTGTGAAAAATATTGATATATCAAAATATCTATATTTACTCACAAAAAAAACGATTTTTATCGTCGATATTTTTAATCGTGATATATCGATATTCTATGTATATATTTTAGAGTATCGAATTCGTATCAATTATTCGTTTAGTTATATTTATTTTTTAATTAAAGACAATTTAATTTAAACTACAAAAGCATTCATGTGCTGTTGTTGTTTTTTTCATCGTCAAAACGACTAGTAATAAAATTTTAAAATTTAGACATATCGATATATCGATATTTTTCACGCGATATATATCAGTACTGTTCGATACTGTTTAAAAATATCGATATATTTTTTGCACTTGCCCGTCCCTACCTTATAGGATGTCCATCCGTCCGTCCGTCTTTCTTACCATATGTCAAGACCCTTTTGCTCAAAAATGAGTAGATACATCAAGTTATATTATTATACGTTATTATACGTGGTAGAGCCATGCTGCAACTATATTAGTAGTATAGTTGTAGTACGAATGGGTCGGCTCGACCGGGGAAGGAGCACGCTCTCACAGAATACCAGCGTGAAATAGCAGCTTAACACTGCTGTGTTTCGTATGGTCAGTGTAGAGAACCGGAGACCCTTTTTACTAGAAAAGAGGCATTCCATCTTAGTCCTCACGGGTGACAACGCATCTGCATTTTGATTCTTTATTGAATATAGATGTAGATGTCTATGGGTCACAGCAACCACTTGCCATCAGGAGGACTGTGTGCTCGTTTGTCACCCTATCCTATAAAAAAAAAGTTGAACTTTTTATCAAATATTAAGGTCTACGGCCATTTACATAATACATTTAGATACGCTTTAACGTAGAATCATAATATTTGGGTAGAAAAAGGTCTCATAGCATAAGTAAATTAATACATTAAAAAAACATGCGTGAGTGTCGTGGAACACTCGGTTGGAACGAAGTTCCTTTCGTAGTATATTATTTACAATTGATAAACATATTATATTATGAATAAACAAATACAAATAAATGTATTACTAGCGTCTATTAAAATGAAGCGTCATTTAAAGTAAAATAATATTTCTTTCATGGCAAGATAAGAAAAATTGCGAGGGAGATGGATATTATTCCATCTCGCTTCCTTATAGCCGCCAAGACCGTCTACACTACGTCAGAAGGGGTCCTGATGGAAAAATCTTACACTTTTTTCGCCTAGCTCCCATCCGTTAAATTCATACCGTCCGATAAGGAACTTCATTCCAAAAACATTTTTGCAATTGCAAACCGACATCTGCAATTTGAGCATCGATCATGATGTACACCGGTGTATGCGAGATTTTTTTCCTTTACAAAGTTAACTTTGTGTTTTAATCTGACTTAACTTTCCGTTACAGCAATGTTCAGTTGCTTACCTTATGTAGAACTTATGACAATCCTTACTTAAGCTTATACTGGTTCGGAACCTGCAAATCACCCAGCCTTACTGAATCTTCTCTCATGGATCTCCTCGAAATTATTCCCTTCTAAATATATTTCTCTGTATTATCGAAGAAGATATACTCATCGATAACTTTAGAAATCCTGCTATCGATAGTATTAGCAATATTAAAATTTTAAGTACGATTTATCATGGCTTCCATCTTGCTTAAATTTGAACGTAGTCCAAATTATCACAAATTAAATTGAACTTTTTAAGTACATGTGAATTTCACAAAGTCATATTGAGGTCACGCGGCGGACTCTCCTCCAAACAAAGATATCAATAAAAAAAATAATCTACTAAAAATTACGCCACATATAATATATTCATAACTCTATGTTTATTTTGCTTATTGTTGTATTTCAGGCACCTAGCCACTGATGTGCAGCTTTTCATTTTGGGATCAATTGTGTATATAGCTACTAAATCAAAAGGAAGATCTATTGTTATAACTCTTCTACTACTGTTTAGTATGGCAGCACCGGCACTGCATATTTGGTTTCAAGATCTTGATGCTCTCGTTATATTGAAACCTGAGTATGTTGTTTAATGAATTATTAATAACTAAAGAACGTCACGATATTGTGAGCCTTTCTGTTGAGCGAACTGTAGAGCTCGAGCACCTAATTGTTGTCAGTATTTGCAGCCCCCACATTCTACGTGTTTTGATTTTGCTTAAGCTTAATAAATATATCCTTTGTCGTATGTGGAGACTTTATTATCAATCTCCTTAAAACTTCTTCCATGAGTATTAAGTTTAGATGCTTGCTCAAATCATACAACCTTGTTAATTTGTTCTTAGAGCCTACACGTATTGCAAGACCTAGTGCAACTTGTACAGATATTAGATAATATTTTACTGATGTTGAGCCCTTGCATAAATTAATTATTCAAAATTTAAGTTCTGATCACTCTGGACAGTTGGTCTCACTACTTTACATGCACAAAATACAGAAAGTTAAGAAATATGTGCTTGTTCCAATAAATGAACATCGCTTAGAGAGATTAGCTACTTTACATTTAAGAAACAGAATTAAGAACGCTTCTAATAAAATTAAAGTGACTTGGAGTATAATCAATAGCGAAACTGGCAAGATGAAACTACACAACTCAAACTTTCAATTAAATCTTAACAATAATTTAACGAAATCAGATCAAGATGTTGCAACGGCTTTTGAACAATATTTTACCGACATTCCGGTCTTGACTACAAGGTCACTGAATTCCTCCCCTACTGTCGCCGAGTCATACCTCAAACAAAATGTAAGTGTCTGTAATAAAGAATTTGCATTTCATAAAATATTATTAGGAGATATTGCAAAATATTTCAAAACTATTGATATTAAGAAAACAACAGATCTATGGGGAATATCCGTCAAAGCTATTGCGTCTATAATAGACGGAATCGCACCCCAACTTGCTATTATTTTTAATATTACACTAGTATCGAATCTGGTGTGTTTCCTGATTTAATAAAACATAGTTAAGTTATGACTTTATTTAAATCTTGTAGTACATTGGATCCTATTAATTTTAGACCTATTTTTGTACTGCAGTAGCCAACGCTCAGTAATATTTTTAAAAATATTTTTCTAAATGAGTGTTCCGCGGGGCTCAATTCTTGGCCCCTTTCTGTTCTTAGTTTATAGTAATGACTTATCTTACTTGGTAGGGAATAACCATGATATGATGATCCTTCGTGGATTTTCCGACTTAAAAGGCAATGATTAAAATATGATAAAGTGAATAATGCTATGAAATGGTAATAACGTCAATAATTTACTTTTAGACGGTAATAAAACGAAATTTATTAAATTTACCACACCTAATGTTAAACAGGTGAATACCAGATTGATTTTAAATGTGGAGGTCAGCTCCTCCACATTTAATATGTGCCTTGTTGAATCCACAGTTTTTCTCGGAATTACAGTTGACGCAAAGCTTCAATGGGGCCCTTGTATATCTAACCTAGCTAGCAAACTTCGTTCTGCAACATATGCTAATAAAGATTAGATACCTTACATGTGTTGAAACAGCTAAATTAGTTCATTTTAGTTATTTCCATAGCATAATGTCATATGGAATCGTATTATGGGGTAATGCGACTGACATTGGAAATCTCTTTGTTTTGCAGATGAGAGCGATAAGAGCATTATAACTTAAGTCCGAATGAATGCCTTAGAGAAAAATTTAAAGAAATAAATATATTAACTTTGGCATCTCAGTATATTTACGAAAATTTAATGTATGTACACAATAACAAAAATAGTTTTATTAAAAATAGTGAATGTAAATTCTGTAAATACTAGGAACAAGCTCAAGTTAGTTTTTTTTTTGTGCGAGCAGCTATGCAGGTCTAGAAAGACCAGTATAACTGCAACCTATAATATCTACTGTGATTGCTGCTATGGCTATAGTTCACTGCTAAGCCCTATGTCTTCAATGAATTGAAAGAGTTGCTTAGCTGTGAGCAATTTCACTTCTTCCGGGCGAAGTACATAGTTTCCAGATGAGTGTTACGTTTGTGCATTAAGGGTACACAATCGGTTAGGATGTGCAGAGGCGTTTCTTCCGTTAAGGAACAGAACCGGTACATCCTTGAGTTGCTTAGTCTCAGGATAGATATGTGCTTTTTAGACAACAGTGTCCAGTCAGGACTCTTGCCAGAATACGCAGTTTATTCTTACTTAATCCCAGGGCTTCTGAAGCGAATTTACAATCATAAGCCCAGATTAAGGTTTTAGAATGTTTTAAGCCTGGTGTATCATACCAGATCTTAATTGATTTATTGTGATAAAAAGTTTCAAGGGTCAATCGGGCTAGGCTTTTTGAGATTCCACAAAATGTTATTATAATAATTAAAATATGATTATAATATTATATTAATTATGTCCGACATATGTACGATTTTATTTTTATGCATAAAAGTTTAAATAAATAAATAAAAAATGGCTCGGGTCTAAATTGTGTACTTTTTGAGCCCTACCGTGCGAGCTTGTCGGCAAGTTCATTGCCTACAATAACCGCATGACCCGGAATCCATCTTAAAACGACCGTTGTTACACCCCAGGGAGTTTAGACGGTTCACGCAGTCTCCAACTAGCTTCGAGTTCACTAAGTTTGATCTCAGCGCTAGCAGTGCTGCTTGACTATCAGAGTTTATATAGATAATAAGGTCGACGTAGTGTTTTTGCAGGTTGATTTCCGCACACTGAAGTATGGCGAAAATTTCTGCCAGGAAAATAGAGGGATTTTACCCAAATTCATACTAAGTTTGAATTTGGGGCATTCCCCATAAATTCCAAAGCCTACGTCGAGGCCCATTTTTGACCCATCGGTATACCATATAAGGCTACCGACCTCACAGGTAACCTGTTCATTCAAGAAGTCTTCTCTGGAGTGTAGTTCCACTATGTACTTTTTTTAAAAGTATATAGTGAACGTATGATATCTGAGATCATGCATAAGATCGGTGTTCCTTTATTGAGTCGAGCATGGATCTCAAGCTATAAGAAGGCAAGCTCAAACTGCCCTAGACGTTAATCCTATACAAACTAACCCTCACCTCCTTGTCTAAGTAAAGATCAAGGGGCGTTAGGCATAGAAGTGCATTAAGAGCTGCTCCAGGCGATGATCACATCGCTCCAGTTGCCATCAAACAGGCAGTCTATTGTAGGCTATTTAATCTGTCCGCAGTCGTCTTTTGGTTGACCTTATTACACCATACAATGGAAGCGTAGGTAAAAATCGGCCTCACTATGCTGCTGTACAACCATAGGATCATAATGGGACGCAAACCCCAGTTGTTTTCAACCATATGACTGCAAGTACCTTAAGCAATTTTAGCCTTATGACATACGTTGCTACGGTGAGAGTTCCACGTTAGTTTTTGATCGATTGTTACGCCCAAATACTTACCTTTAGTGGAGAATGGTACTTCTTTAAATGTAAATGTGTGTGATGTTTGGGACTTCGTTGTAAATACGCTTTAACAACGAAGTCCCAAAAATATGCAGGCGTTATCTATCAAAAAGTTTAAAGTTTTTAATAAGCGAAAATTGTTTAATAAAGGTACTACTAAAGAGTACAACATGATTGATAATAACCCCTGGGAATGAGGTGATCGCTACCATGCTGTTTCTAAATATTTTCATACTAATTATATAAAATAATATATTGTAAATTCATTTTATTTTTAAAAAGTCCCGCTGGGTTTCTTGCTGGTTCTTCCCAGGACAGAGGTTTTCTCCGAACCTGTGGTAAAAGTAAAAAAAATACTTTTAATAAGAATTACATGTAATCTATATTGAATAAAAATGATTATATTCTATTCTAATATGTCTCGTACAATAATTTTCACAGATTTTATCGAAGCTTATGGAATGAAACATACCGGTATCTTCACGTCTTGGGTCACAATAATCTTTCATGCTTTATCATTGGAATGGTCACTGGCTACTTAGCGTATAACTGGCAGAAGATTCGAGTTGAAGTTTTTAAACATAAGGTATTTATTTATAACGTTCCCATTCTTCTGGATTTATTTCATAGCTGTAGGCTCAGGACTATTTTTGATGCTCGTTAACAGAACACTAGCAAATTTTAATGTCTTATATTGTTGTTCCTATCAATACTTTACTTCATATTTAAGTTTCATTTAATCATTTTCATCTTCCAGATCTGGCAATATCTAGCTTGGTGTGTGATCCCTAGCATAATAGGACTCTTTTTGACAGGAAATGTATTCTATACAGAGAGACGGCCATCGCTCATGATTAGAATGGCATATGCAGCGACTCATCGAGCGATTTTAGGTGTTATCACAGCCTTCATTATTCTTGGTTTAGTGTTTAAAATTGAAAGTAAGTACCCTTTGGACCATAGTTTTTTTAATAATATACTTGTTAATTTTTATTATTCAATATTTATCACAGTTAAGCGAACTATATATTGTTTATATGTGATAAATATCTTGAACCTGAAAGTTTCCAATATTTTCATTATATAATATTTTGATCGGACAAGGAAATATCACTGTGTGGTAGCATCGCATAAAAATAAGTTTATTGAACAGGTGCCAGAAAGTCCGCAAGGCCTCAGATAAATAGCGATATCCCCTTTTGTATATGCCAGTTATATATCTGGTACTACAATTGCCAACCCGTCTGCCAAGCGAGGTGATTACGACAAGTCCTTCCTAAAATGCAGGTGCAAGTTTTACCTCACATAGAATACTGTTCTCATTTCTGTTGGGTACATCCCCGTGCCAGCTCTACTTCATCACATCATCATGCATTCACCGAATGCATGCATGTGTTCACCGCACTGCAAAGAGTGGCCTGAATTGTTGACGACCGAGTTCTTTCTGATCGGCTCAAATCACTTGCGCTTTGAAAAGATGTTGCATCTCTTTGTATCCCTTAATATTTCTATAGCCGCCACACATCGTGAAAAAATTGCGATACTATCTAAACCATCTGAATGCTTACCATTCCACCACTGTGCGATTTACCAGAAGTTTTCTTTCTCGCACGACTACTTTGTGGAATCGGCTACTTATTAACTACCTATTACCTAACTACCTACTACCTTTGAGAAAATGTCTTCTTCAGTTAGTAGTAGCAGTTGTTCATAGGCGGCCGTAGATATCATTAGGTGAGCCGATGCTCGTTTGCCCCCTCTTATATAAAAGTGCCTATAGAGTAATATAGATATAGAGCAACAGTGAACTATTACGGGCTTTAAAAGATAAGGAAGTACAACACAAAACGGAAGAAACAATTATTACTCTTTTATATTACTTGCAAAAAAACGTGTTCTTTTTCGCATTCAATACCCTTGCACCTTATAAATCCTTATAAAATTGATCCTTATAAATACAGCACTAATGTCGTTGGAATGAATTTAAAAGACTGTTTATGTTCTTGCAATATTAGTTTATACTATTGATTTATTTATTTAATTTTTTATCTATTATTTTAAATACAGAGTATGTCAATAACAGAATAGGCATAATGCCTTATCTAAACAAAAATTCCCTTTGAAAATAAGTGAGAAAAAATCAAATGGGTACATTTGTTATCAGTATTATAAAAAGCAAAAAAATCTTAGTTTTCTTTTCTGTTATTTCAGCCTTCATTTTGTCTATCCGTTATGCGGTCGCTAGAGCCTCGTTCGGTATGCATGCATGCAGCTTGCACCATGTCCATATAAAATAGTCATTTGTTAAAAGAATTTAATATTTCCCCCGTACTCTACTTTCTTAAATATACCTACTCTAATGCTCCTCCCCTTTACTATATAAATGGCAGTTTGTTAAAATATTAAATTTATTAAATGTTTTATAAATTACGTGAACGGGATAACAAAATACTGATCTTTCCCAAGGATCTTTCTTAAGGTTTAGTTAAAGGCAGTTTGTAATATTTATGGCGTGATCGTCCTACCCTTATTTACGTTGTATTTGTTTAGTAACTTAGTTCTTTTAGGTGTCTCTTGGAAGAATGAATAATCACCAGAGCAATCAAAAGCCGTTGGTAGTGCCTTATTATTATTTTAAGCTAAAGAAGCCCGTTCACGAAGAAAGGACTCAAAAAGTTTAGAGAACATCATTGTCCCTCTTCCACCTGTATCAGGTTTACATCAGTCAATTCCTTATTAATTAATAATTTCCCGCTTGGAAAATGCTTACAATATTTATATAAACATACCCGGCTTCGCTCTCTCACATTTTAAAATAATTTAAAATTAAAAATTTTGTACAACCGACTTCAATGTAAATAATTAAGAATAATTCAAAAACTATTGGTCAGACCTTGATCAAATTTAGATGGGACCACATGTGAGGCATCAGCTTTCATACAAAAGAATTATCGAAATCGGTTCACCCAGTAAAAAGTTATGAGTTAACACACATAAAAAAAACATACAGTCGAATCGAATACCTCCTCCTGTTGAAGTCGGTAGAAAATGTGAGGGGGCACACGGCTCCACAAACGCCGTGTGCGGTGAGCGCCAACCAACCAACGCGCTCCCTCCGAAGAGGAAAAAGAAGTTGGGAACTGGACCGCAGTCACAGCAAAATAACTGGTGAACCTGTAAAAAAGGACTTAGCCCCTAGGTAGTGCGTAAGCACAAACATCGACCGAAGTCGCGCATGTCAATGCGTATAAACACCACACAGAATACGATCAAATACAGCCACAGTGAATGTACGTCACACGGTTAAGGAACACGTCGAAATGATAGACACATTGGCCATAAAAGCCCTCCGTGAGCGCCACCACCTGCCGGACCACCGCTCCTGCAGACGCATTGTAAGTGTAAGGCATCACCACCAATTGCATGATCAGCACGGCTTCTAGCCGCAGAGCGTGTCATGACACTACCGCTCACCTCAAAGGAATGGGGTCCGACTGCGAATTTCGCCGCAGTCTTAAGAGCCTCCTTAGATTCTCTCTCCAGCTACCACCCGCATGAGGTCGACACATATGCTCCACCAACCAATACAACGGCAGGTATATCCAAAAGGCAGTTATAAGATAATAATAATAATTCTCCATCAGCAAGGGTTTGTGTAACTGACGTTGAGTATATGCATTTTTCGATCATGTTTGTATCACCCACCAACAAGTTGCCTTCAATCATACAAAGGTGGGAAATTTATAAAGATATTTTACTATGTTGTCATATAAAACACTATGGAGGCCAGACAGTCTGTAGCCCTGTAATGAAGGGACCTGACTAGAGCAAAGCTACTTAGGTGTGAGTCAAACCAAGACGCAGAGAGCGCCATTGAGAATAGCGACCCGCCAAACAACCATCGCAGTCAGGCTTACACCATAAAAAGGTCCCTCATACAATCCCCGACATCCCCACCCGTATACCTCCATCGACTAGAACCACAAGATACGTTTAATCAGGTGCAGCTCACCCGCAGATATATTTGAGACCCTGTGCTATTGCACTAAGACATGGAGTTGAGTATGCTTGCTACACTTAAAAGTACTATCAAACACACTCACCCTATACTATACAGAAAGAAAGCCGACATATCATAACGCTATGCGCTAAGACGCCGCCCACAATCGATAGGGGTGTGCGAAGTCCACGGGTAAATCGTATTGCTACAACAAACCCGCTTACCACCGGCACTAAGATGATATGCCTAGGACACATCGGTTAGCGAGTCCAAGTTTACCCCGGTCTCGGACACTGTGAGGCAGTCTACACGCCACTATAACAATCCTTTTCAAGTCCTATTTCTATAAATATAATGCTTTTATATAATATTTGAGACCTTCCACATATTTGCTTTATTTCATAGAGCATACTATTATATGTCTTTTATAGATGGGACTTCAAGCCACAATTCTGCTATTATAATGCTTATGCATTTTAGAGACCTATATTATTGCTTTTGTATCATAGACCTTACTATCATAAGTCCTTAATTTTACACCTAAATTATACATTGTGTAACAGTACTTTGGCAGTCAGCCACCTGACCACCACATATATATGTATGAATGTATGCATACCTGCAGGTATGTGTCTCCGGCAACTCCCTTATTATTATATATAAAAATATAAGCGACTAGTATTTTTATTATTTAATACATTTTGAATATTTTAAGCAGTTTTAGTAGTTACTGATTTTTTAAAGACAATATACTTAATGTCCAAAATACTTTGTGCTTATTAATGCTCTTTGATTGTTCAAAATATTACTTTTAAGATATTTTTAAACGGCTTTATATAAAAATTAAGCATTATTTATTATTAATATTAATGCGCCGTCACACTACCTACACTTGTTGCATTATAGGCATTCATTTTTTACGGGAGTATGGTTATTCTTAGGTAGGTAATTCTTAATATGATATTAATGTACGCATGTATGTACGTTCGTTTCCGTGTCTGCCCTCAACTTCTACATGTTCACCAGAAGTTGGATTTTATTAAGTGTATGTGAATCGATATTATAGGCTTAGCATTCAGTTGCAGCGGGTTTGAATCCCGCACGGAACAAGTATTTGTATGGCCTACAAATAGTTGTTCCGTGTCGGAATGTTTGTCCTTTTGAAATTTATATATGTACACTGCCTCCGTGATACAGGAGAAAATCCTAGCCTGGATATAACGTTTTGGAAGTGACACTTCTTTCGGGGCGATTGGGAAAAATTATGAAAGTGAATTTTCACAATACGCGCGCACACTGACACCTAAAAGCGACAACTTCAGTGGGTAATTGTCTCTCAATTTTTTTGTTTTGTTACGCTAAAGAAGTATAACTTCCTACGTGCGTACATAAGTACACGCACAATTCTTTTAAAGAGAAATAAGAAAAAAAATAAGAAACATGATTTGCCATTATTCCGCGGCATGAATTACGCATATGTTTGTATGTCATTACCACAGAACACTATTACTCTCTACAAAGAGAAGAATAATATCTCTAAACTAAAAAAATGAAACGAGTGTCTATGAGTCTATAACTACTAACGCCACTTCGGGCGCCCATATGAAACTTTGTTTGCAGGGCTTACATACGATTGTATATTTCTAACTTTGGTTATTATTCTAAGGAACTACGAGTCTACGAGTATATGACAGCATTATATAGTTATGACCATAGACTTAGAATATACTGTAGCGTAGTATATTCTAAGTCTTTGGTATGACCGTATGACCAGTCATCTGCGTCTACCACTGCCTTACAGCGTATAAAAATAGAGAGGTTACAAGATAAAGGTTTGAAAGAAAAGTACAAATATAGACTGAGAGAAAATATAAGTGTTTTGGATGAATTGTGTATGAATGATTGAGACTTTCAGACTGTGTGGCATAATGTTAAGAAAGGTTCGTTGGATGTAGCTACCGAAGTATTTGGTATAAGTAAGAGAAAGAATGGAAGTTAAAGCAAAGAAGAGAGTATGGTTACATTTACTAGCAACCAAGGCTGATAATTTTGGCGGTATGAATGATGATGTGAAAGAAAAAAGCCAGTCTTTAGACGTCTACATAAGAGAGTAAAAGAAGTAGTTAAAAGGAAAAAGCAAGAAATAACGAATAAAAATGATAGAAGAATATCGGATAACTTCCAGGCAAATATTAAAATGTTCTGTAAACTCGTAAGAACTGCCAGGGGACATTCAAAACAGCTTAGAATTAATGCTATACGAGACCAAAACGGCTGTATTCTGAATGATGAAGTTTCAAGTGGGCTAATGAGACTAAGAAGGGCTGGAAAGGGAGTGGTGGCAGGCCTGCTGTATACCTTGTTTAATTTATGTTGGTAACTGTAGCGGGTACCGGAAGACTGGTGCAAGGCCGTGATAATCCGTATATACAAAGGAAAAGGATCGCAGCAGGACTGTAAAAACTATCGTTGTATCAGCCTTATTAGCAATGTGAGAAAACTGTATGCCAATGTACTAATTGAAAGAGTTATGAAGGAAAGTGATGAAATAATTTTTGGAAAAAAATTTTTGTGCGTTCATGGACTTGGAGAAGGCTTATGATAGAGTGGACAGGGATGTGTTATGGCAAACACTGAACTCATTTGGGTTGAGCGCTGGGTTGATACAGGCATTAAAGTCTCTTTATGGGGACTCTAGTGCTTGTATCAGGATCAACGGGGCCTACTCGGACTGGTTTGACATCCAAAAAGGTGTCAGACAGGGCTGTGTGGCTTCCCCGTGGCTGTTCAACCTATTTATGGACAGTTGTTTGGAAAAATTAAAAGTTCAAGAATGTAGGTTAAGAATGGGTGGGTTAACCGTCTAATGACTTTTGTACGCCGATGATCAAGTCATATTGGAGTCGTCGGCGGCCGAGTTGCAAATGATGGTTAAATAAATGAACAGGTCATTAAAAGAAAGAGGACTGAGAGAAGAAAGTAAAACGATATGTGAAATAAGATAGAAGGGGAGTTGTTCGAGCAAGTAGATGAGTTTGTGTATTTGGGATGAGTATTTAGCAGGGATGGTAGACATGATAAGGATATAGAACGACGAGTGAACGCAGAAAATAGAATTAAATAAATATGCGTGAGTGTCGTGGAACACTCCGTTGGAACGAAGTTCCTTTCGTAGTATATTATTATTGATAAACGTATTATATTATTGATTAACAAATACAAAAAATACAAATAAATGAATTACTAGCGTCTATTATAATGAAGCGCCATTTAAAATAAAATAATATTTCTTTCATGGCAAGATAAGAAAAAGTGCGAGGGAGATGGATATTATTCCATCTCGCTTCCTTATAGCCGCCAAGGTCACTCTACACTACGTCAGAAGGGGTCGTGACGGAAAAATCTTACACTTTTTCTCGCCTAGCCCCCATCCGCCAAATTCGTACCGTCTAATAAGGAACTTCGTTCCAAATGGAACGTTTGGCAATTCACAATGCTGTGTTAGTCCCTACTTTAATGTATGGTAGAGAAAGTTGGGTGTGGCAGAAGAAGCACGAGAGTAGAATAAATGCTGTAGAAAAGCGGTCATTAAAGTGTATGTTAGGGCTGAATCTGAATGACAGGGTGAGAAATTGTGTGATAAGAGAAGAGTAAGGTTTGCAAGATGATGTTGTGATCAGGATTAAGAAAGGAATGCTTCGGTGGTTTGGTCATGTAGAAAGAACAAATGAGGAAAAGTAACAAAGCAAATTTATGTTGCAGAAGTGAACGGCAAAGTCGAAAGGACGCCCTAGGCATAAGTTTATCAACCAAATTGGCGATATATTGAAAATGGGCCAAATTAAAAGTACCCTTAAGCGATGAGCATGTATGCGTAAGTATATGGACGTGGAGGAGGTGAGAGAGGTGTGATAGAATCGTGCCAAATGGAAGTCCTTAGTCTCTACCTACCCCTCTGGGTGATAGGCGTGAGGGTTTATGTATGTATTATGTATGACAGCCATGAATTATCAAAAACTGGGACCTAAAAAACTAAGCAAAAATGTGTCACATGAAAGAAGGTACAGGAGAACATACACAGTTTGTTTACCAACAGAAATATACCTACATATCTTAATTTATGTGTTTTAGTAATAATTTTCCGATTAAAATCTTAGATTTGCAGCGTCATCTACTTGAATGGGACGGCTGGCTGGTGCTGAGCAAGTTGTCCTACTGCGCCTATCTGCTGCACTTGAATATGGTGCACATTCTACTCGGAGCCAGAACACAATTGGGTCACGTTTCTTTCTTTTACGTGGTAAGTAATAATCACACTATATATGGTAGATCTGCGCGGCAACGGATTATAACAGCATTAATAGCTCGGCTCGACCGGGAAAGGACCACGCTGTCATGCTCATACTAGCATAAAATAGCAGCATAATAATTCTGTATTTCGTATGCTAAGTGAAATGATATATTTTCTAGGTGGTAGGACTCTCCGCCTGGGAGTCCGTCTGGGTCTTCCACCGTCAAATAGCAGTGCTTGCACTTCTGCGTTTCGGTCTGAACGGTAAAGAGAGCCAGTATAAGCTGTCAGGCATTCCATCATAGGTGGAATAGGTCTTTAGACGTGACAACGCATCTGTAGTTTATAAAAAGGGGAGCCGAAAAGGTGATTCGATGCATTGTCTGTCACCCTTGAGGGCTAAGATAGAACGCCTCGTTATCTGTAAAAATGGTTTCCGCTTCTTCACACTCACCATAGGAAACACAGCAGCATAAAACTGCTCTTTTACACTGGATGCTGTGAAAACGTTGTCCTTTTCCGGTGGAGCCCAACCATACGTGCTGCGACAATAATATAGCCACAGGGTGGCCTACTATGTTAGAAAAAATCTATATCTATAATCTTCTTGAAAAAAAATTGAATACTCTCAACAAATACGAGATGATGATTACGTCAATCCTTGATAAGTGTAAACACCGTTCGAGTTGCAGTTGTTTCGCTCGCACTCTATACGGGTAGGATTGAAGCACAGCGTGACAGCAACATATCGGTTAAAAGCTTATTCTCCATATATCTTGCCACTCGAATTTTCTCTTAACGGCGACTGCATGTTGCCCCAAATATTGTTCCTTCTAATATATGGCAGAATTTGCAGTGTGATCATGTCTTATGTGCATATGTGTCACTGCTGGAGGCAGCCTTCTCTCGTCTCTTAGAAGGCTTGGAGTAGGGAAAAACCCACGAGCTTCCTTGAGGTGCTTCCGGTGTTTCTTCACCGTCCAATAAATGAGCAATTAATATTGCTGTTAATGACTATTTGTCCCAGGTAAACATACTCGTCTACAACTTCGAGCTTAGTGCTCCCAACAACTACCGGCATAGGTATGACACGGACGTTACACATGATCATTGTTTTGTCCATGTTCATTTTAAGACCTATCCGTTGGGAGACACTACTGAGCTCTTTGAGCTTAGTGCATAGGTCCTGCAGCGATTCTGCAATAAGGACTATATCGTCGGCAAATCGAAGCTGAGTGATGTACTCGTCATTGATGTTAATACCGTATCGTTAGATTCGATTAAATTACGACGGGCTATTTTTCGCAACTAAACGTCTTAGCGCATATTTTGCGTGTGAGCATGAATATTACGATTATTCGAGCTATGAGATCTCCTCGAAGAAGTTCAGCAGTCCTTTGATGTTGCGAGCAAGTTCGGGGAGTGATCCCGGCGTGCCGAGATATTTAGCTCTGTATGCAGCTTGTATATCCTGATCTGTGTTTTGTTCAATCTCATTAAGACCTTGGTTAACCGACTGTTAATTTCTGGCAGGGCCTCCCTAGCTTGCCTACAGTCTTTTAGATTTTTCTAAAGCTGAGCGTGTTGATTAGTGAAGTTTTTACGTACCAGTGAACGAACGTTACCAAAATGAATCGGTATGATCGGTTCCGGCGCTATAGTGGCCAGAGCTGATCCCCTCCTGGCTAGTTCGTCTGCTGCGTCATTGCTCCTGGATCCATTGTGTCTCCTGATATATTACAGAGTCACATTGTTGTGTTTACATACTTCATTTAGATGTTGATGGCATACATATATTAGTCCCGAGTTCACCACATTGCAACTCAGAGCTTATAGTTTATTGCGTATAGCGCCATGCTAGCGGTCAGTATTCTGATGGAGAAATCTTTTACCTTACTTGCATCTATTGCTATGGCTGTTTGGATAATACCCATACATTCAGCTTGAAAGATTATGTTGAGGATACCCAGCGGTGTATATACATATATAAATGTTGAGGTCTTCTGTAAAAGTGCCAGATCTTTTTGTTTTAGAACTATCCGTGAAAATTCTAAGTTCTTTTGGGTTTGATCCTTTCCTTTTGATCCTTTCTTTGATTAGTTTCATTTAATTGTATCTTATATTTTCTTATCAAACACAAATTGTTTGGGGATCTTGTCGTACTTGGCTTGTAGAATAGGAATTTTGGTGTAAATTATACTTGTATGAAGGACTTTTACTCTAAAGATTTAGGACTCTTACTCCAAAGATTTAGGGTCTTGAGTCTAATGGCAGCTAAAGACGCTTCTTGTTGTATGTGCAGGTGTAGCGGTGTTAGCTCCAGCATACCCTCTAAGGCTGCTTTTGGTGTAGTCCTTACGCAGTTTGTGGCAACCATACATGCTGGTCTCTGGTATGGCTGAAGCTTTTTTATAGTGGTGACTTCATTTGTTTTGGTCCACCATACTAGAGCGCTGTATGTGATCATGGCCCAAATTACAGTTTTGTACAGCCACAGTATAATTTTGGCGTCAGACTCCATCGTTTACCAATCATGTTTCTGCATTTCCAGAAAGTTATACTAGCCTTGTTGATTTTGTTATCTATGTGTTTATTCCAGTTGAATTTACTGTACAAGGTAAGAACTAAATTTTTTATCTCAGAGGATAGCTGGAGTTTTGTGCTGAAAAACTTGGAAGTTGATAGTTATTCAGCATTCGTTTTTGTATAAATATTACTAGAACAGTGTTTCTGTCAGGTAATCTGCATAACCTATTTTATAGAAGTGATTGGTATTCAATTTGCTGATGAGTTCATTTATGACCATATTCCACAGGAAAGGTGAAAGAACCCCACTCTCCGGCCAGCCAGAGTTTTACCATATAGGTTACAGGCAGAGTTACCATATCCTTTCCAGTACTGTCACTTAAAAACGTCTACCAATGCAACGTTGAAGAGTTTCGTTGATATAACGTCACCCTGTCTTACACCTCTCTGCAGTTGGATGGGTTTAGTACTCTGGTTCTGCACTCGGATAGCCATCGTAGCCGTACTGTAGAAAGACTTCAGCACTTCGATATACCGTCACAGTCAACTTGGCACCGCTGAAGAGACTATGGCACTGCCCAAATTTCAACTGAATCAAAGGCTTTCTTATAGTCCACATACGCAAGGCAAAGTGGCAGTTTGTACTCTTCAGTCATCTGTACAATTTGCCGAAGCATATGTATGTGTTCTATGGTTCTGAAGCCTTTTCAGAAACCGGCTTTTTCGGGAGGCTGAAAGTCGTCGAGTCTGCGTGTGAGACGATTCGTAATGACTCTCGAAAACAGCACGTAGACGCGGCTCAGAAGGGAAATCGGTTAGTAGTTCTGTAAGAGCGTTGTCGCCTTTCTTGAAGAGCAAGGCCATCGCATAATTATTATTATATTATATTGTGTAAACATAAGGAACAAACATAAGCTAGTGCTAACAGTTAATCGATTCCATAGAGTCAGTAATTCATTCCTGGGGCAAGGGTATACGCATACGCTTCTATAACAAAGGCCCAAAAAATCTCTAAAAAAGAAAGGTCTCTAAAAAAAATTTCTATTCTATCTTATTCTACTCTATTCATTAGTTGAGCTAGGATATCGTTCTTGAATTTAAGCACCCAAGCGCGTGGGTATGGAAGTTTCTTCCAAGAAATTTGATATAAAGCGCATTCTATGTCTTAGGTTTTCTGCCTAGGAGTCCATCTGGATCGGTACCTAGCAGCAAGCCGACAAGCAACAGTGCGGTCTAAACCCTTCAGACCGGTCAATTCAGTCTGAAGAATTTAGAGAGAAGATATAATTACAGGTTGTGACGCATCCCATTTTGGTCCTCAAAGGTGATAAGACATCTGTAGATTTTTTTGTTTCAAGTTGGTTGCCAGACAAACACACAGTCCACCTTATAGTATACTGTGTGTTCGTTTGTCAACTCGATTTAAAAATAATAAATTCGAAAAGCTGATAAAGATGAAAGAATATGTCATTCTCTTTTCTAGGTTATAAACCATCTGGGCATTGTAACTTTATCGTACCTGGCAGCAATACCGTTCTTTTTAATGGTTGAAGTTCCTTTTAACCGATTGATAAAGACACTGTTACAAGATACCATGGTGATGAACAAAAAAAGGCAGTGATATAAATTATTCTTGAATATAATAAGTGAATCACATTATATGTTCATTTAAGAGACAAGAACCAAGGCAGACGAAAAATGGAAATCTCCAAAGATATAACTAAATATACAAAATAAATCATTTATATGTGTTTTCTTTCTTAAGACCAAAAAAATGTTCACAAGTGATGCTCACTTGTCATCGTATGCAAGTTTGCTTACCCTTCTATCAAATAAATATACTTAGGCTAGTTTGCACTTATCACTTAACTATGTAATAGTTTCTTTTATTTTAATAAACACATTCACGTCTCATTCGTGAGGGTATTTTACAAGCCAGGGCAGCAGCGTCTTCCTAATATCAAAAATAAAAAACTGCGATTGCAGCCACCAGCCGCCTGCCAAGCGTGGCAACTGTGTCTAATATCCCCACTATTAGGCAATCTATAAAGGTGGCCTTTGTTCAACAGTGGACTTTTAACAGGCTGTAACATTACTGTTAGTAAATAAAACAATAAATAAAAAATCTTATTAAGACTTAAACAAAAACCAAGTTTCAAGAAAGTAACTAAGAGAGTACTAGTTGTAAACTAAACTAAAAATAAAGTTACAGATTACACACGTACACTGGGCTCATGCCTAAGGGTTATACAGCTTAGAAACTCCTTAAATTCATTGAAGCTATAGGACTTAGCAATGAATTATAAGCACAGCAGCGATCACAATAGATCTTACTGGTCGCAGTGATACTGGTCTTATTAGAACTACATAGCTGCTCGCACAAAAAGGGTTATAGAACAATTAATAGTCCGCTGCGCTGCTCCATTACGCGACTTCACATGTTCTCGAAATATTTCATTCCTTAGACATGGAGATTTTCTGACGATGTTAACCTTCATCAAGCTAGTAATAAATCAGCACTTCAAAATATTACAATTAACAATTTCATAGTCATAGTCAGCCATGTCAATTTCATACAGCGCATGCCCATTACTTAAATTATCACGAGCTGACGTGACGTAAAGTAACTATTGTTTCAATGCTGAGCATAAAGTCAATAAGAATTTGAAATTTTAATAAACAATGACATTAGAGTAGGTGAGGATCGAACTTTGTTACCTCGTGTACTAGACGCACACTTATTCCCAGAACCACACAGTAAAGCATTCAGGTAAATTTCCTCGTTCCAGAGTTTCTCGTTAATTGATTAATTAATTCATTACAATTTTTTTATTGATTAAGGGTGACAAACAAGAACACAGTCCATCTGATGGTAAGTGCGGATGCTGTGGCCCATAGACATTACATTTATCCTCGATTAAGAATCAAGATCCGTTATCACCCCCGAGGACTAAGATACGCTCATCATACGAAACCCAGCAGCATTAAGCTGCCATTTTATGCTGATATACTAAGAGAGCGTGGTCCCACACCGGTCGAGACGGCTCTTTCGTGCTACAACCATAATATAGCTGCAGCGTGGCTCTACCACGTATAAATAATAATAATAATAATGTCCTCCAGACCTATCGGTCCGGAAAAATCGCCGGTTGTAAACAATTCCACAAAGAAGTTGTGGCAAGGAAGAAAACTCCTAGTAAATCACACAGTGGTGGACCACCAAGCATCCAGACGGTGTGGTTGGTATCCTGAGTTTTGTCACGATGTGCGTTGGTGGAATTTGGTGGCTGGAATTAATCCAAATTATTCCTCAAATCCCGCTCAAGAGCCGCTCTTCGTTGGATGCGGTCAACTGGAAGGAGCTGGCAATGAGGTGTCACGGCCCAAAGATGAGAACAGTATTCTCAACTAGTAGATAGTAGGCTGAAACTGCGCCTTGTAAAGTTACAAGCGGTGTGCCGGTATGAAATACAGTTCTGCTCTGCTGAACACGCAAAGCTTTTTAGAAGCCAATTTAGCCTTCCCTTCCAAGTGACCGCGGAACTGTACGTCATTCGATAAGTCGACGCCGAGAATGATGAAGCCCTGAAATTGAAGAGATACAACAAAGGGATTTTTTAGCGGTGAATACGCAAACCTATGTCTTTAGAGACCAATCCGAGACTTTATTTAACAAACACTCGACTTCAGACACAAGTTTGTTCCGATACACGACGACGTGTTCCCGAGAAATATTGGCACCGCCGGTGTAAAATACATCACCTGTGCTGTCATCCGTATACCAATGAATGTTATTGGTGTGAGGTGTTAGCCCGCAGTCTTGTGGAATCCAAGCATAAATAGACTTGTATTGGGAGCATGCACCGTCTACTACGACCTTGATGCTGCGATCTGCAAGAAAACTGGTGATCCAATTGCACAATTTCTTTGGAAGCCCATAGGAAGGAAGTTTTGAAAGAATCGCTTTGTGCCAAACCCGATCGAAGGCCTTCGATATGACCAAACGAATAGCCAAGATCTTCCTCTTGGACTCTACTGCATCCATCATCCATCATCTTGGAGTCAGATACACCAGAAGTTCAACAGCTGAGTGACCTCAGCGAAAACAGTATTGGCGGTTACCTCAAGATACCTAATGAGCTGGCAGTTTATAATGGTTTCCATCATTTTGGAGAACAAGGAGGTGATAGGCCTGTAGTTGAACGGGTCTAAACTGTCGCCATTTTTAGGTATGAGGTGCACTAAAGCTGTCTCCCATGAGTTCGGGACTACGCCTACGCCTAGTAGAAGTACCGTAAAAGAAGCGTTAGAACCGGTGCCCACTCCGGAGCACATGTCTTTAGCACAATATGAGGGATTTCATCAGGCTCACTCGACTTGTTGACGTTCAGAGAGAGGAGTGCTTTGTGCACTGAACACTCACACCGTAGAATGATCGGCAGTGGGTTCCCTCGTCACCGAAAGTCGAGTTGGATGCAAAAAGAGAGCCTAACAGATCGACTTTTTCCTTTACAGCCAGTGAGTCGTTCTCCCTGTGCAGAGATGGAAGAGATGGCTGACAGAAGTTCCCTTGGACAGCCTTGGCGAGAGACCAAAATGCACGGGTTCCCGAAGGAAGGCGAACTAATATCTCGCCAATTCTGCCGATGTGCACTGACTTTGCGTTAGCAATGATTCTTTTGAAGGACCTGGAAGCGGAATTATGCTTCTTATATTTTATTATACTTCTTTTCTTCTTGTTTTTTTTTCATCCCCGGACATCGACGCGTCAGCCCAGGCCCGGTAGCACATAGTTGGGATTTACCTCCGATAGACTAAAAAGTTCCTTTCCCTGAAGTTCCAAATCAGCAACAAAATCAGCGTTGGAATCATCCGGCGAGAAGCAACTTTGAAATAATTCAAAATAATCAAATATTTTTCTTAGAATTTCACGAATTATAATCATCAGAAACATTTTGTATGGATAAGGATTCCTGCAAAGAAAAACAAAATTATGTTATCGTCAATATAAAAGTTAATTATATTATCTTTAATAATAACTTACCCTTGGTATATTATCTTCTAATGAGGTACTTGGGACTAATACCTGCATTCATTAAAGCTAGGTCTAGTAATTTCTTAAAACGCAGTTCCTTCTAATCCATGATTCTAAAACATAGATTAATGTGCGTAAGTTACGAGTAACTCAAACATTATCACAACAAATGAAGAATAGGTAACACATAAATGAAAATAATTACCGTTGCTCTAGACCAAGCGGCGATTCATTGGGACGCGCGGTCACACTGTTGTTCATCAAGCGCCGGTTTGCAGCTCAGTGATAAAATTTTTTGTTCCTAACGACCACTCTAATATTAAATCACAGCCTAAACTCTGTCAAATTTAGCTTGATAATTTTGACAGCTCACGCCTATGAAATTTCGTATTTTTTATACAGATATTGTTGTACTTCATGGATGGGTGCCACCCACTTACGATAGTGATGTGCCACGCTAAACTATAACGTGTTATACGTCAATGGCGTACGTCAAGTGACGTATGTCAAGCGTGCATCGTGCATGACTTTGTCGGGACGTACGTCAAGATGGACCTTGTATAAGACGTTTTAGCCATGCCATAGCGAACAACCACAGACTATCAAAATCGGTTTTGAAATAAATCGAATTTATAAAAATCACGTAAATATGTATTGGAATTGGCTCTTTATTGGCAAAATATGTTCTATTAACAGTACTGATTGCATTTCAGCCCTATATTGTCAGCTGTTATCCTGAAAAAAAATATGGAAATCAAAAATAGTATCTATTGACTCCAAGATTGTGGCAACACTACAGGCTGTCATCCTTCTGTCAGTCAGCCATGTTGTAATCAGTACGAGTTCTGACGCCGCGCCGTTAGTGCCTTGTATACGCATTCGTTCAGTTTTTGTTATTTTCTGATATCTACTGTTTTTGTTGAGTTTTTCGTTAAGTTTATGTTATTTTTGGTTACACAATGCCGAAAAGAACGAAAAAGACTGTTTTGAATAGCGAATGTCGCGAATTTGTGGTTCGCTTGCGAGATTATTTTGAACGTGAGTGTTAAAATAGCGAACCGTTTTTGCCTCTAAACCAAGTTGGCAACAGAGTTGGCTTGGCATCGGTCGTGCGACGGTGTCTCGTATAACGGAAGAAAAGTATGGCAAGCCATCATCAACTCAAGCGATAGAGGAAGACACGAAAAAAAAATTGTAGACGCCGAATAAGAAAAGAAGGAGAGTTTAGAGTATCACTGCGATTGATGACTTTGATGCCGCCGCAATACACAACCATGTATACGCTGAATATCCAACACTAAGAAAATTAATAACTATTACTATTACTATATTATATACTAATACTATTACTATTAATAACACTAATTTATTTAAATGCAGTTTGCTGTCATTGGCCACCTATACAGCAAACTGCGGAAGACTGGAGAAAATTCGTGGAACACGACACGTCGTCCGACTAGTACATACAGAATTACCGTAATTTTTTTGATAAAAAAAATTTAAAAGACAATTATTTACTCTGAATCTTATATAATTCAGTGTCTCAAGTATCAATAGGGGTGCGGAGGTGTTTTCAAATATAAATAACCACCAACACTATCAAATAAGTGTATTAATTACGAAACTCTTAAAAATAATATTTCCTTAAGCTGAAGTAATCAAAATAATATGTTATTGCCATTTAATACTAAAAAGTGTGCGTCCAGTGTCAGAAAAGTGAACAATTATCATAAAAAGTGATTAACTTTATGTCTAGCAGGCACCTAACTTGGAAAAAAATTCTGAGTATAATAAGTCGGTTATTGTGACTCATAACTGACGACGACGAAAAACACGACTGCTAGGAACCATACCAAAATTTCATCCTAATTTCATAATTAAACCGTGGCCGAGTGGCACAGAAGCCTACATTTGAACGAGTACATTGAAAGGCGTTGATTCGAGCCTCAACGTTAGTCTTTTTGTGATTTATTTTTCAACAACAAATTATATTAACATACTTAGTATCGCGAGATTAACCGACACCTATTTAACAGAAAGCAATAGGTATTCGTGGGTAATAATTACAAGCTGAGTTCAATAGAGGGCGGTACGATAACTAATAATAATCGTATAAAATTTTATAAAACGGATACAGATAGCAACAACAACAACATTACTTATCGTAAACCCTGTAGAACAAGTTCTTTAAATGACCTTACCAACATGACAAATAACAATGAAAAAATCATATTTATTTGACTCCACACTGATGAGTATACCGGATAGCTTACATGACAATATTGACGTATTAAATTATATGAGTGAACAAGTTAAAACACTTGCGACCCAACCACAGAGTGCTCATCAAGAGATTGAGAATCTAAATAGCGAAAACTTTCGTCTCAAATCTGATCTTCAAAACATAATAAAGACTAACAATGCGTACAAAAAATATGCTCAATGCCTGAGAGAAAAAGCATAACACCAGTTTCAACACGTAAGTGCAAAACATTGCATAACAAAAACGTGCCAAATTACGAAAACAATATTAAAAACAATGATGAACTATCTCAACCATCAGGAGAACACGCCAAAAGATCGTCCCAAATGCATAACAAAGAAACTCAAACTTGTTACGTCTATACGCATACAGCAAATAAATCTAAAGAAATATCTACATCCTTTTCTTACAATAACAAAACACCTCAACTTAATGCAGAGCTGAGAACTATAGAACAGAATCATTTTTTTATTCAATATAGATTATAGTACATAATACTCATTGAAAGTCATTTTTTACTTTTACCACTGGTTCTCAAAACAAACCTCTGTCCTGGGAAGAACCAGCAAGAAACCCAGCGGGACTTTTTTTTTTAAAAAATGCACAATTTACAATATAATATTTTATACAATTGTTATGAAAACATTTAAAAACAGCATGGTAGTGATCACCTCATTCCCAGTGGTTATTATCAGTCATGTACTCTTTAGTAGTATAATAACCCTTACTAGACAATTTTTTTTTTTGCAAAACAAAGATAGTTTCTATGTCAGTCGCATTACCTCATAGCAAGATTCTATATGACATTATGCTATGGAAATAACTAAAATAAACCAATCTAGCTGTTTTAACACATGTAAGGCATCTAATCTTTTTTACAGCATATGCTGCAGAACTAAGTTTACTAGCTAGTTTAGATATATGAGGGCCCCATTGAAGTTTCGCGTCAACTGTAATACCGAGAAAAACAGTGGATTCAACAAGACCCAGCTCCTCCCCACTTAAAAGCACACTGGTATTCACCTTTTTAACATTAGGTTTTATTACCGTTCAAAAGTAAATTATTGACGTTAAACCAGTGTACTACTTTTGATATAGCATTATTCACTTCGTCATATTTCAATAATTGCCTTTTTAGTCGGAAAATCAACGAAGTATCATCAGCAAATAATACTATATCATGGTTATTCCCTATCAAGTAAGGTAAGTCATTAATATAAACTAAGAACAGAAAGGGACCAAGAACTGAGCCCTAAGGGACACCCATAGATACCACCGATCCGGAAGAACTGCATCCATTAATAACAACTGTTTGCGTTCTATTATTTAGATATGACATAATAAGTTTAAGCGCTATGTGTTTTACACAATAATGATGTAGCTTCCTGAACTGTCTCATGGTGAACACAGTCGAAAGCCTTGGAAAGATCACAAAATATACCCAAATCATCTTCTGAATTTTCTCATGCAGAGAAAATATGTTTGATTAACTCAACACCGGCATCAGTTGTCGAGCGACCTCTTGTAAATCCAAACTGATTGTTATGTAGTAATTTACTTACATTAAAAAAAAAAACATTATGGTAGCAAATCTTAAACAAAATAATAAACTATGCATACTAAGCAGTAACAAAACAGGGTCATTATCCATAATTGAAGACGTGTTTTCAAATTACTTTGATTTCTGTCATTATGTAATCCCGAATTGTACTATAAAGGAACTTTTATGCAACATAGAAAACAAATTAAAAGAGTTTACCTTAAATGATTACTGTATTTTTTATGCACTCGAGAAAACGATATTAAAGCAGAGAGAAGTAAAATTAACACAATAAACATGAAAAAAGGCCAGGTTAGGAGTACCGTTAACCGACGAGCGTGTATGCGTAGATATATGGATGTAAAGGAGGCAAGAGAGGTGTGCCAGGATCGTGCCAAATAGAAGTCCGTAGTCTCTGCCTACCCCTCTGGGTGACAGGCGTGAGCGTTTAAGTATGTATGTAAACATGAACAAAAATTCCCTAAAAAAAAATAACCCACACTAATTAGATAATTTGTTTACCGACATATATAACAGGAGCACCTATATACAATTTTAAAGTTGAAATGTTTATCAATCTCCTTCATCTTGACATACAGAATAATGATACCGCATACCTATTTGACTGCAACCGTTATCTATTACTAGATATGTTTTCTTATAAAACGGGAAAATTAATAAACACGGAATCAAAAATATATACGATCGTATCATGAATAATATTTTAATTGATTTGTGCTCATTTGAACAGATCGACATACAAAAAAAAGTTGATGCGAAAGTTCTGTTCGAATCCATGACCTACGTAGTATAATAATTAACAGAAATAGAAACAGAAACTTTTTTATTCAATATAGATTATAAATAATACTTATTGAAAGTCACGCTTTTGTTTAATTACCACTGGTTCGAAAAAAAACCTCTGTCCTGGGAAAAACCAGCAAGAAACCCAGCGAGACTTTTTTTTTAAAAAAACAGCTTACAATCATGTATGTTACACAATTAACAACACAACAAATTAGAAATAGCTTGGTAGCGATCACCTCGTTCTCAGGGGTTATTATCATCCAAAAATTCCTTAATATTATAATAACTCTTTTTGTATAAACTTAGTTTAATAAAGTTTTTGAACTTTGAGCAGGTCAAATTTTGTATATTTAATGATGCATTATGTATAAATTTGGAAGAACTCAGAGACCATAACAAAATTATAGACGCTGTATGTATAACTGAGCATTTTATGATGGCCGGTCACGAATTAAACCTAAATGTACTAAATTACATTTACAACAGCAAAAGAGGAGGAACATGCATCTTACTGAAAAAAGAACATAAATTCAGGAAATTTTCAGAAATTAGCATAATATATTGTCTTGACTATGTATTTGAGTGCTGTGCAATTGAACTTCTTGATTTTAAAATTGTCATTATATTTATTTATAGAATACCCAATCAAAATAACTTGTATACATTCTTCCATGATGGAAAAACTTTTAACTTTTTTTGCCAATCTTAAATTATTATATAATTTATTTTAATTTCTGGTGATTTTAATATAGATGTTTTAAAAAGCAATAATATTACCTTAGACTTTGAATGTTTATTACTAAGTTATAACCTTAAGTCCGACTGGCTAGTCTCGTCAGTTCACGTAGTGCTACTACATGAACCGACGAGACTAGCCAGTCGGACATGTATTGACAATTTTGCACACAATTTCAGAAAGGGTTGTAAAACCAAAATTTTAGAATTAGATCTATCAGATCATACTGCTCAGTTAATAAAAGGACCTGTTAAAAAATACCGACATAAAATTTTGGCGCACCAGAAAACGCGATTATAGCTCAGAAAATATTGAAAATTTAAAATGTGTATTAAAATTTTATCTTTTATAATATTTTTAATAGTCTGACTGACCGAAAAAAATATGCACGAGGCGAAATCGTTATTATGGAAGATTTTATTATTGTATATTAATACATAAACATGCAACTATCGATTGCAAGTTCTATGAGAATAATAATCGAATAGATTCATTAAAGATTATACACCACCCCATCCCTACAGTGAACTGTCAATATTATCAACAGGCTGGTGCAACTTCCATAGTAAAAATTATATGAACGAGACGGGTCAAATTTTAATGGCAGTTATCTCTTCTTTTTACTTTTCGTAATATGTCTATCAATGACATTGTCAAATCAAATGGGTTCAAATGTCAAATCAAACGGTTAAATGTATATTTATTTTAATTATTTAGATTGCTTTTAATTTTGCAATAGGAGCCGTTGTTCATTTACAGAATTGTTAAAAATAAAATATGCATTATAAAACTTGCCAATTAGATGGTGTTAGAAGCGAAAAAAATAATAACAAGAAAAGGCTATTCATAACAATATTTCCCTTAGATGATGAAAGGTGTGTGGTGATTTCAACTTTATTTTAATATGATATTTAACGCGAATACATTTTTAGATCTTTATTTGTAGTAATGTTCTCCAAACCGAACCTCTATACTTAGAAACTATATTATCAATTGTGACTGCTTACATTCTATTTGTTCAATAAAAATGTATTCGCGTTAAACTTAATTAATTAATTAATTAATTCCCCTCTCATCTCAGGGGTACCTCGTTTAGAGCCGGGGCGGCATCAAAGGCAGCTGAACTGAGTAAGTTGCGCAAATATGAGTCTGAGAGATGACTACATATTTGTGCCATTTGCTGTAGAGACTATCGGTCCGTGGGGTCCACGTGCGGTGAATTTCTTAAAGGAACTCCATTCACGGCTGGTCATAAAAATAAAGGCTAAGTATAGCCATTCAGCGGGGAAACGCAGCCAGCGTTCTTGGCACGATACCGCGTGGAGTAGGACTGTTTGATAATTAAATTACTAGTTTTAGTTTTTTTTATTATAGTTTTTAATATTGTATATAATAAAATATGTAAATTACATTAAAACTTCAAAACGACCAATAAAAATGTGATTTAATTTATATTATTTTTTCAGATGTAAGTAATGAGTGAAATTATATGGGAAGGAAGATCTGGCAGATGTACCAATTGAAACGCTTCACATGTCAAAACATATTTGTGGCAAACATTACAAATCCGAGGATTTAAACCCAACTAAAACGAACTGTTATTCCATCAGTGTACATCAAGCTTCCATAATTATGTGTATGTTAATTACATTTCCTTTACATCTAGCAAAAGATAACATCCCTCTAACATCACATTTTGGTAAGAATTTGATTATGTTACTAAACTCAAATTATTATATAATTTATTTTAATTTCTGGTGATTTTAATATAGATGTTTTAAAAGCAATAATATTACCTTAGACTTTGAATGTTTATTACTAAGTTATAACCTTAAGTCCGACTGGCTAGTCTCGTCAGTTCACGTAGTGCTACTACATGAACCGACGAGACTAGCCAGTCGGACATGTATTGACAATTTTGCACACAATTTCAGAAAGGGTTGTAAAACCAAAATTTTAGAATTAGATCTATCAGATCATACTGCTCAGTTAATAAAAGGACCTGTTAAAAAAATACCGACATAAAATTTTTGGCGCACCAGAAAACGCGATTATAGCTCAGAAAATATTGAAAAATTTAAAATGTGTATTAAAATTTTATCTTTTTATAATATTTTTAATAGTCTGACTGACCGAATAAAAATATGCACGAGGCGAAATCGTTATTATGGAAGAGATTTTATTATTGTATATTAATACATAAACATGCAACTATCGATTGCAAGTTCTATGAGAATAATAATCGAATAGATTCATTAAAGATTATACACCACCCCATCCCTACAGTGAACTGTCAATATTATCAAGCTAAATTTGACAGAGTATAGTTACACGACAGTTCAAGATCAACGCGAAAGGCCCAACTAACGTTTTATTAAATAAATATTCCTGGCAAGTCACATTCATCTAAGCGACAAAATTACAGGGAGGAAAAATATCACTAAACGACATCTATTTCAATCAGACCTGGTAAAAAATATCTAAATAAAAAATAGCTAATATCAAGGACAGGTGAAAAGGTTAGAGGCTGCAAAAAATAAAAATTTAGGTAGGAAAGAATAGCCAAATAAATTATTAGTTTTTTGTAAGTTCGGGAAAAACTAACTTAAAGCCAAAATAATTTATAACAAAAACAGGATAAATTTACAAAATGTCCTAAACGTAATATTTTTTAAAATAAAAATTTTCGTCGGTTGCCGAAAACTTCAAAAAATCCTCGAATTTAAAATTACTAAGCTATGAAAATAGGACCAATCGAAGGAAAAAAAATCTATAAAATATATAATTACATTACATATATAAATATTTACAGCTGGCGTGAGCGAGATGGCTACAACGCCATCTATCGGAAGCCATAAGATTTTTCTGGAATTTCCTATAGTCGCCGCTTATGACACCCACGGGACGAAATGCTGTGATGGATTCTCCACTGTCACCACACGGCAGTATAAAACTTATATTCCGTTACAGCCCATCAAAAGTCCGCTGCTAAACATAGGCCGCCCCCATAGATTGCCTTATAGGGGGGATTTTAACATAATTGCCACGCTTGGCAAGCGGGTTGGCAACCACAGTTTTTTATTATTTTAAGTTGTTACCAGGAAGACGCTGCTACTCATTTCCTGTCAGTTTCCCTCTGTCGCCTCTTATAACACCCACGGGATAATATGGGGTAGTGTATATTCTTACAGCGCCACTACACGGTTCGATAGGTATTGCTATACGTATAATTCACACGCGAAAGATAAATCCTGCTTACACATAACACAATTCTGCATATTAATGTGTGATGTGATTTAATTTCTAAATTAAAGTCCACGCGAACGAAGCCATGGTTAAAAAAAAGTAGTACTGAAATATAAATCATGGCGGCTTTTATTTGAACCGTCAAATCAAATGATTATTGCGTTTAATATATCAAAAAATTCCTCCCTTATATTTAAATATTATAATTTATAATATAATATTATATTATCTACCGAGTGACGATGAAGTTATCACATTAAATGAAAAGACGTATCCTACATAGAGTTCTTTAAACATACACAACTAAAAAAAAATATAACAATTAACATTCTAGTCGTGGTAGCATTTTTTTCGTTTTAATATTAAACAACATCATGTAAATGCATACAGATATCACCTGATAAATAGTAGAAGGTCAAAGACCCATGGCCTTTGAAGGCGAAGATACCTAGTTTAAACGTTGCCAATCCGAATTACTCAAATAAAGTAAAAAATCATGCAAAAAATGTTCTTACGGCTAACAGTTTAAGGCATAATTTTATGCGCGAAATTAAAAACAAAGGGACCGCGCGCTGCGGGTGTGCGAAAACAAGTTCAAGCGAAAAATCTACTTAAAATAAAGGAGTTAAGGCATAATTCTCTATGCGCGAAGTGACAAGAAATGGGACGGGGTGTCGAAATTCATATTTCTCTGGCGCGTGCGACGATTAGTAAGAAAGTAAGTCACTTAGTCCGACGCCGGCGTCCTTGGGGATAGTTCATGAGTCGCTTGACCTAATTTTCGTTTTTCGCGTACACGTCCTTTGAGTTTTAATTGTTGTTTTGTTTTGTGGACATTTTAATAAGTTTCTTAATTTGTTTGTGATAGGACACGTTAATACGGTAATAATAGTTGTGATAAGAAGGTGGTGTGACAGTTTGTGCGAAATTGGACGCTTTCTTTTACTGTATTGTATTTATTATTTGTGACAGGACACGTTAATAATACGCTAGATAATCATATTTAATAACTTAGTGGTGTGACAGCCCGTGCGCAATTGCACGCTTTTATTTTTTTAACGTCTTAACTTTTTTTTATATTTAAGATGCCTCGTATCAATTTTACGTGATCGGAATAGATTGATATGATTTTTTTTAAATTTTGATTTGTTTTGATTATTAAACTTGAGTGATTTCAAGATTAAAGTGATTATTTGGATGCAAACAATACCATTAAATTTGTGATTCGTTGATAACATCGGATTAGCATCG
Organism: Parnassius orleans; assembly: GCA_029286625.1. Taxonomy (NCBI): domain Eukaryota; kingdom Metazoa; phylum Arthropoda; class Insecta; order Lepidoptera; family Papilionidae; genus Parnassius; species Parnassius orleans. The sequence continues at coordinate 443,584 of JAGSMP010000199.1, forward strand.
CCCTACGCATGCCTTCAAAATGCATGAAATTCAGTGACCCTTATTTGACCCCCAAATAATGTCATAAAGGGAACTTAATTACATAAGTGAGATCAATATCTAGTGATTTAGAAACATATTTTATTGATTGTCAAGTTGTCAAAATTAACTCCTTGCTTTTGTTTATAAATATATAATACGTATATATCTTTTTGGCTTGCTTTTTAATTAAGTTTATTCACAATAACCCTTGCGTTAACAATTGCTTTACTACTAGGGACTGTCACGGACGTCGTCGGTAACGGAGACCCTTTTTACTGGAAACGAGGCATTCCATCTTAGTCCTCACGGGTGACAACGCATCTGCATTTTGATTCGTAATCGAAGATAGATGTAGATGTCTATGGGCCACAGCTACCACTTACCATCGGGTGGACTGTGTGCTCGTTTGTTACCCTTATCCTATTAAAAAAAAGTGGGTCTGTCTTCCCAAAGCTTGGATTTATTTTAATTATCAACCGGTTTGTGCAAATATTAATCTGCCAGTTTACAAAGTAAACAGTAGATATTTAAGCTTCGGTATAATGATTTTTATGTATATACTTAGAAGCTATTTTTAATACTCATTAAATCATAAGAAAATACGCCACATTAATAGATACTACAATGTAATATGTCAATTTACTAGCTGTTATTACTCTTTTTATACCTAATAAAAAAAGGTTTCAACGTTAATGAGACATTCTGTGGGAAGGCCTATATTCAGCAGTGGACTTTAATAGGATGTAATGAAAAAATAGACAAAAACATGCGTGAGTATCGTGGAACACTCGGTTGGAACGTATTTCCTTCCGTACTATATTATTATTGATAAACGTATTATATTATTGATTAACAAATACAAATAAATTAATTACTAGCGTCTATTAAAATGAAGCGTCATTTAAAATAAAATGATATTTCTTTCATGGCAAGATAATAAAAAGTGCGAGGGAGATGGATATTATTCCATCTCGCTTACTTATAGCCGCCAAGGCCGTCTACACTACGTCAGAAAGGGTCGTGACGGAAAAATCTTAAACTTTTTCTCGCCTAGCCCCCATCCGCCAAATTCGTACCGTCCGATAAGGAACTTCGTTCCAATAACCTTTTAAATAGTTCTAGTATAAATTATTTCAATCAACGGTGAAATACGTAAATTTTTACTTCGTTTCATTCACACCTAGTGTAAGCAATAACCGGTTACCCGGCTTTACATAAAAATGAAACTCCAAAGTAAGTTTGTTCAGTAACTATTAACGCCTTAAGCTCGCAACAACCATTCTGTAAGGACTTATAGTAACAAACTGTTGTAAATTTGACTTTGCTTCAAAAAAGTACCTAAATCATGTGGTACTTAATACTTTTTGCTATCGTAAAAGAGTGCTATGCTGTTATCACCCAATTGAATGGTGAGTACTTCGTTTTTATTCTTAATCAGCCCACAGCTAGGCATAGACCTCATACAAGGTATTACCATAATTTCTACGCTGGCGGTTTTTTTTTTTATAGAATAAGGGTGACAAACGAGCACACAGTGCACGTGATGATAAATGGAAACTGTGGCCTGTAGACATTTACATTTCTCCTCGATTAAGAATCAAACTGCAGATGCGTTGTCACCCCTGAGAACTAAGATGGAGTACAAGATAATTAACCCTCCTTGTCATCTATCTGGGTAATATCTGGGTCTATCGCCAGAAACGAAGTCGAAGTCGTTTCCATCTTTTCCTAAACCGCCTCTAAGAGATCACTGTATCGTTGTTTTATAATAACATTATTACTGCTTGGTATAGCCTATCAAAAGTCCACAACTGAACATAGGGCTCCCATAGATTGCCTCATTAGGGGAATATAATATGACATAATTACCACAATGATTATTTAAATGTGTAGCGTTCGCGTAAACATAAGAAAGCTTAAAAAGCGGGTTTACAACCAATTTTAAAGTGTTATTAGGAAGACGCTGCTGCCCATCTACTAATTTGTTTCCCTCTGTCGCCTCCTACGACACCCACAGAACGTTTTTAACTAGTGGGTGGATATTCTTTCACCTCCAATACACAGTTACGCAACAGGGTATAAGGGGAATGGAAAAACATCTTTGAATGCCAACTTCATCTAAATGCAATAGGCTAGTTTTTTTTTATAGGATAAGGTGACAAACGAGCACACAGTCCACCTGATGGTAAGTGGTTGCTGCGGCCCATAGACATCTACATCTATCCTCGATTACAAATCAAAATGCAGATGCATTGTCACCCGTGAAGACTAAGATGGAATGCCTCATTTCCAGTAAAAAGGGTCTCCGGTCCTCTACACTCACTATACGAAACACAGCAGCGTTAAGCTGCTATTTTACGCTGGTATTCTGTGAGAGCGTGGTCCTTCCCCGGTCGAGCCGACCCATTCGTGCTACAACTATACTATTAATATAGCTGCAGCATGGCTCTACCACGTAATAAATAGTTAAGGAACCAGGGTCAAGAGGGCGTTTGTTTTCCAGTGAGAATTACATCGTAACTACTTACTGTTAATGTATATTTATATATTACTATATTTCACCTTTTATCATCCTTTTCTCTTTCGATTTTTGCTGCACCCTCTCTTATATGTCTATCTTTGTTAAGGCTAATGATTGACTCGGAAAGAATGTTCCTATAGCATTAAGTTTGCCATATGTACTACATTGTGCATGAAAATATAAATAAATAAATATTTTTTTAATATGATAACATTTTGTAAACTAAAATAAGAGAGTATTATAAAAATGACATTGACTTATAATCGATACCGATTATATTTACATAGTAGAACAAAATCAAAAGTCTAAACGAAGCCCACAACGATTCCTACCAATGCTAATTTTTTTTTTTATTGAATAAGGATTACAAATGAGCACACAATCTACCTGATGGTAAGTGGACGCTGTGGTTCATAGACATCTACATTTATCCTCGATTAAGAATCAATATGCAGATGCGTTGTCACCCCTGAGGACGAAAATGGAATGCCTCGTATCCAGTAAAAAGGGTTTCCGGTTCTATACACTCATCGTAAGAAAACACAGCAACATTTAACTGGTATTTTACGCTGGTATTCTATGAGAGCGTGGTCCTACCCCGGTCGAGCCAACCCATTCGTCCTACAACCATAATATAGCTGTAGCATGGCTCTACTACGTACAATTGCACACTGCAGGTTGCGAAATTCAAGAAAAGACTACGTTAGTGCTACATATTACTTTATGGAAAAGACCCTACTAAAAATAAAACACTCGAAGCGAAGCGATAAACGTCCTGTATTATGATCAACGACCGTTTAAATGATTGATAAAAATAAAACATTCTATGACCAAAATTAAATTTTTGTGATACTTAAATCTTACTGTATTACATAACTACATTTTAATCGTCCTACTAAATTACTTAATCGTTAGAAAAATAAAAATATTATTATTAAAAACAAACAGCCCCACAGCAGCGATCTACTACAGTTTGCGCTAAGTATCGATTTTCGCTGGTTTTTCTTAGGGGAATGCAGGATGTGAACTCACCCAATAAAGTGATTTACTTGGAGTTTTCTTCCTCACACGACTTCTTTGTGGAATCGTTTGCCATCGGCGATTTTTCCGAACCTCTTTATCCTCACTTCCGACAACCTTCAAAAATGTGGTGCAACTGGTGGTAAAAAATTCAATTCAATTTGATAATAATCGCATATAAACTCATCAACGTTATCAATAATAGATCGAGAATTACTTTTGTACATCCTAAAAAATTCTAATCTGATAATTTCAATAAAAGTCTTTCTCTAAATAGTTGTTCTAAAAATAAGTTGCAATGTAAACGCGTCATACATAAACAGTATTTTATAAATTTAGAGCCCCTTCCTTTTCTATTTAATTTAAACCTATAATCGTTTTTACTTTTCAAGAACAGGAATCCTGTAATCATTCACTAGATTAATTGCCCATAATTGGACAGCATAAAAAATTTCTGGTACCTTTTGCCACCAGTTATCCCTTATGTGTGAAAATAATAATAAGAGCCCAGCGTGCAAGTGTTTAAGATTTTTTAATTAGAATAAGGGCAACAAGCGAGCAGACAGTCCACCTGAACTGTTATGACGTCCCACAGCATGCATCATCCGAGATCGTCAATAAGAAGGGGAAGGAGCCCCACGAGAGGTTCTACAAGGCTCTACATGAGCCTTTCGTAGATACCTTTGCCTCCCTCCACTAAGTTTTGATAACCTCTTCGGGGAAACCAAGGCTTTTGTCTGTGCAATACAGGATCAAGTTATTAAGACTAACAACTATCGGAGATACATCCTAAAGGATGGCACCGTCGACATCTGTCAAGCTTGTCGCCATCCCGGTGAGTCACTTAGGCATGTCATCTCCGTTTGTTCGGCGCTTTCTAACTCTGAGTACTTGCACAGGCACAACCTAGTAGCCAGAATTCTACACCAGGAGCTCGCTCTGAAATACAGTCTCGTGGACTGGAAATTGCCTTATTACATGCCGGAAGCCGTGCTCGAAAATGACCGCGCCAGGCTCTACTAGGACAGGACTATTAGTGCGAATAAGCCTGATATTGTGCTGATGGACCGGGCACAGTCAAGGATATTTCTAGTCGACATTACCATTCCGAATGACGAGAACCTCGTGAAAGCCGAAACAGATAAGCGAACAAATTATCTGGATCTGGCTCACGAAGTGACCGACACCTGGGGTGGCCTGCCGACCGAAGTTATACCTTTAGTCGTTTCTGCGAACGGGCTAATCCCAGTCAGCCTCTTGGGTCATCTGAGGCGACTGGGACTCCGTGACGGACCGCTCCAAGCTCAAATGCAGAAGGCTGTGCTCCTCGATACCGCCCGCATCGTCCGCCGGTTTCTTTCCCTTTCCCCCTAACCCTCGGCCGTTTGGTCACCCCTGCCGAGGGCTTCCATCTGGTTCGCTTTCTATTTATTTACGTATTGTTTATGTATTTATTTCACTTTATTAATATATGTATATTTCTGAATATTTATCATGTCCATTTATATATTTGTACAGCCCAACCATAAGAGAGCTTTTTAAATACCCCCCATAATAATAACTTATTGACACACACATAAAGAAAAGTTACACAAATCACAATTTAACAATTTTATTACTTTTTGTACAGAATACGAAATGTGCAAACAGTTATCTTTGACTCCTGTGCTAGGAAAACCTGTGTTGTGAATGTTTTGAATTTTATTTGAAATGATTGTATTTAAACAATTCTAGTAATATAATATAGAATAATATTATTCATCCACTGATTAACAGTAATTTAACCACTTCGTTTTAATATAGACTCTATATTGAAAATAAAATGAAGCACGTAGGCGCGTACAGTTATAAAATTAAAAATATCCGTTATAACCGACGTTGGACTAACAGGTTTTAGTTGGAGTAAGGCGGTGAAATTATTATTTAAAATGCCAATAATTAATTATTTATTTATTTTGTAAAAATGTGGCCCGTTCCATCATGTCTTTGAATAATGTAAATCGACAAAACTAGTTTACAGAAAATATAAATCCTCAGATCATTAACTGTAGTAAAAATCCGTTACTATTTTTCTTTTTTAGTTTATTCGACAAACAAAGACATATTAATAATGGTATTTTATATGGTATTTGTGTTGAGTGCCTATTTAAGGGATGTCTGTGGAAGTGTCACTGTGTAGTACCCTATGTGTAGTATTATAGTGACCAGGAATATTTAGCTAACTATACAAAAATGACAGAGAAAGCCGTAACCTAAGCGTCCTAATATGATCCTAGTTCCCTATCACCCTAACATTCTTAGCAATAGCAATAAAGTTATTATTTACATCGCATAAGATAAATAGGTGCAGTATGTCTATACAATGAGAACACCAGGTAACTCGGATTTACAAGTAGATCGGATTTACTCACTGCCAATCTCACAGACTCACTAGACCGTGGTTAGACTAAAGGTATCTTGGTCACAGTGAGAGGAATGCTGGTCGATATGTCGAGGCGAAGAGCCTGCAATAAAACTGCGTCGAAATCCGGTTAAAAAAGAGTATATTTAGAAATTACCTAACTGTTTATTACTACCTATTTTTTGTATGACTTAAATGAAAATAAAACAAATATGTATGAGTGCGTATTTACAAATTAAGCACTGCGTTGCATTACGAAGTCAAAAAAGTTTAAAGTTTTTTTGGGTCCGCACTATACTGCGGTTGCATATTCCACACCCACTGCACGTAATCATTAATTAATAATTATTAATTATTGTTATATATTATTAATTAATTATGAATATATACACACAATCGTTTATAAATAACGCAATATATTATATAATTCCACAATTATTGGAAAACAATTGCACATTTTACCTCATTTTAAGGAAAGCTAAAATAGGAAGTGGGCAGCAGTATCTTTCTGATAACACCTCAATAATAAAAAATAAAAAGCGTGGCAATCATTGCAATTATCCTCCTTACGAGACAGTATATGGGGCAGGCCTTTGTTCAGCAGTGGAGTTTTGGTGGGCTGTAATCATCGTCATCATCATTACAATGCCACAAGGCACGGTCCTAAGCCTCCATCGCCTTCATGCATCTCTTACCAGGTCGACTCCATCTAGTGGCAATGGGCCGGCCATATAGCTCGAAGAACCGACAACCGATGGGGAAAAAAGGTTCTCGAGTGGCAGCCGTGTACCGGTAGGTGAAGTGTAGGGCAACCCCCCACTAGATGGAGTGACGACCTGGTAAGACATGCAGGATGTCGATGGATGCAGGTGGCTCAGGCCGTGCTTTGTGGCATTTTTTGGGGGAGGCCTATGTTCAGCAGTGGACTTGTGAAGGGCTGTAATGATGATGATGATGATAAATAATACTTATTGTAAGTCACTCTTTTGTTTAATTTACCACTGGTTCGGAAAAAACTTCTGTCCTGGGAACAGAGGTTTTTAACCTCTGTACTGGGCCGCCCTACACTTCGCTTACCTGTACGAGGCTACCATTTGAGAACCTTTCTTCCCTTTTACCTTTCTTTCTTTCTTTCATGAGCTGTAATGATGATTATGAAATAAACATTGAATCAAAGTACCAACAAAGTTCAAAATATATATCAGCCAAAAACAGTTTCCGCGATTAGTAGTAGAGTTATCCGCACTTACAATTTTTTTTAATGTCAGCTGAGCTCGATCGAGCTAACCCTGATTTGATCCCCACCGGAACCAATGAAATTACTAATTTCAATTTAAAGTCCGGAAGAAAAACATCGTGAGTATACCTGCATTGGGGAAGCGCGGCGGACACTTCCTTGTCCACCATCCCTCTCAGAAATGAGAGGAGGCCTGTGGCCAGCAGTGGGACGTATATATGCTGACTTTACTTTTCTTTGTAACAACTTGTTCGCATCCGTAAATAAACACAGTTTAGTTTTATAATCTTCATCCGCCGTGAAAGTCTCGACGTGGGCCTTTCACGTTGGGAAGTTATGTCTCAATCTCCTTCCTCTCATACCGAGAGCGCTATGGAGCAATTACGCTGCTGCACTGCTCCAGTTTTGGTGGTCTTTACATATCCTAGAAATATTTTGTTTATCAGATAGACAGGTTTCCTCACAATATATTTCCTTTACTGCCAGGCACATGGTAATTCGAGACTTAAAATTGCAATTAACCATTTTTATTGGTACCGCGGTGATTGATCTCGGCTTGTTATGTAATGTACGGCGAACGCTTAACCCCTGAGCATGAGCTACCACGGCTTGCTAATATATCATGGGTATTTACTGAAACAGTAGTAAATTAAACATAAGAATCAATAAGTATTATTTATAATCTATATTGAATTAGAAAATGTCTATTTCATAATATGTCTGAACATTTTTTCCAATATCTGACACAGCGGCGTATTTAAATAATAATAACAAGATTAAAATAGTGTATAAAATAAATAATTTTGAAATTCTTGTCTGACCTCTTGAACGTTGGTCGTCAAAATCACTTAACATTGAATCATCAAAGGAACAGACTAACATACATATATACATAACTATTTTAATATTTTCTCTCCTGGCCTTCGGACTGGAACCCAGCACAAGCACTGCTATCAGGCGACAGAAATGAGTAAGAGGATGGTACTTACCCAGACGGACTCCTAGGCCACCTAGTAAATTCACTTCTCCATTACCGAAATGGTTGAGAAAAACTGACGCCGTCAACAAGAGATTTAATTTCTTTGGCTTTGCGCATCAAAAAATTCTCCTGACCTATGACAAATACTAAAAGTCCGTCAACAGTCCGTCCACGTCGAGCAAATGATTTCACCGTAGATTGACCTTGTTAAAATCATTGAATTTGAATAACCCAAATCAGAACCCGTCTACGACTGCCTCGTTGGTCTAGTAATCGTAAACGCGATCAATGACCCCGGGGTTCGGCCAAGATTTTCTGTCAATAAACTCTCAGTAGCAGCCCACAGTCAAAAATTTAGCGGTGTTTCACCCACCCGCCTTGAAAAGCACGTAAAGCCGTTGGCTCTGTGGCTGATCTTTTTTCGGTAGTATCGAATTACCGCCCCATTGCACTAAGAGTGCGGGAACAGAGTGTGCACCTGTGCTTAGGCACACACTCGCAGCCGCAACAATGGCACTTAACTGTACTTTCTGTCAATGCATTCGTAAACCCGCCTGCCTCACTAAGATTTCAGTTAGGCATTTTCGCATAAACATGCCGCAGTTGTTTGATTAATTAGCTGTATAAATTGTAGAATTTGCTTCTTGAAGAATAAAATAGTTTGGAAAATCCAAAAGTGCACGCCTCATGAGCGTTTCATTTAATTTTGACGAAAAAAATAAATTGTATTCCTGACTTTTAAAATATATAATTAACACGTCACGAGTGTCACCTACAGGGAAAAAATAATAATGTTTACCAATGTAAATCGATTACACAAAATATAAAATCGATATAGGCTGTAAGGTATGGCTAAAAAAAAAATATGAAAGCGCCTTTAAATTTTTAATAGCAATAAAACTTATAAAAGTTAATACGCGTAGTTTGTTAATTTTATTAACAAACTACGCGTACGAGGCTATTGATATGAAATAGGAAACCAGTCGATGTAATTATGAAGCTAATAAAAAAAACCTGGTCTCGATACACCAATTTTTTCGGGAGTTATCGTGACCACATACAAAATCAACATCCGGACGTCTACTTAAATTTTTATCAAACCGTTTTTTTCTTCAAAGTAGCAAAATAAAATGATTTTTTAATATAAGATGGATTAATTATAGTGTTTTCGTGATATACTCATATTATCGTATAAGTGCAATATGGTTTTATCCGATATTTATATCGATACTTCGCCATTTAAAATAACTTTTATAGGTTTAAATAAATGTCAATGGAAAATTATCACTACTGTGGAAATGAAAGTAATAAAGAAATATTATGATACTACCCGCGGCTTCGCCCGCATGGTCACTGGGAAATGAACTATCCATTGCTTTTTGAATTGAAATAAAACTGAGTTTTATAGATTTGTCAGAGATGCAGCCATTAAAAGGAAACTGAGCAAAATTGATTCGTCAGCCTATTTAAATGTTTTGAAACGTAGCGTATAGGAAAGCATGAAAATAGCCTGTTTATTCCAAATGGAAATGGGATATTTTTTTAATTAAAGGAAACTGAGCATAATTATCCGTCAGGGATGCAGACTTTTGAAAAGAAACTGAGCTAAATTGATTCGTCAGAGATGCAGTTTTCTGAATTGAAAGGAAACTGAGCCAAATAAAAGATCCGTCAGAGATGCAGCCTTTTGAGTTGAAAGGAAACTGAGCTTAATAGGTCCGTCAGAGGTGCAGCATTTGGAATTGAAAAGAAACTGAGCTAAATAGGAAATTTTGAATTGAAAGAGAAGATCTGTGGGAATTCTGATTAATTGATTGTGGGAATTTTGGAAAAAAACTAACTGAACACTATTTTAAGACGCTACTGTACACAATGTTATATGTTTTTCCATTCGGGGAAAGAATGTGGAGATTCTGGGCATTTGATACACGCGAACATGCTACATACAGCTGACCATGAGAGAAGCACGGTTTTTCTAAGTTGACCCCCGCTACCTGTAACGTTTGCCCTTGCGCTTTATTAATTGTCATTGCAAAACTGAGCTTAATAGGGAACTGCAACCTTTTGAATTGAAAAGGAAGATCTGTGGGAATTATAGGGATCCGTGGTATAATAATATTTTCACCTTTTCCTACGCCTGTCAAAATTGTAGCACCGATTATGTTCCGTCCAAGATGTGTCACACGCAGCCTTGTCCCGTTACATAACCGAGGAGCATCTAAATTTCGCATTAGTATGACTGGGACGCCTAATTTTAATTGAAGCTTATGTGAGGGCACACCTGACAACTCTAGAGAATTTAGAAACTCTACGGGATATGAAGTGCTCTGTTCTGTGTCCATAACTGTGTCTACTGACAAATACTCTGTTATTTCTCCTGCTACTTCGCTTAATATATCTGAATTTATTTTGTTAACGCTCTCATTTTTTGGTGCAAGAATCGCCCTTTCACATAACCATTTGTCTTCATGCATGTTATTCGTTAAATCTGAATAAACGTTCGCAAATAATTCGGAATGACTCTGTACTAAATTACAAAAATCTCTCGTCGATTTAACGCAGCCCTCGGTATCCGTTTCCAACCACCCATCGCCAATTTTTAATAGTGTGTCAGCATAGTTTCCAGCATTGATATCATTATACAAATGCACTCTCATATTCGTAGTTAAACTGAATTTTGTCACCTTGTTCCATAAAATAGACGACTTGAGGCATGCTTTAATTTCATCTGCAGGTGTGCCCTTTTGAATGACAGGTAAAGTTTGGCGAAAGTCACCAGCCAGTAAAACCACCATTCCTCCCATTACATTGGTATTGCCGCGCAAATCCTGGAGCGTTCGATTTAGTGCTTCTACAGATTTTTTATGCGACATTGTACTTTCGTCCCACACTAAAAGTTTGCATTGTCGTAGCATTATACCTCGTGCACTATTTTTGCAAAGTTGCAGATCGGTGATTCTTCCTGCTAGATTTAGAGGGAGTTTTAAAACAGAATGTGCAGTGCGGCTCCGCTTAGCAGCGTGGCGGCTATACCGGAGGAAGCTACGGCCACAGCAATGTTTTTATCTTTCCGTACTTGCGCTAATAATAAATATAACAAAATGTCTTCCCAGTTCCTCCAGGGCATCTAAAAGAAAAGTGCAGCATTTCCAGATTCAATTTGTCCTAATACTTTGTCAAAAACTCGTTTTTGTTCGGGAAGCAAGCAGGTACAAATTCGGCTACTTGCTGCTGCAAATCTGGTATATCGTAGTTTGTTTCACGTATAATTTCATCACTTAGTTCATTTTCGGTTGTTCGCTAAGGGCTTATCATTCCAAAGTCGCTTAATTTTTTGCCTACCATTGCCATTACTTTATCTTCAATTTTCCAGGTGCTTCATTATAAATGTGTTCATTGTATGTCATGTTCGCGTGTGTCTGCTGTAACCTTCGCAAAATATCTTCCGCCATGTACTCTTTATATTTGTCCCACAATTTATGTGCATTAGATAGCCCGCAAGATCATATGAGAGTTGCATAAAATTCCCTAATTTTGGCTGGTGACTGGCACTGCACAGCTTCCTCCATGGTTTCATCCCAGTGATTATCGTTTTCTAAAAGATGCAGAGCTTCACATGCTTCTCTATAAGTTGCGCATTCCTGACCGTTGACAGTTTTAAGGTCTTTATATCCTGTAGGACCCCGAACATGGTGCAGCAGCAATCGTAAACAGAAACATTCAAAATTAGTTACATGGACGGTATACACACGACCAAGGGCATCTGATGACTTTACACCGGGCCAATTTGTAACTGGCGCGCCTTGAATACGGCGTTTCCACTCCTTCCTAGATGTGTTCCAAGTATAATAGCGGGGGACTTCAGAATATAACAACGTTTTTGCAAAGGGGTCGGTTTGACAAAGTTGAAAGAAGGCTGTTAGTGTAGTTTTGACGGTGATGCAATTCTTTCTTGGAAATTTTCGGTGAAATATACACGCTCTCCATTTTCTAAGTGCACAGCAAGGTGAGTAACTGTTGGGTGCCTTTCGTGTAAAGGGAAGCCAAGGAGACGCCACGCTGCCTCGTTACTGCTGACATAACGCCCTGCTTGAAAGGTCTGTACTTCATTAACGGGATTTGCCTCACCTTCACTCAATAAAATTCACTTCACTTCAATAAAGAAAGCGACCAAGCAGATTAAATATTGCTTGGTCGCTTCCTTTATTTATGTACTTACAGTTATACTTGATTGCGCGGATAGAGCTACATGTAGCTACATATAGAAAAAACATTAATGTAGAAGCATATATGTAAAATGTTTAATAATTTATATATATCTTATAAATTATTAAACATTTTACATAGAATGGGCGAATACGGGACAATCCAGCTGTTATCTAAGGTTTCGAACGCTCCAGAGCGAGATTTGATTGTAACTTTCCTGCCACCATCTTCGGGAGCTCTGCGTCTGTAAAAAGGGTAGCCATTGTCATTGTGCATTGTTTCTTTTAATAGCTGTTTAGGGAATTTCTTTGTACATTTTCCATCTTTCATACATGGCGATATTGAATTTCGTGCTCCACATGGACCGTGAATCATATTTCGGACGATGGTATCATACAATTCTTTATCTTGCTCAGGATCCGGAATCTCGGCGCTTATTATGTCGTCTATTTGGCTGGGCCGCAACTTCTCTTTAAGCCATATTAGAATGTGGGCATGCGGTAATCCTCTTTTTTGCCATTCAATTGAATACATGAAGCACTGCACCTCTCCGAAAATTTTCCCTTTGTTAATTACATACATAAATTTTTGTACTTTTAATCTAAATACTCTAGCAACTAAATCGTGTCTGTCAGTACTTTTTTGGCCCGGCATTAGCTCCTCGGTTATTTCTTTCCATGTGGGATTGCAAGTAAAAGTAACAAAAAGATCAGGTCTTCCGTAAGTTCGTACATAGGCGAATGCGTCTTGTGTGTACTCATGTAGGTAGCGGGGACTGTTAACGAATGATGAGGGCAGAATTACCATTTTACCTAAATCTCTGGGGTTTACATTGGCGTCGCTAGAAACTTCTTCTTGTAAATGTGTATAATTCTCAACGCGCAGCTTTTTTTGATTAAAAGATATATAACGGAGACGTTCACTTTCTTCCTTCACATACATGTCTACCAAAAATTGATAAAATAATTGTCTACACCGGGCTAAGAGGTTAAAATCATTTTCTCGCAACATCATATGATACGCATAAAAATCCATACATGATACTTTTTTGTTCGGAGTAGGCTCCTTTGTGACCGGGTTAATGAGTGAAATTTGAAAATGATAACCCTCTTGTCCTTTGCAATAAATCAATGGGTATTGCAAAGCGTCATAAAACTTGTGTGTATCGGCTACCCGTTGCAACGTATCATCACGTGCTCGCAAGACAATGTCTCGTTAAGAAAATTGATCACCACTAATTACGGCTGCTATTTCGTTTATCAAAGGTGCATTGTAGCGCCTTTCATGCTCTCCTCGAGGGGTCCGATCTGCGTGAATGACGACTTTATAATCCTTTTCAGGTAGGTTTTCTAAAGCAGTTTTAAATGTTTTGACTAAAATGTTACGTTCATGCAAGAATCTTTGAATTTTGAACACTGTGTCTCTCTCAACTCCCTGGATAAATTGGCAGCGACGGTCTACCTCAATTTCTTCGTCACCCTAAAATATACTTGTAAAATTTATGCTGTTCGTTTTCAGCTGGGAAAAGTGAACCTATTCTATGATAAATTTGCCCTTGCACCGTAAATGTAGGCGAAAATCCGGCATTATTATTTCCCGGTCAACTCCGAAGGACGTCATTTGAAAGCATGAGTTATATTTCCGGATCCTGTTTAAAAAGCGCCGTGACTCATTAGCATCATACAAAAAGAGAGTTTTCAAAGGTTCTTCTGGTTCCCCAAGTAACGGAAGAGAGATTTTGCCATTGGAACAGCACATGCCTGCGGTCTCATCTTTCCATTTTAAAGCGCTGCAAAATCGACACGCCTTGTCCATCAGTCCGATAACAACTAACCTGTGATTTTTATAATCAATCAACGGATCATAATTGAATGCTGCGTTATTAAAAACTGACCAATTGTTTCTTTGAAAATTTTGTCGACGTTCAGCTTGGAGCTGTGCATTTGCATCTCTTCGCGCCTGTGTCTGTTCTGGTATTTCAGATGCCCTTATAGTAGATTGACGTTCAGTTTGCTCAATGAGTCTGTGTTGAGTTTCATCCGGTGTTTCCGCGGCTCTTAAGGCGGCCTGACGTTCCGCTTGTTCGAATAGCCTTTGCTGACTTTGAGCAGGTGTTTCAGTAGCTCTTAAAGTAGCTTAACGCTCTGCCTGTTCAAGACGCCTTTGCTGACTTTGAGCAGGTGTTTCAGTAGCTCTTAAAGTAGCTTGACGCTCTGCCTGTTCAAGACGCCTTCGCTGACTTTGAGAAGGTGTTTCAGTAGCTCTTAAAGTAGCTTGACGCTCTGCCTGTTCAAGACGCCTTTCCTGACTTTGAGAAGGTGTTTCGGAAGCTCTTAAAGCAGCCTGACGCTCTGTCTGTTCAAGACGCCTTTGCTGACGTTGAGAAGGTGTCTCAGATGCTCTAAAAGCAGCCTGACGCTCTGCTTGTTCTTGCCTTCTCAGGTCAAGCTCTTCTAAAAATTCTAGCGATCGAGCTAATCTTTTCGCTTGTCTTTGAGAAGATACTCTTGAAAGGCTGGACTTACGTTTGCGAGGCATTATGAAATAAGAAAAACCTATTTATAAAAAAACGTTAAAATACCTAAAAGGAATTAAATTTCCTTTTAAATATTTTTTTTTAAAAGCAAATCCAAAATATCTAAAAAGAATAAATATTCCTTTTAAATATTTTTTAAAATCAAAACAACAAAACTAATTCAAGACACAACACGAATCCGAAAACGATAGCCAAAAAAAATCGAATCAACTTAAACCAAATCACAAAACAAATCGCAGAAAACCGAAATCGAAAGCAGTAGTCAATATAAATATAACCAACGAAAAAAGAAGTAAGTGTATAGGTACCGTATACACTATCTATACTATTAATATTCCTTTGAAATATTGTTTAACAAACTAAAACAACGAAAACCAATTCACGATTCTAAATAAACAAAATCCAAAATCAAAGCCAGAGTCTTAATATGTATTAGGGAATACCAACCAAATCAACAAAACCGATCCAAGAAAATACACAAATCCGAAAATGAAAGCCAATATAAATCCATTCAACCTTAACCAAATCACAAAGCAAATAACAAACAACCGAAATCGAAAGCAGTTAGTCGAATAAGCTACGAAATAGAAACAATTTAAGCGTATAGGTACCGTACGCACTATAAGTTAACGCGCGGCTCAACGGCGGGAGTTAAGTACATGTCAGGAAACATTTCGTTACCGCGTTTTAAAAACCTAGTAACGACATCTAGCGGAATCAATTTAAACTATGTATTAATAAGAACTCTCAAAAAATATTTTTCTTATAATTTTGCACAATTTTTCTTATTGTAATACCGATTCATTCATAACCACATATAAGAACTGTATTCATTTCCGTTCAATAAATATTACTAAGGTTTATTAATAAGGATTCCTAAGAACTGTTTCTACCATTGTTAAGTAATAGTTAAGGGTGAAAGCGTGACAGGTGGTGATAGTATTTCTGATCCATACTTATAATCACGCCTGTAACCCTTGCGGGGTAGGCAGAGCATCAACGGATTACTTAATATCGTCTGCGAGGTTATCGCCCATTCTGTGAATTACGATGCACCAAAACGTTTGAAGAAAATCAGCTGGTGAATTTTATGTTTTTTATCGCTCTCTTCCCGGTCCTGCGTGGAAAAATACAGATTCATAAATTTTTTATCTTAATTTTGGTAAAAAGACATAATAATCCAGATATTCTGACCTTCTGTGTCCGTCTTGTAGAATCACGGTGGCGCCACCTAGCTGAATTTAATTTTGCAACATATTCGATTTTCCCACGGGAATGATATGTTTTTCCGCTGAAAAAAGTAGCCTATGTCACTCTACAGCCACCGAACTATCCCCATACAAATAATCATGCCATGCCGACGCTCTGTTGCGACGTGAAAGAAGGACAAACTTGTGCAACATATTCGATTTTCCCACGGGAATGAGATGTTTTTCCGCTGAAAAAAGTAGCCTGTGTCACTCTACAGCCACCGAACTATTCCCATACAAATAATCATGCCATGCCGACGCTCTATTGCGACGTGAAAGAAGGACAAACTTGTGCAACATATTCGATTTTCCCACGGGAACGAGAAGTTTTTCCGCGGAAAAAAGTAGCCTATGTCACTATACAGCCACCGAACTATCCCCATACAAAAAATCATGCAATGCCGACGCTCTGTTGCGACGTGAAAGAAGGACAAACAAACAAACAAACACACTTTCGCATTTATAAATTAGTATGCATAGTTAAACTTTAAATAGTGCGTGTGCGCACACATTTACTCTTAATAACTTTTGATTGTTGGTTATTTTTTAAACTAAGTAAATAACTATTTATCGTCTCGCTTCATTTGTTTACAAACTTATTTATAAGTTAACTAATTTATATCAAAAGACATAAAACTCACGCGGAGATGCGCGCCTCGCGCTTAGTGTCCAGCCGGACGTCGTTAAGGTTGGACCTGTGTCAAGTTTCTTTAGATACACTCCGCTTGAAAATAACATAAAAGATATCAAATTTGAAAACCAAAAAACATGCGTGAGTGTCGTGGAACAATCAGGTGGAACGAAGTTCCTTTCTTAGTACATTATTATTAATAAACGTATTATATTATATTGATTAACAAATACAAATAAACGAATTACTAGCGTCCATTAAAATGAAGCGTCATTTAAAATAAAATAAAAAAGCATACGTGAGTGTCATGAAACACTCGGTTGGAACGAAGTTCCTTTCTTAGTATATTATTATTGATAAACGTATTATATTATTGATTAACAAATACAAATAAATGAATCACTAGCGTCTAATAAAATGAAGCGTCATTTAAAATAAGATGATATTCCTTTCATGGCAAGATAAGAAAAAGTGCGAGGGAGATGGATATTATTCCATCTCGCTTCCTTATAGCCGCCAAGGCCATCTGCACTACGTCAAAAGGGGTCGTGACGGAAAAATCTTACACTTTTTCTCGCCTAGCCCCCATCCGCCAAATTTGTACCGTCCGATAAGGAACTTCGTTCCAATATTTTTTTCATGGCAAGATAAGAAAAAGTGCGAGGTATATGGATATTATTCCATCTCGCTTTATTATATACGCCAAGGCTGTCTACACTACGTCAGAAGGGGTCGTGACGGAAAAATCTTACACTTTTTCTCGCCTAGTCCCCATCCGACAAATTCGTACCGTCGGATAAGAAACTTCATTCCAATATTTCTTTCATGGCAAGATAAGAAAAAGTGCGAGATATATGGATATTATTCCATCTCGCTTTATTATATACGCCAAGGCTGTCTACACTACGTCAGAAGGGGTCGTGACGGAAAAATCTTATACTTTTTCTCGCCTAGCCCCCATCCGCCAAATTCGTACCGTCCGATAAGGAACTTCGTTCCAATATTTCTTTCATGGCAAGGTAAGAAAAAGTGCGAGGTATATGGATCATAGACTTAGAATATACTAGCGTATAGACCACCTGACAGCCCGAAAACGCGTGACCAATTTTGATTTGTCATTGTGTGCGTTAGCTAGTGATGTATATTTTACTTAAAAGGACTATCGAAAATGATTGTTAAGGAAGCGGTAAAAAGATTATAAAAAATTGTTTAGTGCATGAAGTTGAATAACTTCAAAAATTAACTGAATTTTACCGTGATAGTTCTAAAATAATTAAAAAATATTCATATAACATGTTCCTGGGAATAAGCTGAACCTACCTGCCTTTTGTTGGATTTTAATTCAAATGTATAAAATCCCAGGTGACTTTACCGAAAAACCTAAAAAAACTCCCCAAAATCTTTGAAGAAAAATATTTACTGCCGTGGGCAGTTTCCCCGGAATTTATTTTTTAACATATTGTTAATATAAATAGGTAGATACTTAACGAAGTATATACCTATTTATATTTTATATTTTATAAAATGTTTTAATGGGGAAACAAAAACGGGGACACGAGTACAACATAATGGCTGCTTTATTTTCATATAAGTATTACTTGTGATAATTACAAACATTTAATAATTAATAATTAAATAGATTATAGAAGTTTATTTTAACATTCGACTTAAGTATGAATGTAAACTTAATAATTTAAGGAAGGAAACTTGTAGAATCAGTTAAATAAGATTGCTCTGTTTAAAGGCCAATTTCTTTATGAGGCTTCATCATGCTTCATGTTTATAATCTTTCATCTGTCCCTGAAAAGTATAAAGTAATAATAAACTTATTATCATTTTAGCTGCATGAATTTTAAAAACATAATGATCTTAACACAGTAAAGTGCACTAAGTGTCTGAGGATACAGATGCACTCTCTATTCTCTCAATCTCGGTATTTTAAGAAAATGGTCACTCATTCATGGACTGACCGCGGCAAGTGCAACTTAATTTCGCAGATCTATTGATCTGCGCAGCTATTACTTAACCACGAGTTCCTCTTCTCTACGAATAACGCTGTAGGGGATGAACCACGCTATTTAAGCCCTCGCGACAATGTCGTCGGCCAATAAGCATGATTCGGAGATTGACCGTTGTGAGTATCAAATACTATGGAATTTATACTATCACGTCTCATGCGCGGTCGTCTAGTAGCGCTTGAAGAGAATTACTAAATATCTATACCTAACTACCCTAAAAGTCTTATCGTTATGATTTGGAAATATAATCCGAGGTTCCGAAGCTCTGCTCAACCCCTTGGGGAAAATAGCATGATGCTATGAATATTGTACTAGTGTGACCGTGAGGCTGTGCGGTTGGTTAAGCTAGGTTATACATTTATTTTGGTTGATAAATAGATACTTAGTTGGGTTCATAATGGCTTAAAGAGGATAATCTCAAGATTTTTTTGTCTTTAATGTACTACAGTTTTATAATGTATGAAAATCTGTCTCTATATTTATCTAAAGTTTTGAAAGTTATATTTTTTAAGTCTTATTATAACAATATTTTACTTACTGGTACAAATAATGTAGAAATGACTCCTTTTAATAAAATTGTTTTATTCTACTTTTCTTTTATACTTCTCAAGAAAATGTTTGCTGCAAATTGTTGAGTTCTTCTTTGCATTCCAACCAACCCGTCCAATGAACCTTAACCACTTTTTCTAATTATAGAATCCGGAGGAATCTGTTTGAAAACGGCAAAATAAAGTTACATTTTAGAACGCAAACCGAGGATTTATTTTCTTGTTGTGTAGGCAAGTCTATCGATTCATTATAAACATTCAAGATAAATATCGACATTAATTTTGATATAGTTGAGTCAATCCCTAGCGTACATGTAAAATATTTTGTATAAAATGTATTTACCAAATTCATGCAAATTATCAACAACGTGACTTTTTCTTTGCAAAATATCAAAATTAACAAAATAATTGAATATATTCTATATTTAAAACAGTATGTAACATAAATTTTAACCAAAATAAACGCGTCATAACATTGACGATGTCTTGAGAATTTACCTTTGATATGTGAAATTATCAGGATTATTTCTATTATTAACAGTACACTCACTCACGGAACAATTAACCATTTTGGAAAAAGTTACTTACTAAAAATAACCACTATTATACTTTAAAAATTACAAAATATCTCGGAGCTATTTCTTGCGTGCCGAATTGTGCCGACCTGTCATTCAAAATCGGTTACAGAGTCATGAGATTTGGTATCCTTTTCTATCTTGCATTTTTGCCATAAGGAATTTTTTTCTCCCTTGCACACTATGTTGGTCTATACGCTAGTATATCCTAAGTCTATGATATGGATATTATTCCATCTCGCTTTATTATATACGCCAAGACTGTCTACACTACGTCAGAAGGGGTCGTGACGGAAAAATCTTACACTTTTTCTCGCCTAGTCCCCATCCGGCAAATTCGTACCGTCCGATAAGAAACTTCATTCCAATATTTCTTTCATGGCAAGATAAGAAAAAGTCATAGACATACAGACTTTGTTTTGCTAATATCGATTATTTCGTCAGTTGTACAGGGTGTAAAATGTCAGTTTGTCTTTGTGGTTTCTTTTTCAGAGAGATGGAACAAATTCAACAAAACTTTGAAGCTGATGTACCTGAATACTCCTTTCTAACACTAGATTCTCTAGCATTGAAATTCGACCTATCGATTATGGTTGATAGTAATTTTCTAAGTCTCGATATGATGTGATCTTCATGGCCGAGAACTATATGTATAATTTACTAGATAGATCAAAAAGTTTTCAGAATAGGACACTTATCAATGAGTTATAGAAATGCGTTCTATTTTTTCGAATCTTAAATTCATTAGTAGTGAAGGCCAGAAATAACTAAATTAAAAACTATACCCAATTTTTTTCAAAATTCACATTTGGCGGGAATGTGATTCGTATGCAACATGGAGAAACTTAAACTGGTGCGATGAATTTAAACGTGGCAGAACCGCCTGCAATAACGATACTCGCTCCGCGCAGCCAATTACGGCCGCTACGCAAAAAACGTTAAAAATCTAAGAAATTGTTAAGGTAGATTGAGGTGTGACAATTCGTTATTTAGCTAAGATTCTAAAGCTCCGATTCTGAATTCTGAAGTTTGAGAAAATTCAGTTTATTTTAACTCATACCTTAAAATTTAAAAAGGAGGCCGCGCGCTAGATTCCTCGAATGTTTACAGACGCCCAAATATTAAAAGAAAGCAAGAGTTGACATTTTAAAGCTAAATTTAGCAATAACGGAAGAATATCCAGATTCTTTTAGCTCTCATTTCATAACCGTAGATGAAACGTGGGTACACCATTTTGACCCGGATACGAAGAACCAAAGCAAAGTGTTGAAAAGACCGTCTTCCCCCCCAGCCAAGATATTCAAGGTGTCTGCGTCCGCTAGAAAACTAATGGCCTCTGTTTTGTGTGTCGGACGGTATAATAATGATCGACTATTTAAATAAAGGAGAGACAATCACCGGAGATTATTAAGCATCAATAATCAAAAAAACTATGCGAAGAACTAAAGAATAAACGTCGAGCAAAATTGCTGTCTGGAGTGCATTTTTATCACGATAATGCCCCTGTCAATCGATCTGATGTTGCAGGCGCTGCCATGCAAAATGTTTGGTTTCATTTGATGCAGCACCCACCATATTCTCCACCAGATAAAATAAACAATTTTAATTTGTAGATGAAAAATTTATCTCAAATGGTGTCAATTGCCCATGGTATTGAGCAGCCGCTGCAGCAGATTCAGCAGCAAAAGAACCTTAGTATAGAGCCTTGTGGATTGTTCATTGATAAAACCTATCCTTTTATTGGAGCTACGCCTGACGGACTAATCGGACTAGTAGAGGTGAAGTGTCTTATTACAGAATCCAAAAAAGGCCTAATGAATGCAATTGAAGCAAATAAAATAAAAATACTGAAATATGATAAAAATCTAACACTATAACAATTAACAAAAGAAGGGATTTTTACTACCAGGTACAGGGGCAACTATACGTGACAGAACGGTAAATATTTCTCCTCTGTCTTTCGCGAATGAAAATGAACCTATACGTATTGAACGCATTTGAAAAGATGACAATTTTTGGAAGATAAAATGAAACGAATAAGACTATAATTTTCTTTAGAATGTGTAGTTGCCATTAATAGCTAGCCTTAGGCATTCACGCTGTATGCCGATTAGACATCTTTCATTACAAGATAAAGAAAATGTGTAGCTTTCATCACTCTCGCAGCAAAAATCGAACAATGATTCTCAACCGGGCCTTAGCACACGTCCACTTGACTTTGTGGAATTTTCATTTGTTGGTTTGATACCCAATACCCATACTCTGTTGATGTCACATGGTTCCTCGAGGAACTAAACGTAGTTTTTATTTAATTAAATTTTTTATGTTCGAATATTTTACTTTTATTCTGAATGGTTTAAATTTTTGTTTTATTATATTACTGTGTGTGTTGTAAATTTACAAATACATTTCTGTGAACAATCTACCGGGCCGTGTAGTAGTGGTGTAAGAATAACCGTTATCCAATATCATCCCGTGGGTGTCGTAAGAGGCGACAGAGAGAAAAAAGTCAGGAGATGGGCAGCAACGTCTTCCTAATAACAACTAAAAATAAAATAAACTGCGGTTGCCAACCCGCTTGCCAACCGTGGCAACTATGGCAAATATCGCCCCTATGAGGCAATCTAGGGGGGAGGCCTATGTTCAGCAGTGGACATTAAGGTTGGGTGTTCCTGTTTTTGTCCGTTTTAAATTTGGTTTTTGATAGGAAAATTATTACATTTAGAATCTGAAAAAAAATTTTGGATACTTTCTTTCTACTTAAGATGTACCCGGTCAAAACACGATACAATCTTGATAGAAAAAATATCAAACTACGTTCGATTTGCAGTTTTTTTACAAGCCAAATTTCATTTTAAACAAGTGCTAATACTCCTTTTTTACTATAAATAATATCAATTTATAGGCAATTTATTTTGGGATCGATTCTAACCGATCGTTTTTTTTGTTCATTACATTTATTAAAAAAATTATCAATTATTAAAGTGATCTTCGATCCACGCGTCGCTTGTCAGTGTCCCGCGAGACGTTGCCGAGGTAAGATCTGCGCCAAATTTTTGCGCGCGCGCTTCTCTTCTGCTACGTAAATAATATTTAGGAAATAAAATAAATTGTAAATAACTATAGTTTTATGGAACTATAGTTATAGTTAGATAGTTATATAGACTATAGTTAAGCTTTTGTTTGTATTTTTATTTCTCATCGTATAAATATTTGTTTATAACTTTAAAACAATATTTTTGTGATTATTTTGTAAAAATCACGATCGTATGCGCGGCCCGACTCGATCTTTGCGACGACCGCGTGTAAATATCTATTGCGCTTGGAACACCCGGCCTTAATAGGCTGAAACGGTAACGGAAAATCCTACCTTTGTTTCATTAATAAAATTAGTTGATTGTTAACACTTCCAAAAAGTGATATTATATATACATTTTATTCAATAATAAAAGTAAACTAATAAATAATAAAATGTAAATCTGACGAAATAAAGAAATCCTACCAAAGAAGAAAAGTAACAATTCAATTATTATAGTATTCAATTCAGTTGATCTACTGCAAATATTTATACTGTGGCATATACCGCACGGAGCACAGAGTATTACCGCATAGAGTACCTAAGTAAATAGCAATAATGTGTTTAAAAATTACTTATATATGAAAAGGAACGCCATGTTTTTGTAAATTGGACGTGGCAGATCTTTTTTTGCAGCAAAAAAAAAACTAAACAATTCGGCATTTTTTTAAGACGTCGATTCAGCCGCGCAACTAGATTTAGTCCAGTGAGCAGTGCGGCTGCAACTAGTTTTATTGTATGTATAATTGGACCGCGTGGACTTATACTTTGACAGAGGGAAACGCCTGCGTATGGCTACTCCCCTCTAATCCGCCGGTGGCTTGTTTTGCTCTATAATTTAGTTAATTGATTTACATCTGTTTTTCAGATACTGAATATAGACGAATGCCGCCTTTGTTTGAACTAGATGACTACGACACATGCTTACGAAAATTGAACAGCCTGTATTGTTTAGCAAGATTGGATTTATTCGCAGATCCGCCAAATGATCTCATCGCCGTCATTAAAGTAAGTACATTATACGGAATTGCATCCAGCCTTTGCTAAAATAAAAGTTAAGGATGTCATAACTTTAAAAACTAACAGATTGCAATTAGTTATTCCGCGTATTTACGTTTGCAATTAACAATAGAATGTTTTGTGGAGCAAAAAATCTGAGAGCGTCCATAGTGTAGCAGAACGTAACTTGGAATGTCCAGATAATGTCCATCTAAACGTAGTGATTATATACTCTTTTTTTACACCTCAATGTCAGCGGTTGTAACCAAAGAGTATATAATCACCACGTTTAAGAGGCGGGACTTCCTTAGTAAAAGCCAGTAAAAGCGGCGTCTTTACTCATGTGGTAAAAGTATGAAAGGGTGCTAAGCTACTCTACCGACATCAAGACATGACATTTAATTTTTGACAAACAGTGTTGACAATATAGGTTAATTCGTTAGTTAGTTACTAAATCTATGGGTTAATTTTATTAGCGTTGTAAATGTCTTACCTTCGAATAATTTAATCGATATAATGTCTATCGATATATTGATTATCGATATTGTTATATAATAAAAGTTAGATCTTTATACTGAATGATTTATGAGAAATGAATAAAACATTAGAAAAGTTTTTACATGGGGATTGAGTAAAAATGCCGTTCAGAATAAGAAATCAATGTATTTTACACACAGCAATTTTTTGTTATATCTCTACAATTATTAGGTACAAAATGTACAAAAAACAAACAATGCACATATTACAAACTAATTAAGTAAAAAATAAATGACAACTCCGTAGCGCAATGGCTAAGCGTTTGGCTGCGTCACTGCAAGACCGAGGGTTCGGTACCGCACTGAACAAATGTTTCTATGCCCTAAAATAAAGTGTCTGCGTCTGTATGCTTATCCTACTACAATTTTTGTATGTAAACCCCTATTTCCTCCTTTTTAATGTAAAAGTTTTTTTAAAGAGAAAGGCTAAAAATAATGCTTTTTTATCAATGAGTGGATTAATTTGCTTTTAAGTGTAACAAATACCATGTACAAATCGCTAGGCTTCTTCACAAAGGTGCATACTACTCGCAGATATTGTTCAGAAATAGACGCTTTCAAAAGTAGTGTTCATTACAGCTAATTTTTGTAGATGAATTTAAAAAAACAGTAAACATTTATAACTAAGTACTTACAAATAACTTTCGAGTTTAGTTATATAATCGAATTCTTACCGAAATGTGACTTTAGAGGATATTATCTTTTGCTATATGTAAAGGAAATCTAATTAACATATATATAATTGTGGATGCTTCAAAACCACAGATGGAATAGCAGTTCGTTTTAGTTGGGTTTAAAATAATCCGGTTGTTTCGGATTGCTATCCCTTCGAACTATCAGAGTTAGGAAATAGAGTGTGTTTGTATTTGCTCACACAATCGTACACTACAAAAATCTGTAAATACGTAGATGGTTAGTCTCCGGTGATACTGGCGTCCACGATCGAAATTCAGGTTGGAGGACATTACTACAAATAAAGGTCCAAAAATGTATTCGCGTTAAATATCATACTACAATAATTAATTTCATCGTTTAAGAGAAATTTTGCTATACCTTTTCTTGTAATTATTTTTTTCGCTTCTAACACCATCTAATTGGCAAGTTTTTTAATGCATATTTGTTTTTTTAACAATTCTATAAAATAACAACGGCTCCTTTAGCAAAATCAAAAGCAATCCAAGGAACTAAAAGAGTCCAAGGGGGAGGTATTGGCTGTTAGCTTGGACATTGCGAAGGCCTTCGATCGGGTTTGGCACAAAGCGCTTCTGTCGAAGTACCGTTCCTATGGGCTTCCCGAGAAATTGTGCAATTGGATCACCAGCTTTCTTGCAGATCGGAGCATCAAGGTCGTTGTAGATGGTGCATGCTCCGATTACAAGCCTATTAAAGCTGGTGTTCCACAAGGCTGCATGCTATCAACAACGCTGTTTCTTCTGCATATCAATGAATTGTTGCAAGCTGGTAACGATATTCATTGCTATGCGGATAACAGCACTGGTGATGTTCTATACACCGGTCGTGCCAATATTTCTCGGGAAAACGTCGCCGAGTACCGGAACAAACTTGTGTCTGAAGTCGAGTCTTTGCTGAACAAAGTATCGGATTAAGGGCGACTAAATCTAGTCTAGTAGTTTAGTTTAATCCTCAGAAGACACAAGTTTGCGCGTTTACCGCTAAAAGAACCCCTTTGTCGTATCTCCTCAGTTTCAAGGCACTCCCCTTGTTGTCTCAGCGAGTATCGGAATCATATCGATAATACATATCGAGTGACGTGCAGTTTCGTGGTCACTTGTGAGATGAGGGCAAATTGGCCTCTAAAAAGCTTGGCGTGCTCAGCAGAGCGGGGCAGTATTTCATGCGTACCGGCAACGTACCGGCAACCTGCGCCTTGTAAAAACAAGGCGCAGGTTCGGCCTCACATCGAATGCTGTTCCCATTTCTGGGCTAGGGCTCCCCAGTGCCTTCTCCACTTGACCGCATTCAGCGCAGAGCGGCTCGAATCGTCGACAACCGAGTCCTTTCCGATCGGCTTGATTCACTGGCGTTGCGCAAAAATGCAAAGGGATGCAACATCTCTTATGTTGCATCCCTTTGCATTTTCTTTCGCATTTACCACGGTAAGTACCCTGAGGAATTGTTCGGATTAATCCCAGCCGCCAAATTTCACGAACGCACATTGCGGCAAAACTCCCGATACCATCCACACCATCTGGATGCTTGGGGGTCCACCACTGTACGTTTCACTAGGAGTTTTCTTCCGCATACGACTTCTCTGTGGAATAGTTTACCAACAGCGATTTTTCCGGACCGATACGACTTAGGAGCCTTCAAGAAAAGAGCTTGCTCCTTTCTAAAAGGCCGGCAACGCACCTGCAATTCCCCTGGTGTTGCAGTTGTTCATGAGCGGCGGTAGTCACTTACCATCAGGTGAGCCGTTTGCTCGTTTTTCCCCTCTCCTATTAAAAAAATCCAAATAATTAAAATAAATACAAATAAAACCTTTTGATTTGACATTTGAACCTATTTGATTTGACAATGTCATTAACAGACATAATATTACCAAAAATCAAAGACATTTAAGTTAGTATATATATTTAAAAATCATTGCTAAAAATAGAAAGTAGAGATAACCGCCATTAAAATAAGCTCCCGTTTCGTACATATAATTTTTACTATGGAAGTTGCACCAGCCTGGTTGTAACTCTCCATTCACCTGGTCAATTAGTAAAAGCAAATTAGTAAATTAATAAAAATTAGTTGCCAATCTAGGGAAAAAAAGGAAAAAAACAAATAGTCCATAAGAGAACTCCATCTTCATTAAACTTGCGCAAGACCTAATCCATATTACTACAAGAATTAGTTTATAATTAGGCTCAGCTTTAAGCCCCCTTTATAGTATTTTAACCATAGATATAGTATACATTAGATCGGTGACAGAGTGATAATCGGTGAGACCAAAAACGAAATGTACCGGTGTGAGTGAAATGTGCATGTGTGCGAAACAAATAGTGCTGCGCCATGCATCAACTTCAATTATCGATACAGAGCGCTGTGTCCGTATCATAAAATGAATATTTTTATGTTTGAGGGCATAAAAATAAAACTACAAACAAAATGTTTGTGATTTGTATTTTCCACCAAAAATAATTAATTTATTGTAAAAATGTCGTAAGCTCTCCTTAGAGGTATTTTGCAATTTTGCTTCATACTTCAATCTAATAATCAAATAAATTTCGATTATTAATTTAATAATTTAGTGTTTATGATTTGATATTGCTGGCGAATCATACATATTATGTATGTCAAGTATGTTAAAAAAAAATTTGCAGGACACTAGGCATTCGTTTACTAATTTTCGAAACATATTTTCGTTTACAATTTTCCCTTTCATATGTTTTCGGAAAACTCGTTCAGAATGAATACCTATCTCATAAACGTCTTGAGAGGGCTAAACAGAAATAAACAGCAGTGCTTACACTGCCGCGTTCCAGCCTGTCGTGTATAGAGAGCCTGTATAATTATAAGCTGTAAGGCATTTTATCTTAGTCCTCAGGGGTGAAAACACATTAGTAGCTTTCTTTGTTTGAAGCTGACTGTAGGTGACCATGTACTACTGCAGTAGCCGTTTACCATCAAGTGATACTGTAAGTTCCTTTGTTACTTTCGTTTTATAAAAAAATATACATCATAAGGATGACGACAACAAGTCGTACACATTTGAACATGCGTAAACGAAATAAACATATGTACAGTAAAATATATAATAAGGAACTACGCACGGGTATAAATAATGTGGGTATTGATCCAGAACGCAGCTTTATTCTTTGTGCACTTCTATGAAAAAAAGCCATTTTCAAAGCCAAGTTCAAAGTGCTTTCTACATATAGTTGAATATTTTTTGGGAACCCATTCTTCTCTATTTATAATTTTTAACCATTTTGTTTAACATCAATATTTTTTGGAAATCTGAATATTATAAGAGTTAAAATTATCTCATTAAATTATTTACTATAATGCCATTTGGCTACGACACCCTAAAAATTAAAAATAGAAAATTAAAAAAATTACGAAGTTACAAGAGGCTGCATCCAAAGATATGCCTTTGACTGTTAGAAACATATTATCGATAAGATGATATTGATAGTGTCAATCTCTACAAAAATTACATCAGAAATAGCGGGAATTCACGTATTTGTTATTATTTTTAATATAATTATTACGCATTTAGAGCATTATCGTAATAAAATGCGATATTTTTCCCTATACATTTGTGTATAAACATTTGTACCAGTTCTAAAATATTGCATTTAAAGTGCTAAATTTTTTAATTGTACTTACGTGTGAAATATATAATTTTGTGGATTTTCTTTTCTCGATGAACTGCATTCATGTACTGCACACGTTATCATATTTAAATACACCTTTTAAACACTTTTTAATACTTGAAAATCAAAGATATCGCGAAAATAAGCGGGATTTGTTTCGTTAACGATTGACGTCAGCCCGATATAGGCCTATAGCGTGTACGTGTATGATCTAGCCATTCTATCTCGTTCTAACGTAAGCATATGCTATGCACTTTCTCTTTTACATTGCCAATCTCATAGACTTAGAATATACTAGCGTATAGACCACCTGACAGCCCGAAAACGCGTAACCAATTTTGATTTGTCATTGTGTGCGTTAGCTAGTGATGTATATTTTACTTAAAAGGACTATCGAAAATGATTGTTAAGGAAGCGGTAAAAAGATTATAAAAAATTGTTTAGTGCATGAAGTTGAATAACTTCAAAAATTAACTGAATTTTACCATGATAGTTCTAAAATAATTAAAAATATTCATATAACATGTTCCTGGGAATAAGCTGAACCTACCTGCCTTTTGTTGGATTATAATTCAAATGTATAAAATCCCAGGTGACTTTACCGAAAAACTTAAAAAAACTCCCCAATAATCAGATCAGAATGTTGTATTTTCGAGCTATGATCTTTGGAGAAAATATTTACTGCCGTGTGGGCTGTTTCCCCGGAATTTATTTTTTAACATAGTGTTAATATAAATAGGTAGATACTTAACTAATTATATACCTATTTATATTTTATAAAATGTTTTGATGGGGAAACAAAAACGGGGACACGGAGTACATAATGGCTGCTTTATTTTTCATATAAGTATTACTTGTGATAATTATAAACATTTAATAATTAATAATTAAATAGATTATAGAAGTTTATTTTAACATTCGACTTAAGTATGAATGTAAACTTAATAATTTAAGGAAGGAAACTTGTAGGAATCAGTTAAATAAGATTGCTCTGTTTAAAGGCCAATATGTTTATGAGGCTGCATCATGCTTCATGTTTATTCATCTGTCCCTGAAAAGTATAAAGTAATAATAAACTTATTATCATTTTAGCTGCATGAATTTTAAAAACATAATGATCTTAACACAGTAAAGTGCACTAAGTGTCTGAGGATACAGATGCACTCTCTATTCTCTCAATCTCGGTATGTTAAGAAAATGGTCACTCATTCATGGACTGACCGCGGCAAGTGCAACTTAATTTCGCAGATCTATTGATCTGCGCAGCTATTACTTAACCACGAGTTCCTCTTCTCTACGACTAACGCTGTAGGGGATGAACCACGCTATTTAAGCCCTCGCGACAATGTCGTCGGCCATCAAGCATGAATCGGGCATTGACCGTTGTGAGTATCAACTACTATGGAATTTATACTATCACGTCTCATGCGCGGTCGTCTAGTAGCGCTTGAGGAGCATTACTAAATATCTATACCTAACTACGCTAAAAATTTTTTGGGAATATAATCCGAAGTTCCGAAGCTCCGCTCAACCCCTTGGGGAAAATAGCATGATGCTATGAATATTGTACTAGTGTGACCGTGAGGCTGTGCGGTTGGTTAAGCTAGGTTATACATTTATTTTGGTTGATAAATAGATACTTAGTTGGGTTCATAATGGCTTAAAGAGGATAATCTCAAGATTTTTATGTCATTAATGTACTACAGTTTTATAATGTATGAAAATCTGTCTCTATATTTATCTAAAGTTTTGAAAGTTAAATTTTTGAAGTCTTATTATAACAATATTTTACTTACTGGTACAAATAATGTAGAAATGACTCCTTTTAATAAAATTGTTTTTATTCTACTTTTTCTTTTATACTTCTCAAGAAAATGTTTGCTGCAAATTGTTGAGTTCTTCTTTGCATTCCAACCAAACCGCCCAATGAACCTTAACCACTTTTTCTAATTATAGAATCCAGAGGGAATCTGTTTGAAAAACGGCAAAATAAAATTACATTTTAGAACGCAAACCGAGGATTTATTTTCTTGTTGTGTAGGCAAGTCTATCGATTCATTATAAACATTCAAGATAAATATCGACATTAATTTTGATATAGTTGAGTCAATCCCTAGCGTACATGTAAAATATTTTGTATAAAAATGTATTTACCAAATTCATGCAAATTATCAACAACGTGACTTTTTTCTTTGCAAAATATCAAAATTAACAAAATAATTGAATATATTCTATATTTAAAACAGTATGTAACATAAATTTTAACCAAAAATAAACGCGTCATAACATTGACGATGTCTTGAGAATTTACCTTTGATATGTGAAATTATCAGGATTATTTCTATTATTAACAGCACAGTCACTCACGGAACAATTAACCATTTTGGAAAAAAAGTTACTTACTAAAAATAACCACTACTATACTTTAAAAAATTACAAAATATCTCGGAGCTATTTCTTGCGTGCCGAATTGTGCCGACCTGTCATTCAAAATCGGTTACAGAGTCATGAGATTTGGTATCCTTTTCTATCTTGCATTTTTGCCATAGGGAATTTTCTTCTAGCTTGCACACTATGTTGGTCTATACGCTAGTATATTGTAAGTCTATGGCCAATCTAACGTAAGTATATACTAAATCTATGATTTTAACTATGTTTAAACTAGACTCTGCTTCAAATTAAAGTTAAATATGTGATTTGACAGCAAATGTCAAATTTCGTGAAGAATGTGGCGACGCGGCTATGAGATAAAAGAATATATCTCATAGCCGCGTCGCCATACAATAGATAAAAAAAATCTTTCGTGAGAAAGTTTTTTTTTATCTATTATAAGCCAGTGCTTGACCACAATCCCACCTAATGGTAAGTGGTGATGAAGCCCTAGAAGGTAAATCGCACTGTCTTAACGTAACAAAAACCTATTCACTCTTGCTTTGAAGACGCCCATATTGTATACGGATGGAAATACAGACGCCGGCAAATTACTTCACACCTTTACTTTACGCATTACAAAAGACAAACTCTTCTTTATATCCGAGACTATCAATAAACCACGTTTTGTAATAAGATCGATTATGTTCTACTTAAGGATAGCCTTCGCCCATGTTCGCAAAAATCATTTCCATGATGTTCAAGTTGTTTAAAACAGTTTTATTCGTATAGTCACCGGGGTCCAATGGTATCTAATAATGGAAATAGCGAATTTCCGTCAACTTCTAAACATTTCAAGATAATATCTCAGCGCTACTTCGAAAGCGCCAAAACTCACAATAACCCGCTTGCTGTAAATATAGCCACCTACAAGTACGTTCCAATTCCAAACCTCATCTGCATTGCAATGAATGTTGTAAAATATCATTGATATGTAGAAGAAACAGCATATGATAGCACGCAGCCTTGTGGAAAACCAGCATTAGGGTAGACCGAGGCGAATCGGATCACTTTTTCTTTGATGTTGAGCAAATCATACTAAAGTGTTATATAATGTTATTTTTATTTATAAAAACGTAAGAAGTAACAATCAGCTATGAAATAAACATTTGAAAACTTAAATCATACATATATTCTCTTAATTAGCTATTAAAACTAAAAAAAAGAAAAATATCCGAATCGCCCTAATTTTCGAGGTAAATCGGATCGTACACAACATGTAACAAAATTTTAAGTTTCTTAACACTATAGCTTTGGGATCAGTAAAAAATTAATAATGAGATCAATTTTAATTATTGGCACATAATTTACATATGTATGATCCTTTTTTCCCTCCCATATCAGCACATTTTTCGTGGCACCATTCTTCGCAGGCATTGCACTGAATCCAATCCTCTGATGATGGATGAACGAATATTTCGGAACAGTAAATGCAGTGCCACTCTCTCTGTTTTACAGATGAACTCTTAATTTTTATAGCAGACTTTGCTTTATTCCTCATCTTCTTCATAGTATTTTCTTAGCCCACAGCCTTTTCGAGAAGAGTAGTCTTACTCTGAGCAGTGGCGAAGCTAGGGCTCCAAACTAGGGCAAGCCCAAGATATGGTTTTGTTGTTTTTAGCAGTTTTATAAAAATTTACCTTTTCTCTTTTTCGAATTTCACCTTTTCCTCGCCGATTAGCACTTTAACACACTTCAATTTATCACAAGGAACACTATTATCCTCCATTTTCACTAAAAATCTATGAAAAGGCATAAATTTTCAACTCGCAATATTTATTCGCTCAAGTGAACACACAAAGTAAACATTGAAATGTGAAGTGAACTTGCAAAGGTATCGCCCGCGCTTGACTAATGACTAACTTCACACTAAAAGCCGGGCTTTTCGCTATGAACAAATTGCTATATAAACAATCGTAGTTATA
The DNA here is from genome assembly GCA_029286625.1 of Parnassius orleans. Classification (NCBI taxonomy): domain Eukaryota; kingdom Metazoa; phylum Arthropoda; class Insecta; order Lepidoptera; family Papilionidae; genus Parnassius; species Parnassius orleans. Next base: position 476,818 of record JAGSMP010000199.1, read on the forward strand.
TTTCATTATAGAACATTTTACCACAGGTTAGAAAGGGAGCGATCGTCTTCTCGAAAGCCCTGTAAAAGCTTGCGTGCGAGAGAGACGACTAATTTTTATGACAACCTAATCGCGCAGTTTTGCCGCGTGTTGACGTTATAAGGCCTTTGTATATACAGTAATCTATGGCCTGTGTAGAACAGGTCAGCGACAGCGATAGAGAAGCGCGCGGGAAATTTGAAATAGTTTTAAACAGTTTACGAGTTATTTTATTAGTTGATATTATTGATTGAGCAGTTTGATAGGGCAAGCCCGGCTTCTCGGCTTCTATGGAGGCTTCGCTACCGACTCTGAGGTGATGTTAAATGCAAGACCAGTTTTGAAACTTTACGAATTCTTTTAGAAGCAATTGGTGACTTTAAAGGTGATGGAAGAATTTCTTTAATTATTTCTGTTTAAGTTGGAGGCTGGGCTTTGCCAGATTGTTGCGATCTTGTGGATGGCACTATATTATCAAGTGGTTTTGTATTTGTGGCTTGGACTTGTATCTTTATTTTTGACTGCACTTGTTCTACACTTGAGGATTTGTCTTGTGGCTGCACCTGTTGGAAACTTGTAGATTGGACTTGGGGCACTTGACACTCTCTCTGTTTTGCTGATGAACTCTTGATTTTTATCCCAGGCGTTGCTTTATTCTTCATCTTCTTTCTTCTTCATCTGCGCAGGTGGAAGACTGGACTTTGTCAGACTGTCTTGAACTTGCAGATGACACTGTATCAGCTACTGGTTGTGTATTTGTGGCTTACACTTGTAGCCGCATTTGTAGGGAACTTGGGGACTGGACTTAGGACTCTACAATGTCCGACTCTTTGTCACCGATGAACTTGTGGTCTTGTTATTGCATTGGCGTTTAGTGGAAATATTCCAGTCTTTTCGAAGCCTTTTGTAGCATTCCCAACAGTGGCAGCCTGATTCCAAGCCCGTTGGAAAAGTGCTCCGAAAGCGACTTTTGTGATTCCTTGATTCGGACGTGAATGTTGTCATGCTATAGCTTGTTGGTGATAATAGGTTTTGAGCGGTTTGAAAAACGATACATCGAGCGGTTGCAGGGCATGTGATGTGTGTGGAGGAAAAAGTGCAAGTTCAATTTCGAAAGAGTCACACAAGTCTACCACTGAGTAGCTGGTATGAGACGCGTGCCCATCCAAAATTAGAACTTCTTTTCCTGGGGTCCGGTAGCGATTCAAATGTTGCAGCCACAACTTCACCTCGTTCAACACTGGTCATGCTGACAAAATCTTTAGCACCTTTTTGGGTTATATTTGAATTATCAACAGATTTCTTATTTCATCATTAGTCCCCTTTTATATAGCTCTCGACCTGAACGGCGAGCCTTAAGTTTTTTTTTTTTTTATATAGGAGAGGGGCAAACGAGCATGCGGCTCACCTGATGGTAGTGATTACCGCCGCCCATGAACGACTGCAACACCAGGGAATTGCAGATGCGTTGCCGGCCTTTAAGAAGGAGTAGGCTCTTTCTTGAAGGTCCCTAAGTCGTATCGGTCCGGAAAAATCGCTGGTGGTAATCGATTCCACAAGGAAGTTTTGCGAGGAAGAAAACTTCTTCTAAATCGCACAGTGGTGGACCGCCAATCATCCAGATGGTATGGATGGTATCTCGAGTTCTGTCGCGATGTGCGATGGTGAAATTGAGCGGCTGGAATTAGTCCGAACAATTCCTCAGAGCACTCCCGTGGTACATGCGATAAAATACGCAAAGAGATGCAACATCTCTACGCAGTGCCAGTGAGTCAAGCCGATCGGACAGAACTCGGTCGTCGACGATTCGAGCTGCTCTGCGCTGGATGCGGTCAAGTAGAAGGAGCTGGCACTGGGAGCCCTGCCCAGAGATGGGAACAGTATTCCATGGGGCCAAACTTGCGCCTTGTAAAGTTGCAAGCGGTGTGCCGGCATTAAATACTGTCCCGCTCTGCTGAGCACGCCAAGCTTTTAGAGGCCAATTTGGCCTTCTCTTCAAGTGACCACGAAACTGCACATCACTCGATATGTCGACACCGAGGATTCCGATACTGACTGAGGCAACAAGGAGTGCCTTGAAACTGAGGAGATACGACAAAGGGGTTCTTTTTAGCGGTAAACGCGCAAACTTGTGTCTTCTGGGGATTGAACTGGACTAGATTTAGTCGCCCCCAGTCTGAGACTTTATTCAACAAAGTCTCGACTTCAGACACAAGTTTGTTCCGGTACTCGGCGACGTTTTCCCGAGAAATATTGGCACAGCCGGTGTATAAAGCATCACCAGTGCTGTCGTCTGCATAGCAATGAATGTTACCAGTTTGCAACATATCATTGATATGCAGAAGAAACAGCGTTGGTGATAGCACGCAGCCTTGTGGAACACCAGCGTTAATGGGCTTGTAATCGGAGCATGCACCGTCTACTACGACCTTGATGCTCCGATCTGCAAGAAAACTGGTGATCCAATTGCACAATTTCTCGGAAGCCCATAGGAAGGAGAAAGAGCGAAAGAGGAGAGAAGCGCTTTGTGCCAAACCCGATCGAAGGCCTTCGCTACGTCCAAACTAACGACCAACGCCTCTCCTTGGACTCCACTGCCTCCGCCCATCTATTTGTTAGGTAACCTAGAAGATCACCAGCTGAGCGACCTCGACGGAAACCGTACTGGCGGTCACTAATCAGCTGGTGATCCTCAAGGTACCGCATGAGCTGGCAGTTGATAACAGTTTCCATTACTTTGGAGAACAAGGAGGTGATAGCGATAGGCCTGTAGTTGAATGGAGGTGCACCAAAGCTGCCTTCCATGAGTTCGGGACTACGCCTAGGGAGTAGGAGTACCGGAAAAGACGCGTTAAAACCGGTGCCAACTCCGGAGCACACGTCTTCAGCACAATAGGTGGGACTCCATCAGGCCCACTCGACTTGTTGACGTCCAGGGAGAGAAGTGCTTTACGCACCGAGCGCTGTGTAAACAGCACTTCCCGCATGGAGCACTCACACCGCGGGATGGTAGGCGGTATGTTCCCCCCGTCATCAAGAGTCGAGTTGGAAGCAAAAAGAGAGCCTAGCAGATCGGCTTTCTCCTTTGCGTCATGGGCTAGTGAGTCATCCACCCTGTGCAGAGATGGCAGAGATGGCTGACAGAAGTTCCCTTGGACAGCCTTGGCGAGAGACCAGAATGCACGTGTTCCCGTAGGGAGGCGAACTAGTTTCTCGCCAATTCTGCCGATGTGCTCTGACTTTGCCTTGGCAATGACACTTTTGAAGGACCTGGAGGCGGAATTATACTTCTTTTTAAGAGCGCTAGTGTTTACAACCCGGGACGTTGATGCGTCAGCCCAGGCCCGGTAACACTCCTGCGTATAGCGTGATGCAACTTTACAGGAGCGACCAAACCATGGCTGAGTTCTGCCTCCGATAGGCACCACAGATGATGGAATAAATAATTCCATTCCCTGAAGTACCACATCAGTGACAGAATCAGCAACAACGTTGGGATCATCCGGCGAGAAGCAAACCCGCCCCCAAGGATAGGATGCAAAAAAAGACCGCATCCCATCCCAATCGGCTAACCTATAGTGCCAAACACGGCGGCGAGCTGCAGATCGCAACTGCGATGGGAGCGTGAGTGGCACCGTGCTCCGGATCAGACAATGGTCCGAAGAGCCAAGAGGGGCATCGACGGAGACCTGATATCCGTCCGGATGAGAGGTCAGCAGAAGGTCCAACAGGAAGGTACATGGTCTTCCACATCTGGGATCCGCGTAGGCGAAGTAACCAGTTGTGTCAGACCATATGCCAAGGCAAAGTCATAAACAGATCTACCCGCATGATCGGTTAAACGGGAACCAAGCCATTCAGCGTGGTGGGCGTTAAAATCACCGAGCATCACGATCTCTGCGGAAGGGACCTGTTGTAGCACGGAGTCTGCAGCCATTTGGACGTGGTCGATGAGTCGGTCTGTGTCGGCATTACCGCTATGGGACCTATAGAGGCACCCGTAGACGCGAGGATGGTCGTCGCTGTCTACGCGCAGCCATAGGATGGACAGGTCCGTACCTTCAAGACTGCCGAGGCGTCGATAACAGATGTCCTCTGACGTACACGAAACTCTGGCCAGGGCACAAAGGTGTTCAATTTGTACCCCGGCAGGAGAGATACGAAGTATCAGCCGGAGAGGACACCTGTGTCTCGGTTAGAAAGAGCAAGGCCGGCTTTGCCATCTCCAGATGGTAGTGGACGGCGTTAAGGTTTGAATGAAGTCCCTGATATTGCAGAAATCCACGGAAAGCGTAGCAGGGTTGCCTTTGTCTTTTGCTCCGCTTGCCCCGAGCAGGTTTCGTCTTGAGCGAATTTCGCCCCAGAATACGCGGGGCAGCCTGAGCACCACGCTCAAAAAGTAGGGTAGCATGGGCGTGGATGCTCAGCGAGGATTCTCCAGGGATGCTGGTACCTCCTGGGGTAGTCTTCTGTTAAATTTCACTACCATGTTGATTGGGGATTGGGCCTCCGGCCACCTGCACTCACCAGGCGAAATGCAGAAGTAAACCTCTACTTCACGCTGGTATTCTGTGAGGTCGTGGTACCACCCCGGTTTGAGCCGGCCCATCCATGCGACAGCAAAAGCTGCCGCGTGGCTCTACCACTGTCCGCTGAAGTTGTAAAAACTAACTGGATAACAGCACTAACATCACAGAAAGTAGAGCAGGTCCATCACACTAATATACACCTAGTATCACAAGCACAATTAGAAGTACAGATGAGACAGCGACCGCAATAAAAAATCATTAGAAGAACTACACCCAATTCAAGAGCAATATTATTTAGAATGAAATAAATATGACCCTACCCATGACTAGGGTTTCTCATCTCTCGACTTATCTTTTTTCTCTAGTTCCGGGAATCCCCGACAAGAATTTCTCGAGAATTCGCGAGTTGTCGAGAAATTTTTAAAGTCACAAAATTGTCAGTAATATAAGGCACTTGTCCCACCGCCAACGATGAACGAGAAGTTAGTAGAGCTAGAAACTAGATAAAAATAGGCGAGCAGCGAGAAGCGAGTGTGTAGTTCCGATAGTTTTGTCGCTGGGCAATAAACTATTTTTTTATAGGATAAGCGTGACAAGCGAGCAAACAGTCTACCTGATGGTAAGTGGTTGTTGTGGCCCATAGACATCTACATCTATCTTCGTTTGCGAATTTAAATGCAGATGCGTTGTTAGCCGTGAGGACTAAGATAGAATGCCTCTTTTCCAGTAAAAAGGCTCTCCGGTTCTCTACACTCACCATACGAAACACAGCAGCATTAAGCTGCTATTTTACGCAGGTATTCTGTGAGAGCGTGGTCCTTCCCCGGTCGAGCCGACCCATTCGTGCTACAACTATACAATTAATATAGCTGCAGCATGGCTCTACCACGTTTATTATACGAGTTGTTCTAAATTCATTGGAAATGCGTGCACTCAGATTTGTACAGTAAAGTAAAATGACCGCTGGTTGATCTGCTTCTGACCGCCAATTGAGCATCGATGAGCGAGTTTTATCTTTGATAGCTCTTGTCGCTGTGACAAACTAGTGGAGAGAGAGTTTTCGCCGGCAGTTTAAATAGCCAGCGATCAACTATTAATATATGTATCTCTTTTATTGACATGGGATCTGTTATTCGTTTCATGAGCGAGAAAATAGTCGATAGCTAATCGCTGCTTCGTCGGCGGTGGGACAAGTGCCTAACTAAATTTTATAACTTCTTTGATCAAAAAGAAATTACGCTTTGTAATTATCAACGTTTATTAATTATTTAGTCTTGTTTAGAATATTATTTATTATAATGAATATTATGTTAGTTATGTAGCTTAGCTAATATTAATAACACAGTCTTTTTGATTGAATTAACAAATGTAAGTACCTAAAGTACTTTCATAAAAACAATCTTTAAATCATCGTTACATATATATAAGGTCGAGAAAAAGTTTCTTCGTATTTTATATACAAATTCAAGACATTTTTTTTTTCAAAGTTTAATTACATTTAATTATTATGTATATGTGTCATTTTGTTCGATAACTTGTTGCCATCTTGTAGGTAGTGACATAATCCCGTTGCTGTATAAATCTTGGAATTTTTGGTCAAAAAAATGCGACAAGTAGTTTTGACAGTCCTCTCTTGATGTTAACCTAACACTACCCAAAGAATTCTGAAGAGACAGAAACAGGTGAAAATCTGAGGGTGCAAGGTCAGGACTATATGGTGCATACATTAACACTTCCCAAACAAGCTCTCTCAATTTTTGCTGAATGGCCAAAGATGTGTGTAGTCTGGCGTTATCATGATCTAAGAGCACTCCATTTCTGTTGATCAATTCCGGCCGTGTTTTCTCAATTTCTTGCTTGAGTCTCATTAGTTGTTGGCAGTAGAGATCCTATGGTTTTGCCCGTTGGTAAAAGCTCATAATAAACGATGCCCTTCCAATCCCACCATACACACAGCATCACCTTATTGCGTGTTAATCCGGGTTTCGCTACATTCTGTGAAGCTTGACCACCCTTTGACCATGATCTTTTCCGCACGTTCTTGTCATAGGTGATCCACTTCTCATCACCAGTGATCAATCTTTTCAAAAATGGTTCGGTTTCATTCCATTTCAATAGAAAAGAGAATCGCAAATGAGTACACGATTAATTAGGTTTCTTTCAGTGAGATCGTGTGGTACCCAAATATCGAGCTTTTTTGTATAGCCAGACTTTTCAAATGGATCAAAACTGTTTTGTGGTCAATCCTCAATTCCTTGGCTATGTTGTAACTACCAATATGCCGATCTTGCTCCACTTTTTCAAAAATGGTATCAACTTTATCCGAATAAAGGTGACCAGAGCAAGCTGCATCTTTGACATACAAATTTCCGGACTGAAAACGCTTGAACCAACTTTGTGCTACTCCTCCTGACACTGCAGTAGGTCCATAAACGTCACAAATTTTTTTCGCGGCTTGTGTCGCATTTTTCCCTTTTTCGTAATAAAACTTCAAAATGTATCGAATTTCTTCGTTAGATTCACTCATTTTGCCGGACAGAAAAACAATTGAAAAATGGCGGTAAAGTGTTTTATAATTTTAATTCTACATGTATTGATATTAAAACCAGCCAGATACAAACAGTACAACCAAAGAGATTTTTCTTCAATTTTATGCAAACAAAATACGAAAAAATTTATCCCCGACCTAGTATACCTGTCCATTAACTAAGTACCTAGACTTTTAATTACACACATCACATAACAGAAGAAAGAATAAACTTTTTAATAGTACAATCAACTAAAATTTCTTTCCATTAATTAAGTAGAACTTTGATCACAAAACAGAACAAAAATAAACATTTGAATAATAATCACCTAAATAATTGAGAATCACTAATAAGATTGGACTAATCAGTCTTTTAGTTAAGTAAGTACACAAAAGAACTTAGTTTCCGTTTAGATTTTTGATCTTATTTTGATTGATTGATATTTATCGCGTGAAGTTTATCAAGTATTTAAATAAAACTAGTTCTTACAGATATTACAGAAGTCCCCCCCGTGACCATGGGTGCTGCAAAGTGCTCAAAACGTCTCAGGAATATGTTAATATACGCGATGAAATCCGTAAAAACTAGTTTTATTTAAATGTGTAGAGTTCGTGTAAACATAAGAAATCATTATATCGATAGAGTAATTGTATCGCAATTCGTGAAAGGCATTGTTATATATTATATGGTACATGCTAGATATCCTGGATTACTATTGTTTATTTTATTTATTAATTTAAGAATTATCTCTATATCTGGAAACTCGTAAGAACTGCCAGTGGACATTCAAAACAGCCTAGAATGAATGCTATACGAGACCAGAATGGCTGTATTCTGAATGACGAAGTGTCGAGTTTAAGGAGATGGAAGGAATACTTTGAAAGCGTGTTTATGAGTGATGAGACGTTTGAATTAAATGAAATAGAAATTCCGAAAGAAGAGGAAAGAGATAGAGAGATAAGTATAGATGAAATAATGAAAGCAATGAAAAGTATGAAAGCAGGTAAGGCAGCCGGATATGATAGAGTATCACTCGAAATGCTAAGGGCTGAAGAGGGAGTGGTAGCAGACCTGCTGTACACCTTGTTTAATTTGTGTTGGGAAATTAAGCGGGTACCGGGAGACTGGTGCAAAGCCGTGATAGTCCCACTATATAAAGGAAAAGGATCGCAGCAGTACTGTAAAAACTACCGTGGTATCAGTCTTCTTAGCATTGTGGGAAAACTGTATGCTAAGGTACTAATTGAAAGAGTTATGAAAGATACTGATGGAAAAATTTGGGATGTGCAAGCGGGATTTAGAAAGGGCATTGGATGTACGGATCAGGTCTTTTCCATGCGCATGATCGCGGAGAAGTTTTTGGCCAAAAACCAAAAGGTTTTTTGTGCGTTCGTGGACTTGGAAAAGGCTTATGACAGAGTGGACGGGGATGTGTTATGGCAAACACTGAACTCATTTGGGTTGAGCGTTGGGTTGATACAGGCATTGAAGTCTCTGTATAGGGACTCCAGTGCTTGTGTCAGGATCAACGGGCCTACTCGGACTGGTTTGGCATCCATAAAGGGGTCAGACAGGGCTGTGAGGTTTCCCCGTGGCTGTTCAACCTATTTATGGAGAGTTGTTTGGAAAATTTGAAAGTTGAAGAATGCGGGTTAAGAATGGGTGAGTTAACCGTCAAATGCCTTTTGTACGCCGATGATCAAGTCATACATATCGGACCAAAAATTAATATCCAAAACTGAAGGTAGCCGGGCTAACTATGACATCAGGACGTCAAACACCTCAGTCCCCCGTGATCATGGGTGCTGTAAAGCACCCGAAACGTCGGGAATTAAAAAGTTTAATTAAACGCGATACAATTCGTAAAAATTAGTTTTATTTAAGGCCTATTCCTAGCAATAGATTAAAATATTTATTATATTATATTAAATAATTTTTACAGGAATACTCGGAATACACAGAAAAACACTACAATCACTCTTACATAGAAAGAGGAGTGTGTATGGCCACATCATGTAAGAAATACATAAATAATACAAATTCTAACGTCATGGACCTAAACGAAAACCTTGAGACATGCCTTAATCAAACTATTTGGAATAACTACGGCCTGCAAGCAAAACTCACACATGTATTTTATTGCAATAAACAAGACGACGAAGTAAAATACGACTGGAGTGATCGGTTGTTTGGTGGAATTTTGCTAGTTTTAGTATCTATCAATATTATAGGAAGCTTCTACGATTTGATGTTGGAAAAATATTATCAGAACAAAAAAGGTGACAAATATAATAACGGTATGTATTTTGTGTAACACAATTTTAAACATGTGATAATTGTGTGTCAATTAGATTTATGTAGATCCATTGTCTGCTCTAACAAGTGTGCACAAACTGAATATTCCTAAATCGATTTAAACATTAAGTTGGAAGAAACGGTTGTAGCTATATCTTGAAAACAGGCGCATTCAGTTAATTTTCCTAGCACAAATTATTTTATTACTTTTGTAAAAGTAGTGTCACATTATGAAATTTCACTTAATTAGGAACATTTTACTCATAAACATAAATATAAGCACTCATTTTTGGCGAACCGTTTTAAATATCATCATCATCATTATCATTACAGCCCTAAACAAGTCCACAGCTGAACGCGTCCTTCAAGCTGGAATCCTCTCCAACGATATTCTGAATTTTATTATGTCAAGATTTAGTGAGGAATTGGTGACAATTAGTGACTTCAGAAAAAAATAGTGATTTAATACTTAAGGAGATATAGCCCTTTCTTTGGGAGGATTCGAGCCTCAATTCAAGCTAGCAGCCTCCCCTCAAAACACCAGTATTGCCTGCGTCTCCCGAAAGGAACGCCACTAAGCGCAGTCCTGACTCCTGAGCCACCTTAATCCATTGACTTCAAATAGGTAACTAATAAAGGACTTACATCATTATAGTGTTTACAATATTGTAAGGCAGAGAAAAATTATAAAATATATAACTTTATAATTTACAATCTAATAATTTTTGAATTTAGTTCCAATGGCTACAAACTAATGGAAGCTAACCACTATGAATAAATAATAAATCAATCCATTTATTCTCTTTCCACAAAAAGTTATCTTAGTGCTATGTATTACAAAAGTGCTAGACTAGAGAACCTCAGATCAACAAAGTAAGGCAGAACATACTTACATCAAGTGACGCTGAAAGCAAGCCGAAATCATGCTCAACTTGGTGTAAGAACATACACTTATTCAGATATTATGCATCTTAAATTATTCGCAACCAACAACATGGTTTTAGGTGCATAAATGTGCTTCCAGCTGTGGACTTCTGCGGTCTAATAAAAGAGAAAGAAGAAAAATGTGTGCGTGAGCACGCGTCAAGAAATTGAGCATAGTTTAGGCGTCATCTGAAATTTTGTAGTGTCCTGTTTATCTTACTTTGATGGCCTGAGACTAGAACATCATCACAAGTCCACTGCTGAACATAGGCCTACCCCAAGGAATGTGTGAGCATGGTGGAGACTTATTTTTATTTTTTTACTTATATGTTATTTTATACATTTATTAAGTAACCTATTATTACCTTTATAGCAAATCCTTATATATTATGTTTTTCTATACAACGAAATTGGGAAAGCTTGAGCTCAATCAAAATAAATAATCATCGAGTAGAAGGACTCAAGGGATTACATGGAGTACGGTAAATAAACTTTTATTTTTAGTGAAATTCTGTAAAACTACAGCTTTTCGATGCTGGACTCACTGCTGGCAACAGGTCTCCTTCATTCTTGAGAAGGTTAAAGACAAGCAAGAGTCCGTTTTGCCTTAATAAGTGTTGACAGGCTTCACACGCCCCATAAGTATATAACTATGATTTTTTGTTTGACGTAGTAAATTGATAGTAAATTACGCTTACGTCTTCTAATCTCCACGACCTCGGCGCGATATAAGAAATTAATCTATGAAGGTTAGCGAAAAAGCTTCTTCCTAATCTTTACATTTCTTACTGGAGAGTATGTCAGCTAAGTGCCATCAATGTCAAGTAAATTTCTTATTAATAAAAATAAAATCATGAGAAAAACGTTCGAATTATTTACTTTTTAATAATTATAAGTAATATGTTGTTTAAAAACTTATTCTTCTATTAAATTTATTACAGAAACTGGATTATAATTAGAGATTATTTTAGACTTGTTTTAGGAAAGTGGTAGCTCAGTGGCTAAGCGCACGCTGTAAATTTCACAGTACGCGAACAACCCGGGTTCGATCCCCACCGGCACCAATGAAATTGTTACTTGCAATTTAGGTGCTGATTTACCACGTGCTCGTGAAGGAAAACATCGCGAGGAAACCTGCATGTCTGAGAAATAAGAAAAATAATAATAATTCGAAGACATGTGAAGTTCGCCAACACGCATTGGGGCAGCGCGGGGACATTTCCTTGCCCTAAACCCCTCCCAGATATGAGAGGAAGCCTGTGCCCAGGAGTGGGACGTATATAGGCTGTTACTTTACATTTAGACTTGTTTGCTATTTATCCGACTAGTTAGAGCTTCGAAAGGGATCAAAAATTATTACTTTATATTTTTGTAGTGATGAAAAATTGTTATAAATACATTTACCTAGAAATGGCTATTAATTCTTGCCTTAAAGAGTCCGTGTAATGGCGATGTAAGAATATCCTCTACCCCATATCATCCCGTGGGTGTCGTAAAAGGCGACTGAGGGAAACAAATCAGGAGATAGGCAGCAGCGTCTTCCTAATAACTAAAAATAATAAAACTGCCATTGCCAACCCGCTTGCCAAGCGTGGCAACTATGGCAAATATCCCCCTTATGAGGCAATCTATGGGAGAGGCCTATGTTCAGCAGTGGACTTTAATAGCATGTAATGGTTAAAGAGTCCGTTCCTGAACTGATCGTAAAAGACAAACATTTAATTAAACTCGAGCGACTCTGACGACTACCTCATCTTAAGAAAAAGGAGTGTTGAAACTGTTCCAGTACCTTTTATAATTATATTAGGGTAACAAGTAAGTTAAGAGTCCGGATGGTATGTGGCTTCTGCAAGCCATGGACACTGCAACCAACTTCAAAGGAAAAAAGCTACTTCTGCTTTGCCACTCCTAACGACAAAAATAAAATGCCTGTCTGCCTCTTTAAGAGATAATAAAGCGTGTTGAATTACACACGCTTTCTTATCTCTTAAATTGGACTATTATATATTTTAGGCTTTGCTTTTGCTATGAAATGTATTTCTGATTAATGTTACGTATCCACAGGCTCGGATTTTACGAAATATAAAAACATTAGACGGATCGTATCAAACGTATCAGTGTGTGATGGTGCGTCCACTGTATCCATAGGAATCTGATTACCGCCGTTACGACAATCAGATTCATATGCGATCGGATTTTCTAACAATTGCATTCGGATTTTCGTAGCGAGCGGACGAGCGGAAACTGGAAAGTGATGAGAAATAACTGTCGTGATTGCTTGTTTGTTGGCATAAGAAAAGGAAAGAGAAAAAGGGAAAAATGACATGTGAATGGCTAAAATAGAGACAACATGGAGAATATCTATTATGCTATTTTCTGATTTTCTGAACGACAACGTAAAATTCTTCCAGTCATTTCGTATGTCTTATGCCAAATTTTGAATATTTACTGAAATGCAAATAGTAGCCGATGCGGCCGTCTACTGATTGGCAATCCATACGACGTCGTCGGCAACAGTTGCCCCTGCGAGTGATTGCGTCGGCATTACCGACGGGTGGATGCGTGCAATCTGTCCTCTGCGGATCATTGAATGCTCTTGCTTGGCTTACTATACAAATAATTATATAATCTGTTTGATACGATCCGTCCGATGCGTACGATTACCTTAAATCACACTAAAGCAGTAGACAGTATAAGAGCAGTTATTTCGCCGAGCAGCTTCTGTGCGTGTGGACTTAACATATACTTGAAATATTTTATTTCCCAGACATTAACGTTTCGTTACGATGTTTTCAATCATCTCCGAGCACGTGATAAACTGCTCTATTCATTTTTCAGAAATAAAAGTAGACCTGTACCCAACAGTGGGCCTTGCATAACTTGAAACGTTTACTTTAATTTGAAAAACACTACAAAAAGAAACAGTTATATCTAATCAACCTTTCCAGGGCTGTTACAAGCTTCTTCATACCAATAGCACATGTGATGTGGCTTATCGGAACCGGCTTCACTGATAATCCGCAAGAAATTGAAAAGGTGAGATTATAATTAAATTAGCTAAACGAAATACACATCTAAACATCTAAAAATTAAATTAGCTATAAATTATGTCATGAGCGATGAAAATATCTTACACAAGACTGTACAGAGAATTTCACGAAGTTCGAAGGAAACCTCTGGACCTATAAACGAATGCAGAATTATCACTTCAAGTTTTAAATAATGTGACAAAACAATCTATCGAAGAGCGTAAAACCAACCAAAAAAGATATCTTTATAGATTATTAGTTATATTTTTATCACCTTCATCAATTCCTAACTCGGGTCTCCTAAAGTGTAAAGAAGATTTGCCACCACATAATAACATTGGTGATCGCAGTACTAGACATCTTACATATGATTGTTTTCACAAAGTAGTCATAAAATTTACTCATGTTGAAACTTAGAAAATATCATGACCACAAAAATGACGAAATAATCGTCAGATATAAAACAAAAAATGTTATTACTATTTCACTTAGTTGCCATGATCAAGTACGCGAAATGGTGCCACACATAATGAGTTCTTTTAAAACGCCACCAAATTAACGTAAAGCAAATTAATAGTAACAAAGTTAACTAAAATTAAAGGAGATGAACTTGATTCCATATAAGCTTGGGCCCGGCGTAAACAAACTTTAAAATATGTCTTAGTTTGAAGATTTAAACATTTTCTACTTATGTCAAAAAATCACATTTTTGCAGGACCTGGGGTTTTGTATTTATTTTATGTTTTATGATTTGTAGGTTATGTAGTAAAATCACTCATTCTTAAGATAAGTTGTTTGAATAAATTGAAAAGAACACAAAAGAATGCAGTTTTGTAGTTATTATTAAATAAATTAAAATAAAACTCTATATTTTTTTAATTGTTTAACTATTTTCTGCAATTATTAATAAAATGTCATTTAGAAAAGCAGCCGGAGACTGTACATTGTTCTATTCCTCTCAAAACTTAAGTACCACATTATTGTCATTATATGGGCGCAACAACCTATTGTCCTGTGATCTGAGAGAAAAGCCAAGGGTCAAGTTAAATAAATCCACGAAAGTAAAAACACGAAATCTACAACAAAAACAGCTACAATGCCAAATGCGCATACCGCATGACAAGTTGAAACTCGAAGTTAAACGTAGTGATTATATTCTCTTTGCTCGAAGTTACCAAGTTAAGTCTCCTTCGGAATATGCAATGATCAATAACCATACAGCCTATTCAGTCGTGTAGGATAATATTCAAATGTTTTTTGTTTAATAACATAGCCTATTCAATCGTTTTCTAAATGTATTCTTTTATTCAATATTAATCACTACAGATTCGTGTCAATGTTTCAATATTATGATTTTTTTTTGATAAAGAAGGCTATTTTATTATAAAAATAGCCTTCATTATCTATTGCCATATACAAGATACAGAAAAATATTTAAAAACGTTTCGTTTTTGCTATAGCAAAAGCATTAGCTTTCATCATTTTTTAATTTAAAAAAAATATTTTTATGATTGTCCCAAGTACTACAGAAATAAAAACCATTTATTTATGCTTATAATTTATAGTTTTATTACCTACATATTTTTGTATAACTGTTACGAACGATGTCTAGGGCCCAATTTCATACATCTCCTTTCATAAATATAGTGAAATCTATATTCACACTGATCTTGACCTGGACAATGTGCTAAATAATATTGTGCTAAATAATAATAATACTGAACAGTCTCACATCAATGTAATGTGACTTTTATAAGCAAGTATACAATATGTAACAAAAACCCTGTGGCTCCCGTTAAAAGCGTTATCAGAATCAGTATTCAAATGTATATAAATAAATAATCTTTACTTCAGAAAACTCGACATAAAAATAATCAAATTAAATTTAAATTAAATAATATTTGTAAATTGTATGTGGATTGATTACCTCTGCATGGAATGATGACGCAAGCAAAAGCGAAACAAGGTCGTGAACTCGTCACATCACTCAGTTGTTATCACTTTGGTAATCGACTATCAAAACTTTTAAAATTGTACTTCGACCGATTGTGATAATTATGCATAAACATTAATTAATCACTATGCCTACTTGACGACCACGAACATATGGCTCAATACGTCCGCCTTGTACCTTTATGCACTTGCGACACCGGCTTATATTATAATGTCTGAAAGCACGAGTTGCAGAACAGATATTTCAGACTTTATTTTTTCAAAGGCTGCAACTATTCGCATACGCATTTCCGCCTCGGTATCGCATGTTTTTTGGAATACGGACTGACTCCTTATTCGTACCGCAGAGATAAAAATCTAAAAATGTAAAGTTGTGAGATCAAGTAATCGCGCTGGCCATTTGACCGGTTCACCGCGGCCATTCCATCTTTCTCCGAATTTGGTATCCAAAAATTCTAACACAACAAGAGAAATACGGTGGTGTGCCATCGTGTTGGAACCACATACGAAGCACGAGATTTAGGTTTAATTCATCAAGTTAATCGCTTACTTCTTCTCGCAAAAAACATCTGTAGTTTTCACCCCCATTTTTGGTCAAGAAAACACGGACCAATAATATTGCCACCTATTATTCTCGCCCACTCATTGATTTTCCATCGGTGTTGAAAGTCACTTGGTCTATAACAATGCCGATTAGTGGTTGACCATAAGTGTTCATTATGAGCGTTCCTTGATTTATTGTTGTGTGCGTGCAAAGCGACTGTAGTCTGCAACATAATTTTGATATTTTCTGAATCGAAACAATTTGTTGTAAAATCTACTAATTAGTATTGAATATTCTCAACACTTTATATGCATGTAAAGAAAATACAAAAACCTTAATTAACATAAGCATTTATCTTTCGACCGTCGACGTGGAAACAACCAAACAACGTGGAATTTTCTTGACAACTGAATTGTGACAAAATTTTAAGGCTGGGTGTTCCTGTTTTTGTCCGTTTTAAAAGTGGTTTTGATAGCCAAATTATTACCTGTAGAATCTGAAAAAATATAGATTTTAAATACATTCTTTCACCTTATGATGTACCAGGTCAATACATTATACAATTTTCTCGATAGAAAAAATTACCGAACTACGTTCGATTTGCAGTTTTTTTACAAGCCAAATTACATTTTAAACAAGTACTTACTAATACTCCTTATTTTCTACAAAAATATCAATTTATAGGTAATTCATTTTGGAATCGATACCATCCGATGTATTTTTTTCATTACATTTATTTAAAAAAAATATCGATTATTGAAGTGATTTTCGATCCGCGCGTCGTTTGCCAATGTCTCGCGGGACGTTACCGAAGTAAGACCTGTGCCAAACTTTTGCTCACGCGCTTCTCTTCTGCTACGTAAATAATATTTAAAAAATAAAATAAATTGTAAATAACTATAGTTTTATGGAACTTATACAAGGTGGTCCAAACAGTGAGGTTATAAAATTTTTTTTTGATTCCTCACACCTAGGGGTATCCGAAAATACCCTATGTATGTTCCGCGATTTTTGTAGTTTTCGAGTTATGATTTTTTAATCCTCTTTTGAAAATGTTCACCCTAAACAGCCTAACATTAAAAAAAATGTAATTGTGAGATTTTTTCCAAGTTTTTTGTTTGTAGCATGATCCTTATGAGTTGCCCTATTATGCATAAAATAATTAGCTTGCTAACATTCACCGAATATACAATAATTTTAATCGAAACTTAAAAAAATTCTGTCAGGAGATTGGGGCTTAAATTTTCAACATTAAATGAAAAATAGTAATAAATGATTTCATACTTTCTAATTAATTTTAAAAACTTGGCATTACCTTAATCTTTCATAATAACATTAAAAAAATGACACTTAATAGGCCAGTTTTTCTGTTACAGACTTCTAAAGTTACTCAGGCAGGAAACTACCTGAATAGTTAATTTGATTTAAAAAATCTTTTTATCATTTCTAGGGCTAAACTAAGATAGTAAATGCTTCAGGTTAGCAAAAATAACATCCAGTGTCTTTACTTATTGTTTAAAATTTATTGACAACAAAATTGCCGGCAAACTTCTTGAACATTGACCTTGACTGCGCAGAGTCGGTTTTACATACAAAAATGCGTGCGCAAACCTTCCCCCACTACGCTTATTGTTCAAGATGTTTGCCGGGAACTGGACAAATGATTTCAAGATTCATACTAAAACTTTTTTAAGACGATGTAGACTGTGTATCGAAGTTAATGGCCGCCATTTCGAAAATTTACTTTAAATAAATTTATCTTAAATTATTTACTAGTTTTAAAGACTCTCGCATCATTTCGATTATTTTATAATTTGGTTCGTTCTGTATTAGAGTATGCATCCACTGTCACCGTCACCCTTTTATAGGGTACATTCGGACAGCATCGAGAGGGTATAGAGTTGTTTCCTTCGCAGTGTTTGTGGCAGATATGGTCACTTGCGTCATCTACCATCATACGACTCTCGACTTAAGTTGTTTAATGTCCAACGATTATCTTTGAAGAGACAATTTGCTGAACAATTTTTTTTGCACAAGATTGTACATTCTTATATAGATTGCCCAGATTTACTAAGACTAATTAACTTCAATTCCGGTATACGACAACGTATTCAAAGAATATTTAGTTTAGACGTACACAGGAATAACACTTCCTTTTTCAACCCGAGATTAAGCGTCGTCTCGACATCTAGATATATTCGATAGTAGCCTTGTTAGATTTAAAAGAAATTTACGTGTTTCTCTTAATTTTTAATGTATTTTTATCTTGTTTATTTTTGTTATTCTACTGCAGTTATATTATTATGTTGTGTACACTTTTTTGGATTGTAGTTTAGATCAACACCATTATACTTTTAATTTTAGAACTGTATATAACTACTGTCTGTTTGTGTACCTTATTCAATAAAATAAAATATATATATACGGGACGCCACCCCGAGTATTCGCTTACGATCACTCGAAGTGTGCGTAAATTTTGGCTTTTACCTAATTCCTTCGATGACGAGTGTGTAACGTGTTTGAGTTTGAGGAGCTCAAACACGTTTGAGATTTAGAATAAACATTTATTTACATAACATAATATACAATATTGTATTATATACAATATTAAAAAACTATAATACAAAAAAAACTAAAACTAATAACTTAATTATAATAAGTCCTACTCCCCGTGGTATCGTTCCAAGAACGCTGGCTGCATTTCTTCGCTGAATGACTATACTTAGCCTTTGAGCAAGAAAAGAACCAGCCCTCTTATCACCAGCAGCTTTACTTAGTTCCTTTAGGATCTTCACTGCACGTGGACCTCACGACCGATAGTCTCTACAGCAAATGGCACAAATATGTAGTCATCTCTCAGAGACTATTATTATATTATTATATATATTTACGCCACTTACTCAGTTCAGCTGCCTTTGATGCAGCCCCGGCTCTAAACGAGGTACCCTTGAGATGAGAGGCCGCCAAAGTGTCTACACAAGTAGCATCCCACACTAGGGCTTTACCTCTCTCCTAAAGGACCAATGTCATACCGCCGGGTCTCCTGCCATCGTCTCTAAATATTCCACAAGGCTCTAAAACCAAGGGAACATTTATAGAGACAAGAGCCCTTCGGATGAAATTGTTCAAAGAACCGTGCCGTGAAAACCTACCAGCACTTTTCTTACATGAAACTCCCTGGAGCCCAAACTTGTCGACGCTACTACCACAGGGGCACTGATGGGGTTGACAAATCGCCGCTCCTAATCAGATTCATACAGCGATGCACAAGCTTTCCCCATCTAGTAATGTGCCGAGATTACTTGATGGTAAAGCGTGTAACCAGTGACTATATTCCTTAGTCGAAACAGCTAGAAGGCGTGCCTGATCTTGGCCACTATGGAAATTATGAAACAAATCTTTCTGCACGCTCTGTACCAACCCACTGTTTTTGTTGGTTAACTTCAAGTGGAACTTTTTCGCCGCGACAGAGCGTTCGCCATGTCTGCCCTGCCTCTGTAGAAAAGCACAAGTCTACTTTATTATTTAAAATTATGTTACATAAGTCACTGACACTATGCACTGAAGCAAGGAATGCAGGCAATACCAATTATTTTATTTATTACATTATTTTTATATCGATCTAATTAAAAAAATTTGTCAAGTACGTATTCTTTATCGAATTAAGTTTCATACGAAAATTACATAAGAAATTTCTCCTACAAATAGTTGCAAGTTTGGAACTAATCACGATACTTTTGCTTAAAATTACCTTTTTTAAATATTTTCCCAGATATATTTAGTAATAAAGTGGAAATTTATCACATAATTATTTAATAACAATGTGTATTGGTGGTGTAAGAATATCCACTACCCCAAATCGTCCCGTGGGTGTGGTAAAAGGCGACAGAAGGAAACCAAGAGATGGGCAACATCTTGCTAACAATAACTAGGTCCAAAGTAAAAAACTGAGGTTGCCAACCCGCCTGCCAAAAGTGGAAACTATGGCAAATAGCCCCCTTATGTTCGCCACACCAAGTGCTGGGTGCAATCCCTTTTCGTCACATTCGGCAACGTTTTTATTATTATACATAAAATATTTATAATAATAAAATACTTTACTTTTGTTTTGGGGTATTTATAGAGTGCTCATCTGGTTGGGCTGAATAAGTGTATTAAAGGAAATGATAAATAAACATAAATATATATTTAATATACTAACATAAATAAATAAATAATACATAAATAAATAAAATCCCAACCACATGGAAGCCCTCGGCAGGGGAGACCAAACGGCCGAGGGTTAGGGGGAAAGGGAAGGAAACCTAAATTATTATTATTATTATTAATAACGTTAAAAATAAGAAAACAAAAAAAAAAAAAGAAAACAGTACAATATGACGTTATGCTTACGTGGCGAAATAAACATTTTCTTTCTTTCTTTCTTTCTTTCGTTATTTCTTTATAAAGTTATCTGTGAGGAGGCCTTTGGTCAGTAGTTGGCTTTGATAGATTGTAATGAATGAATGAACAAGGTATACTTGATCTCGACATAATTTTAGTAACTGTTAAAACTCATCAAAACATCGTCATCTACGTAGCGGGACTAAGAATTTTTCTCGATAAGTGCCTTCGTAAAATGATTTTAGTAAGATATTATAAAATATTAAAAATATGAAAATATTTAATGCCAGCACATTATTAAGAAATCTTTTCATTATTATTTCTATTATTTTTCAATTTAATGTTTCTGAGAATAACTGTATCTAAATATAACTATTCACACAAAAACTGTGTAAATAGTTATATTTCGCGGCGGCTCGCTTTGAAAAATGCTGTGGTGGCCGTTTCAGTGAACTCACACGCGCCCGTAATTATGTCGGCTCGTATTGGTTAGTTCAGATGCAAATAACATTTTGGGGGCGTCCATCAATTCGTGAAGTGTTTAGGGGGCGAGGGGGTCAAGCAGAATCTCACCCAATTTCACGTGGGGGAGAAGGAGGGTCTCGGCAAATATCTTGTAATTTTTTTTCCACAAGAAACAGTGTAAAATTTCGAGAAAATTGGGTTAAATTAAGTAAAATAATAGCTGAATCCTACACAATAATATTTATCGCGGTTATGCAAACTCCACAAATTAGATATAAAAATAATTAAGCAAACTATGTTATTTTTTTAATAAACCCATCGTAATCACGCACAGAATAACGTACTTAGATTAAAAATACGCATTTCGAAAAATCTCACGTGAAATTCAGTGGGGGGGAGGAGGTCGAAACATATCTCACGATATCTCACCAGAGGGAGGGGGAGGGTAGAAAAGCCGCCCAAATCGCCTCACGTAATTAATGGGTGCCCCTTTAGAAATACTAAATTAGTAAGTTAACTGATTAAAAACACTAAAATCCCATTTATAACAATAAAAAATGCATTGTTATAATTGACATGCTCATGTGTACACCTATAGGTCCCTGAAACGAATAACGGGTTGCTTGTAACATAATGTAAATATAAGTGGTCGAATAAATTATGTACTTTTATAAATACGTACATCATTTAATATTTTAATGTAGTTCAGTCATTCGTAATTTTATAAAAATTAGAAGAGGGGATGACCGTAAAGGTGTGTTGCCGGCCATTTAAAAAGGAGTGGGCTCTTTTCTTAAAAGGCCCTAAGTCGTATCGGTCCGCAAAGATCGCTATTGATAGCCGATTCCACAAAGAAATCTTGCGGGAAAGAAAACTACTGATAAATCGCACAGTGGTGGACCTCCAAGCATCCAGATGGTGTCGCAAATGTTTTCGCGACGTGCGATGGTTGTATTTGGCGGCTGAAACTAATCCGAAAATTACATCTGAGCACTCCCCATGGTAAATACGATAGAAAGTACAAAGGGATGCAACATCTCTTCGCAGAGCCAGTGAGCCGAGCCGATCAAAAAGAACTCTCACAACGACGCTCTTGATGGATGCTGTCAAGTGATACTAAGATGACCTGGGTGCAGAGATGAGAATATGAGAATTATAGTCCAGAGGCCGAATTCGCGACTTGTGAAGTTACAAACGATGTGCTATCATTAAATACTGTTCCGCTCTACTGAACACGCCAAGCTATTTAGAGGCCAAATTAGCCTTCCTTTCTAAGTAATCTAGAAACTGAACGTCTCTCGATATGTCGCAGCTGAGGGTTCCGATGTTGACTGAGAGAGCAAGGAGAGTATCCCGAAATTAAGAAGATACGACAAAGAGGTTTTTTTAACGGTTAACGCGCTAACCTGTGCCTTCTGAGAGTTAAACTGGACCAGATATAGTCACCCCTAATCCAAGACTTTGTTTAAAAAAATCAGCATGACCGCTGTTCAAAGCATCACCAATGATGTCGTCTGCATTACAATGAATGTTACTAGTAGTTATCGCAAGGCATAAGGCAACATGGTCCACCGGCAGACCGGAGGGGAATAGCCATACGCAGGCGTTCCCCTCTGTCAAAGTAGGTATAAGTCCACGCGGTTCCATGCGTACAATAAAACTAGTTGCAGCCGTACTACTCACTAGACTAAATCTAGTTGCGCGGCTTAATCGACGTCCTACAAAAATGCTGAATTATTCAGTTTTTTACTGCAAAAAGAGATATGTCACGTCAAATTTACAAAAAGATGGCGTTACCTTTCATAAATAATTAATTTTTAATCACATTATTGCTATTTATTTCCTTTTACACTAAAAAATTACAATAACAACCGTCGCGTTGTTTCGGATTTGTTCACCAACACAGGCCGCTTGTGCTTATACATTATGCGGATTGGTCGAGTGACTGAGTCTGTATGCGCGTTGTCGCTGTCACCGAGTGATATTGTTATAATGTATCTAGGTGTGTGTGGAATTGTTAGTTTATTGTTTTAATTGTTATGTATGTGTTTAGTAGAGACAGACGATTGTTTTTGTGTGCGCAGATTTCCCCCCGCAAAAAAATTACAAACTGTATCGAGAAAAATCGCAATGGCTACTCCTCCCCGGTTTGCCGGTGGCCCGTGTTGCTCTATGTTGTCAGGTCATTAATATGAACTGCAACTTTCTCTTATGCTATCTATAAAATAAGAATAACTGCATGACGTGTAGATGAATACTCGACGGAACTGGAAACCATAACAATTCAATGGTAATAATTATATTTAAAGAATGATAATTTAATTTGTGCTCCTACAGATATATCTTAAGATTCAGCAGATTAATCATAATGAACAATATTAAGAAAAATAATGTATGTTTAATTTTGTCACAGGCCTCTGAAAGTACCCATTATCAACTGATATTTAATGGTTTGATGATAGTGCAGATATTTTTCGTGATCTCTGGCTTTCTCATGGTCTACTATCTGGAAATTTTGTCGGAAAATGTACCAATAACGTGGTCATTGCTACCTAAAATATTTCTTTATAGATTGTGGAGGTATGTTAAAAAATATATCTGTTGCTTTATACAATTTTGTTTAACACATTCACTCCGACAAGACACAATAGTAAGAAAATAGCAATGTACCATATGTGGCTCAAGAGACAGGGAATGGGTTTATAATATTTTTCATAATAAAAGTAACCTTTTTCTTCATTATCATCAACATCTCGTAAAAGTCTATTAATCATCATGAGTCTCCCCCGTTTTAGAAAAAATGCCTAATCGCCACACTTGGCAAGGAGATAAACTTAAACTAGCGGTTAGTACTAAACGTCTCACGTGTCTGATAATGCTCCCCATCGCCAGTCTTTTGTTTATTACGACTGAAGTAAACTATGGTTATACTGTCGCGGCTTCCGATAACCATGAGATATGTCTAGCATTTCCAATAATCGCCTTCTACTACACCCACGGAACGAAATGGGGCAATGAATTCAACTACTCCGCCAACACACATTAAATTATCTTCCATTGACACAACATTTTTTTTAATTCCCAATGAATTATATGAATTAACACATTCAAGATTTGCTTGAATTTTTCTCTAATACTTTTAAATATTTTACAGGTTAACGCCAGCAAATGCTTTGATGATTTTTTTCACTGCCACTTGGCTCCGATATCTAGGATCCGGTCCACTGTGGAAACTTTATGTCACGAGTGTAGTATCAGATTGTAGACAATACTGGTGGGCGCATATTTTCTACATCAATAATTATTTTCCAGAAAACAAAGCTTGCGCTGTACACACATGGTATGCAATCGTCGCATTTATTTATATGTAAAAAAGAAATTTATTATTTACACCGCTACCTTATTAAAACAACTCCAAGTGACATACTTGCTGCACCCACCCTGCTGAGGCTCTAGCAACTAAAGGAATGCATATCGCTTCATATTAAGATGTTTTCCCAATTGACATAAATATATCTCGAAAGAGATTCTGATTTTACCTCAAAAGAGAAAAATTGAATTCTTATAGGATGTTCGTCCGTCCGTCCGTCTTAGAAGGCTAGCCCTAGAACTTTTTATTAAATATTAAGGTCTATGGCCATTTACGTCACATACTTTGATGCGCGTTAACCTACAATCATAATATTTGACTAGAAAAAGGTCTCATAGCACAAGTAAAGGGAAAATCCAATATTCGTGAATTCGCGTTACATTACATTAAAAAAATTTTGCAATTGCAGACTTACATCTGCAGTTTGAGCATCGACCATGATGTAGACTGATGTATGTATGTATATTTTTCCATTACAAAGTTAAGTTTGTCTTTTAATCTGACTTAACTTTCAGTTACAGCAATGTTCAGTTACTTACCTTATGTAGAATTTATGACTATACTTACTTAAGCTTATACCGATTCGGAACCTTCAGATCACATAGCCTTACTGAATCATCTCTCATGGATCTCCACGAAATTATTCCCTCCTAAATGTACTTCTGCTGTATGATCGAAGTAGATATACTCATCGATAACTTTAGAAATTCTGCCATCGATAATTTTAGTAATTTTAAAATTTTTATTAAGATTCATCACGGCTTTCGTCTTCCTTAAATTTAAACGCAGTCCAAATTATCACAAATTACATTGATTTTTTTTTTGAGTACATGTGAATTTCACAAAGTCAAGTTGAAGTCACGCGGCAGACTCTTCTTCAAACAACACTATCAATAAAAAAAATTATACTAAAAATTACGCCATAATTTAATTTATTAATAGATCTGCCAATGTTTATTTTGCTTATTGTTGTATTTCAGGCACCTAGCCGCTGATATGCAGCTTTTCATTTTGGGATCAATTGTGTATATAGCTACAAAATCAAAAGGAAGATCTATGGTTATAACTCTTCTACTACTGTTTAGTATGGCAGCACCGGCACTGCATATTTGGTTTCAAGATCTTGATGCTCTCGTTATATTTAAACCTGAGTACGTTGTATAATAACTATGTAAAAATAATCGAAATTCCAACCGAACGAAATTTGTAAACCAACGGATTTACTGATTAAATCAGTAAAGCCGTTGGTTTAAATTTTAAGGGAATTTCATCTTAGTGTATTCGCTTCTTTATACTCATTATTTCTTTCTATCTTGTGTCGGAAAATAGATTAAGAAAAGTATAGCATAGTCTTTTTCAATATTTTTTGTAGATTCTAATTGCAAACTATATTTTCAACTATATTTTGATCGGTCAAGTGGTAATGTTCAAACCTCAGCCTTTTTTAGTCGACGGTTTACAATTCAACTAATGTTTTTGTAAGAATGTTACCGCGACATCTTCGTCAATTTTGAACCGATTTTGATAATTCTTTTTTTATTAAATACGTTATACTTTAGAGGTAGTATATCATATAAATTTCATTGGAGAGAAAATTTCACTCCTAAGGTAGGCAAAATGGGGATCAAGTTTTTAATATAAATAGATAGTCGACATTGAAATTGTGATATTCCTTAGTCCGCTCAAAAGAGCAAATAAATAACTAAATTCAATAAAATAGAAAAGCCAACTTCAAGTAACTAAAAAAAAATTCATATTCTTATTATAGTCGGGCTTTTATTCTTTTATACAATATGTCATCACCGACAACGAAATATGAAATTATATTATTTTTAGTGCTTTTAAGTCGGTTTTTACTTTTTATTAAAAGTTATCTTTATGCGGTGTATATTATCTCTTCTATTATTAATGATAGCTTACAAGGTAACATCCTTGCTTTCTTTTTTCTTTTTGTATTCTTCTTTAGCTTTTTCCCACCCTATAACCATAATACACAATTAATTTTCAATCATTCAGTTCTCAATCTCTCGTTCATTTCCTCTCCCATATCTTATATAGACATACATATCCTGGATCCTAACATTTAATTGAGAATCAGCCTGATTACCAAGTGATTTTGCCCAAAAGTTCTTCTTACGAAGAGGGTCTGCGTCCAGGGTACAGTTGACTTTTATAGTCTATAGTGGTTTATAGTAATATTTAAAATAAATTTAAACATATTATAAATATCATCTCGTTTTATAATAATTCTAAATTGTTTCGTACAATAATTTTCACAGATTTTATCGAAGCTTCTGGAATGATACATATCGGTACCTTCACGTCTTAGGCCACAATAATCTTTCATGCTTTATCATTGGAATGGCTACTGGCTACTTAGCGTATAACTGGCAGAAGAATCGAGTTGAAGTTTTTAAACATAAGGTATTTATTTATAACGTTCCCATTCTTCTGGATTTATTTCATAGCTGTAGGCTGAGGACTATTGTTGATGCTCGCTAGCAGAAGACTAAGCAAGCTTTAATGTGTTATATTTTTGTTTCGATCAATACTTTACTTTATATTTTTGTTTCATTCAATCATTTTTGTCTTTCAGATCTGGCAATATCTCGCCTGGTGTGTGATCCCTTGCATAATAGGACTCTTTTTGACAGGGAATGTATTCTATACAGAGAGGCGGCCATCACTCATGATTAGAATGGCATATGCAGCGGCCCATCGAGCGATTTTAGGTGTTATTACAGCCTTCAGTGTTCTTGCTTTAGTGTTTAGAATTGAAAGTAAGTATTTTTGGACCAAATTTTCCAATATTTTAATAATATATTTCGATCGCACAATGAAATATGACTGTGTGGTAACATCGTAAGAAAAACAGCTATATTGGACATGCCAGAAAGTACTCAATGCTTCCGATAAATAGTGATATCCCCTCTGTATATGCTAGTTATCCATCCGGTACTACACTCGCTAACCCATCTGCAAAACGAGGCGTTTACGACAAGTCCTTCCTAAAATTCAGGTATAAGTTTGGCCTCGCATGGAATACTGTTCTCATCTCAGTGCCAGCTCCACTTGACGTATCCAGCAAAGAGTGTCCCGAATCGTTGACGACCGAGTTCTTTCTGAACGCCTCGAATCGAAAAGATTTTGCATCTCTTTACATCCCTTAGTATTTTCTATCGCCGCCACACATCGTAAAAAAATTGGCGATACCATTCAAACCATCTGAATACTTGACATTCCACCACTGTACGATTTACCAGAAGTTTTCTTTCTCGTACAACTACTTCGTGGAATCGGGTACTTATTACCTAACTTCTACCTACTACCTTCGATAAAAGGCTTCTTCAGTTAGTAGTAGCACTTGTTCATTGGCAGCCGTAGTTATCATTAGGTGAGCCGATGCTCGTTTGCCCCCTCTTATATAAAAATGCCTATAGAGTAATATAGATATAGAGCAGCAGTGAACTATTACGAACTTTAAATATAAGGAAGTACAATACAAATCTGAAAACAAAACAATTATTACTCTTTTATATTAATGGCGAAAAAATGTGTTCATTTATTTTCCGCATTCGATAATATTGCACTGATGTCGCTGCTTCATAAAAAAGCAACACTGATGTTGCTGGAATAGATTTAAAAGACTGTTTATGTTCTTGTAATATTTGTTTATACTATTGATTTATTTATTTAATTTTTTATCTACTTTTTTATTATTTTAAATACAGAATATGTCAATAACAGAATAGGCATAATGCTTATTCTAAACAAAAAATTCCTTTGGCAATAACAGAGAATATATCAAATGAGTACTTTTGTTATGAGTAATATTTTTATTAATTTCTGTTATTTCAACTTTCTTTTTTCAATTCTTTCCATTATTTAGTCGCCAGAGCACCATTCAGTATATAGCAGCTTGCACCATATCCTTCGAAAGTAGTATACTTGTTGCATTATAGGCGTCAATTTTTTACGGGAGTATGGTGAATTCTAAGAGGATAATATTTTGGCTGGTATTAATATATGCGTGTATGTACGTTCGTTTCTGAGTCTGCCCACAACTTCTACACCAGTAGTTGGATTTTATTAGGTATATTACAATCGATATATCATTGTCGCGCGGCATGAACTACGCATATGTATGTTATTACCACAGAACACTATTACTCTCTACTGAGAGAAGAATGTTATCTGCAAACCGAAAAAATGAAAGACGAGCCTATGAGTGTATACTACTAGCGCCATAGCAAGCGCCCATATGAAACTTTTTTCACGGAACTTACATACCTTTGTATATTTCTACCTTTGGTTATTACTAATAATATAGTAGTATACAATCATAGGCACTATCCTTAGAGTAATAACTTATTAGTCTAAGGATCTACGAGTACATAATAGCATTAAATAGATATGACGGACCTGAATTATCAAAAACTGCGACCTAAAAATTAAGCAAAAATGTATCGCATGAAAGGTATCATTGAGAACATTCTACAATATATAATTTGTTTACCAACACAATATACATATCTTAATTTATGTATTTTAATAATAATTTTCCGATTATAATATTAGATTTGCAGCGTCATCTATTTGAATGGGACGGTTGGGTGGTGCTGAGCAAGTTGTCCTACTGCGCCTATCTATTGCACTTGAATATGGTGCACATTCTACTCGGAGCCAGAACACAATTGGGTCACGTTTCTTTCTTTTACGTGGTAAGTAGTAATCACATCATATATGGTGGAGCTGCGCTGCAACGAATTGTAACAGCATTAGTAGCGTTTACAATTTTTATATGATAGGGTGAAAACGAGCACACAGTCCATTTGATGGTAAGTGGTCGCTGTGACTCATAGACATCTACATTTATCCTCAATAAAGAATCAAAATGCAGATGCGTTGTCACCCGTGAGGACTAAGATGGAATGCCTCGTTTCCAGTAAAAAGGGTCTCCGGTTCTCTACACTCACCATACGAAACACAGCAGTGTGAAGCTGTTATTTTACGCTGATATTCTGTGAGAGCGCGGTCCTTCCCCGGTCGAGTCGACCCATTCGTGCTTCAACTATACTACTAATATATACTAATATAATGTACAGCTAAAGCATGGCTCTACCACGTATAAAAATATAATAATACTAGTCATATAATATTATACAAGCATAAAATAGCAGAATAATAATTCTGTATTTCGTATGCTGAGTGAATAGATGTAATTTTTAGGACTCTTTTTCAGCCTAGGACTCTTTTAATCTAATTTCTAGGACTCTTTTTCAGTCTGGATCTTCTACCGTCAAATAGCAGTGCTTGAACTGCTATGCTCCGGTCTGAAGGGTAAAGTGAGCCAGTATAGTTAAAGGGTGTAAGGCATTCTATTTTAGGTGGAATAGATCCTCTGAGGTGGCAACGCATCTGTAGTTTATAAAAAAAAGAGAGCCGATAGGATGATTGACGAGCTGTACGAGCTAATGCCGTGGTCCATAAATACCCACATTTATCCTCGATTAAGAATCCAAATGTAGATGCGTTGTTAGTCACTCTCTTCATCACTCATTATCAGTAAAAGTCTCTGGTTCTCTACACTCATCATACACTGCAGCTTAAATTGCTATTTTACACTTGTCTTCAGTGAAAACATTATCCTTCCCCGATCGAGCAGAATCATTCGTGCTGCAACTATAATACAGCTGCACGGTGGCGTACTATGTAGGAAAAAACTCTCATGTTTTCAAATTAATACCAGGCCTCTGTCACTCTTGCTACCTGTGTGAAATAATTACCTACAATAGCGAGCTGCCCCAGGGGTAGATCGCAGTCGGGGCTAGCGCGTTCTAGGCGATTGAATGTTAAAGTTTTTTTAACGCTGTTTACGTTAAAAATTATATTTTTAAATACATGTTTCAATACTCGTCGAAATAGTTTTTGTTTAGTGTTTAGTATATTTAATTGTAGGATAAAATAGTTGAAAAAGTTTTAATGTAATTTAAGAATAATATATATGTATATTACCTATCTATTTGATAAATTATAATGGCAAAACGTCATTCCTGCTATAATTGTTGCGGGGATGGATGCTTAATGAGCAATTAAAAGGATTCAGATATATCATTTTTTAAGTTACCGAAGGATAATGAAAGGTAAATTTATTTCATTTTTTGTCAGATAGGTACTTATAGCGAAAAAATAATTAAGTAATAATTTAACTACAGAAGTAATACCTAAGTACTTTATTACAAAACTTAGTTGAAATTTACTTCACTACCCAAGTACCTACTTACATACCTATACTCGTCTTTGTAATTAAAATATTTTAAGTTATAATAGCACAAAATACTGAAATTAAAACTTTGTTTACAAGATTTTCAACTAAGTAGATTACGATCATATTTCTGTTAGGAATCGTATTTCGGGTTTATTTGTTGTTTACGCTATCTACCTATACGAACCAAGCATCGCGATTTCCGACGAATGGCCTTGCAAGTTGCATGCGTTGGGCATCGCAGAACTCACATAGTAGATAATATGGTCGATTATAGTCAGCATAGGTACTTTACCTAAGTAACTTACCATTTCACAATGTATTTTTTTACTCTTTATAAACAGTCGTTAGCAACCACGGAAAGTCCGTTGTGACGTAGTAAGGAGAAAAGATCCAAAGTAATACGGACACTCGCGCGCAGCGATAAAGTTTTATTTAGATTGCGTACGCGATTTATCTGATTAATAATAACTATGTAGGCTATTAAAACGTCGGAAAGCAGTCATCATCAAAAGAGTGCAACTTCTGTACGTAGTACTATTATTTATTATGTGTTAATACATTTAACGAATACGAGATAATGATTTCAGAAATGTTTGATAGGTGTAATCACTGTTCGAGCTGCAGTTGTCTCGCTCGCGCTCTATACAGTTTGAAGCACAGCGTGATAGCAACTGATCGGCTAAAAGCTTATTTTTCATATATCTTGCCGCTCGAATTTTCTCTTAACGACGACTGCATGTTGCCCCAAGATATTAATGAATTCATCGATACTTTTGTGACCTAGTTGCACGCGTACCAACAAATTTAAGGAAATCGCTCATCTTTGTGAAATTCAACGCCTCCAAAACACAAGCGTGTCTTGTCAATGCAAAAAGGAGCCAGCTCATCTTGGCGCCTTCTTTCCGAAATGTATATGATATCCACAAATCTGAACTTCGGGCGGTTCATTGAGTCCAAGGCCAAATCCGCTCCAAGAAAAGCTAGGAGTCCTTGGAAAGGTGCGGCGATACTTCACGCCGGGACAGCTGCTTACTTTATATAAAGTGCAAGTCCGGTCTGCCATATATGGACTGGTGCTGCAAAATGCCACCAAACAGCTTTGGACTCAATGTAAAGGTGTGCTATGAGGCTTATTGGTGACCCAAATTTGGTTAAAACCAATCTTACCAGCCTCGAACACAGGCGCAAACTAGCTAGCCTTTCGGTTTTCTACAGGATGCATTTCAAAGACTGTGCGCAGGAATTGCATAATTTAATTCCTCCCTCTCCCTTCCACCATTGGACAACCAGACATTCGGCCAGTCCCTTTCGTTTGCCAACCCTTTCGTTGTTGACTTACCACGCATTCGAACCAAACGGTTTGCTACATCGTTCATGATGCGTACAGCAAAGTAGTGGATTAGTTGCCAGCATCTGTGTTTCCATCGGATTACAATGCGGGTGTCTTCAAGGCAAGAGTGAATAGGCTTTTGTTAAGTCAGTGCGCTTCACTATCTTAGGCGTTTCCTTATACGGCCAGCAGTGAAGGGCCATGTCTCAGATCCGTAAGTCGTCACTGGCAAAATACACTGGTTGTACAATTTTGTTTTCAGGATTTGAAGTACATCTGACGAGAGGATGTGTCGTAATCTCCCGAACGCTGCCCAGCCGAGTTGAATCCGTCGATTGACCTCTCGGTCGAAGTTGGACTTACCTTTAGTTGGACCATTTGTCCCAGGTAAACATACTCATCTACAACTTCAAGCGTAGTGTTCCCAACATCTACCGGCATAGATATGACATGGATGTTACACATGATCTTTGTTTTGTCCATGTTCATTTTAAGACCTATCCGTTGGGAGACCCTACTGTTGTCATTGAGCATAGTGCTTAGGTCTTCCAGCGATTCTGCAATAAGGACTATATCGTCGGCAAATCGAAGGTGAGTGATGTACTCGCCACTGGTGTTATTACCGTATCCTTTCCAGTCCAGTAACTTGAAAATGTCTTCCAATGCAGCGGTGAGCAGTTTCGGGGATATAACGTCACCCTTATACCTCTCTGCAGTTGTACTTGGATAGCCATTGTAGCCCTACCGTACAATCACTTCGATATACCTACAGTCAATTTGGCACCGCTGAAGGGACTGTAGCACTGCCCAAATTTCGACGGAATCACAGGCTTTCTCATAGTTCGCATACGCAAGGCAAAATGGCAGATTGTACTCTTCGATCTTCTATGCAATTTGCCGAAAGATATGTATGTGGTCTATGGGTTCTAAAGCCTTTTCAGATACTGGCTTGTTCGGGAGGCTGGAAATCGTCGAGTCTGCGTGAGAGACGATTCGTAATGACTCTCGAAAACAGCGCGTGGACACGGCTCAGAAGGGAAATCGGTCGACAGTTTTTCAAGAGCGTTGTCGCCTTTCTTGAAGAACAAGGCCACCGCATTTCTGCTCCACGCCTCCGGATTAGTGCCGCCAACACAACATAAAAGATATATTTGCGCCTTATCTAGCCATTATTTTTAGTACAAGCATTGAATCTTATGCGTTTCCTGATTTGATGATACATAGTAAAGACATACCTATATTTAAATCTGGTAGTAAATTAGACCCCGCGAGATTTGGACCAGGTTAGTTAGTACAGCTACCAACATTTAGTAGAATTTTTGAAAAAATCATTTTTTATTAAGTTTTTTATCATGAATTAATTGATGCATAGAAATCGATTTGGATTTAGAAGGGGTTTATCAACAACGGACACTGGTATTGATCTAATTAAACATATTTTTGTGTATGGCAGAACTCAGAAAATGCTTTAAGAATATTTTGTGACCTTTGCAAGGCTTTCGGCTGTATTCACCATGAGACATTAATTAAGAAGCTACAGTATTATGGTGTTTAAAACACAGCGCTTAAACTTATTATTTGTTATATAAGTTTAAAAAAACGCAGAAAGTTATTATCAAAAGTAAAAACTCTTCTGGTGTTACTCAAGGCTCAATTCTCGGCCCATTCCTGTTCTTAATCTATATTAATTACTTGCCTTACCTTGTATGTGATAACCATAATATAGTATTATTTGCTGATGATACCTCATTGATTTATAAACTTAAACGGCAATCTCTGACGAAGTGCATTATGCTACATAAAAATTAGTACATAGGTTTAACGTCAACAATTTTCATTTAAATGGTAACAAAACTAAGTGTAAAATTCTTAAACCCCAAATGTCGGAAATTTAAAGACCAATATGTTTATAAATGGGGAATAATTGAGCTTCGTCGATTCCACTATTTTCGTGGTATTGCTCTCGACGCAAAACTTCAGTGGAGTCTTCATTTAATTATACTTGCAAGCAGACTAAGCTCTACGGCTTATACTGTAAGAAAGATTAGAAGTCCTTATAAAGTCAAGACAGCTAGATTATTTTATTTCAGTTATTTTTATAGCATTGTCTAGTGGAATTTTGTTATGGGTAAATGTGACTTGCTTAAAACTATTGTTTTGTAGAAGAGGGCCATCGGAGATATTTAAAATCTAAAACCGAAAAAGTCTCTCAGAGAAAATTTTAAAATAAATATGTTAACTTTGGCCTCTCAGTATATTTGCGAAAATTCAATGTATGTTCACAAAAACAAAAGTAGTTTTAATAGAGAAAGTGATATTGTGTAAACATCAGGAACGAACACAAGCTAGTGATACCAGTTACTCGATTCCATAGAGTCAGTAATTTATTCCTGCGGAAAGGTGTACGCTTCTATAACAAAGTCCCAGAAAATTTAGAAGGTCTCTCTATTACTAAGTTTAAAAAAATAAGAATTACTTGTAACCTACATATAATAAAAAAATATTCTATTCTATTCATTAGTTAAGCTATCAGTTCATATAGGATATCGGTTCTGCACTTAAGCACCCAAGCGTGGGGTATGGAAATTTCTACCAAAAAATTTGTCATATAGCGAATTCTAGGGATAGGACTTAGTTTTTCTGCCTGGAAGTCCGTCTGGGCCGATACCTAGCAGCAGTGCGTGCACTGTCCGGTCTGAAGGATATAGAGAGCCCGTATAGTTACAGGTTGTGATGCATCCCATCGTGTTCCTCAGAGATAATATACTGTGGCGAAGCTAGGGCTCCAAACTAGGGCAAGCCCAAGATATGGTTTTGTTGTTTTTAGCAGTTTTATAAAAATACACCAATCTTGATCTGTCTCCACTCTTCAGTTTCATATTCAGTGCTGTCGAGGACGTGTTTAACAAAGCACACAGAAGGCATACTACTGCTAGATAGATTGTATGACATATCAGCAATTGCGTACCTTCAATGGCTTTGAAGAAAGCCGTTTGGGTTTGCTTGAGCGAAAGAAAAAGATATTTACATACAATACAATACATGAACAAAAGAAACGCATGAACAAACAACAAATTATTTACGCATATACAAAAATTACGCATGTACAAAATTAAAACAACAAATTATTTATATTCTAAATCGAATCGTCTCTCTTTCTTAAGGAAAGATTTAATTACGTCCGCGTAAAATGTTGGTGAACGTTTTAATTGTACCAATAACTGTTTTTCAATTGCGATAATTGATAAGTCTGAAAGACGCTCTTGACCTTGTGTATTTCTCAAATAAGTATGGATGCGCTTCAGAGATGAGAAAGCACGTTCCGCGGAGGAACTTGTGGCTGGAATAGTTACGACAAGATAAGCTAACTTTAAAAGCTGGGGAAAGGCCTCTTCAAGACTATTTTCGTTTATAAAGTCAATGAGTTCGAAAACATTGCGGTATTTTAATTCAGGGGAGGAATACAATGAAATCAATTGGTTTTTCAATGTTTGTTTATCAAAATGGTTTGCGTAAATTTCAAATAATGAATCTAATGCCTCTAAAAGAAAATCTGAACGATATTTTAAGAATAGTTTGTTGTTGAACTATAGGAAAAATTTTAATTTGAAAATTTCAGAATATCGGCCATTAATTTCTGAAGATATGTTATCAATTATTTCAACAAAAAGTCGTTTGTATTTTGTCTGAGCACAGCGCACATTGCGTTTCAAACGAGGAGCAGAGTTATTTTGCAATGTGTTTTTTTAAATGTGATCAAAATCTGACTGAAATTCAGAACGTAACCATGTCTGAAACTCCTTTATTTTATTACTGCAATAACTGACATTAACTTGTGATTTTTGTAAAATATTGTACAAGCAGTCGGTTTTTTCAAACACCCGGTGGAAAATAGAAAGAAAAAATTGAAATTAAATGAACGCAATGTGTTTTCAAAATTCTCGGCGGCCAAGATCATATCGCCATCCCAGTTCTGCGGATTGTCGCATATATCCGAAAACAAATTAATCAAATTATCTTTTGGTTCGAATACTGTATTCACAATTCGTGACGTCATAACCATAAAAAGACGACCGTTTTGTGCTGTTATTAAAAAAATTAAATAAAGCCTGAAGGGCTGAAAAAAAAGTAATGACTTCCCCAATCCTGTTACAAGATTTAGATAAAACTAATGCCAAAATGTGTGCATTACACCAAATATACATGGCTTGGGGACAAACATCTTTAACTTTTTGTTGCACTCCATTTCTGACACCGGACATTTTACAAGCAGTTAACAGTTTTGTGGTGCAGTCATGTTTGTTTAATAATTCCAATATGATATTACAAAATGTGTCTGCTGTGCGACTTTCAGGCACATCTACATACCCCATAAAACGGTCATGAATATCGTTTCCATAATAATATCGGAGAATCAGACACAATTGCTCTCTGTGACTAACATCGGGAGTTTTGTCAATAATAATTGAAACGAATTTTGACAATTTTACTTCGTACTCGATGCGAGTTTTCATTACATCAGCGACAGAATGAATAATGTCATTTTGGATTGTACTAGATAAATAACTCGGCCGTTTGTCGCTTTGTTGATGCTGCATATGTTTTTCTAACACGAGATCGTACTTTGAAAGAAGCGATACAAGTTCTAAAAAATTGCCTCTATTTAATGAAGTTTTCGACTCATCGTGACCTCTGAAAGGAAGTTCTTGTTGTGCTAAATGGCAAACAATATCGACTAATCTTTGAAAAACACTACAGTTGTGATCAACATGCATGTTGTGTTTTGTAATTTCCTCGGATAACTGACGCGACAAAGATGTTTCAATCCGATTTTTTCCAAAATTACTAAACGAAATTACCGCATTCATGTGTTTTTGAGAATTCATATGCCTTTTAATGGCTCCAGATAAGTTATTTAAATCATCATATCCAGTAGTATTCCAAGCTGTTTTTTCGTTGGAAAAAAATATACAGCACCAGCAGTACAACTTATTGGTATGTGAGCAGCCAACAACCCAATGAGTTTTGTAAACAGATCTATTAAATTGCCGTTTGTGAGTTTTACTTGTTTGAGAAATACATAGATCAGACGTTGGTTTCGGCGTGGATATGAGCTATTTTTTCTCAACAAAGTTTAAAGATTTTACTTTTTCCTCGCCGATTAGCACTTTAACACACTTCAATTCATCACAAGGAACACTATTATTCTCCATGTTCACTAAAAATCTTTAAAAAAGTATAAACTTTCAACTGATGTTGTGACCAGGATTAAGAAAGGAATGCTTCGGTGGTTTGGTCATGTAGAAAGAATGAACGAAGAAAGAGTGACAAAGCAAATTTATGCTGCAGAAAAGAACGGCAGAGTCGGAAAGGGACGCCCTAGTCGAAGGTTTATCGACCAAATTGGCGATATATTGAAAATGGGCCTGATTAGGAGTACCCTTAACCGACGAGCGTGTATGCGTAGATATATGGATGTAAAGGAGGCGAGAGAGGTGTGCTAGGATCGTGCCAAATGTAAGTCCGTAGTCTCTGCCTACTCCTCTGGGTGACAGGCGTGAGTGTTTATGTTTGCAATGTGCAAACATTGAAATGTGAAGTGCACTGCAAATGTATCGCCCGAACGCCCCCACTCTCGGCAACTTCACACTAAAAGCCTGGCTTCTGCGTTCCATATTAATTGCTATATAAACAATCGTAGTTATATTTCACTATAGAACATTTTGCCACAGGTTAGAAAGGGAGCGATCGTCTTTTCGAAAGCCCGGTAAAAAGCCCACGCGTGCGAGAGAGACGACTAATCGACAGCAGTATCGCACAGTTTTGCCGCGTGTTGACGTTCGAGGTCACGACCTGTGTATATTGTATAACAGAGAAACGTGCGAAATTTGAAATAGTTTGAAACAGTTTATGAGTTATTTTATTAGTTGATATTATTGATTGAGCAGTTTGATAGGGCAAGCCTGGCTTCTCGGCTTCTATGGAGGCTTCGCTACCGATAATATATCTGTAGATTTTTTTGTTTCAAGTTGGTTGCCAAACAAACGCACAGTCCACCTTATGGTAAACTGTGTTCGTTTGTCACCTCAATTTAAAAAAAATATCTTTGAAAGATAATAGATTAGAAAAGCTGATAAGGATGAAAGAATATTATTAAAAAGAATAATTTTACCACTCATACATATTTTATATGTCGTTCTTTTTCTAGGTTATAAATCATCTGGGCATTGTAACTTTATCGTACTTGGCAGCAATACCGCTATCTTTAATGGTTGAAGTTCCTTTAACAGATTGATAAAGATATTGTTTCAAGATACTCCGGTGATGAACAAAAAGAAGCTGTAATAAAAATAATTCTTAAATATAATAAGTGAATCATTTAAGAGATAAAAAACAAGGCAGGCGAAAAATGAAAATATATAACTAAATATACAAAATAAATACTTTTTGTGTTTTCTTTATTAAGACCAAAAAAATTTTCACAAGCGATGCTCACTTATCATCGTATCCGAGATTGCTTCCTCTTCTATAAAAAAAACTTATACTTAACTAGAACACGGCAGCAGCGTCTTCCTAATATCAATAATAAAAATCTGCCGTTGCCGACCCGCCTGCCAAGCGTGATGCCCCAATGAGGCAATGTGTTCTGTACTATGTTGTACTTTGTTCCTTGTAACTTTTAGGCTGTAACGGTAACGGTAAATAAAAATTCTTTATACACGCATGTTTTCTGTCGATATTTACCTTCACCAAGCTAGTGATAAATCAGCACTTAAAATTATTGCAATTAATAAATTATAGGAGCCGGCGAGAATCGAACCCTTGCTGTAAATTTTATACCATTATAGTCAGTGGGGGTCGAAGTTTGTTAGCACGCGTGCTAGACGAACACTTATACTTATTCCCTGAACCACGCAGTACCAAAATACAAGCTAATATATATCATAGTTCCTCGTTAAGTAATTAATTCATAAATTACAGTTTCTTTTTTTGATTAAGGGTGACAACTGAGCACACAATCCAACTGATGGTAAGTAGATGCTGTGGCACATGGACATCTACGTTTATCCTCGATTAAGAATCAAAATGCAGATGCGTTGTGACCCCCGAGGACAAAGATGGAATGCCTCGTTTCCAGTAAAATGGGTCTCCGGTTCTTTACACTCACTATACGAAACACAGCAGCATTAAGCTGCTATTTTACGCTGGTATTCTGTGAGAGCGTGGTCTTACCCTGTTCGAGCTGACCCAATCGTGCTACTACCATAATATTGCTGCAGCCTAGCTCTACCACGTATAAAAGGCCACTCATAAGACCATTGTGGCTATGTTCAATAGGCCTCTCCATGATTGCCTCATACCCCTATATTATCCCCTCGGATATTTCGCAATTTTCAATTAAATATTTCGCAATTAAGCATAAATTGAAAGATTATTTTTGTCGCCAAACCACACACATGTTTTTATTGTTTTCTTGCAATCCTGTCCATCCAAAGGTTGTCTGGAAGAGATCGCTCTTAGCGATAAGACGGATTGCAATACAGTTCAGTTGAACATAGTGAATGTTCGGAATGCGAAAACTAGTGCGTAGTACATATATATCAATGGAAAGAATACTTTGATATTCACCTATGTTACACATTTTAATGTTAGTTTTAGCGACCAGTAGTTTCCTCTAGTGATGGTTATTGGAACATTCCGCGAGCAAGTGTTGTATATATCTGCTATTGTGTTGCATGTTTCGTGTTCCGCATACTGACATTACTCAGAGGATTAAACACAATAATTATTTAATTTGATACTTTAAATAAAAGCCGTCTACTATTACTATTTCTGTATTTGCTAAAATAATGCTGGACGTTGTGAAATAATATCTTTTATTTACAAGTAACTGGTATCTATCCGGCGCGTTGCTGCCGCTGTTTAGTTAGAAATAATAATAATTTCATTGAAATTGAATGATACTATTAGGTCCTTACATATGAAATTAGCGTTTTGTCGTACTGACCACTTTGATCTGAAATATCTCCTCTTTGGTTAAAAATTCCAAATTCAAATTTATAAATTCATTTAGCTGGTACATTTGAGTTTTGAAAACAGTTATTCATTTGTTTTTTCCTCATTATTTTATTCTTTGGCGTAGCTTATTACCGCACAATGGAAAACATGAAATATCGGTATATTTACGAGTACGAGTTCTACCGTGGCACCAGTGCTACAGAAACAGCTCGAAAGATTAATAATGTGTACGGCGCTGGTGTCGCAAAAGAAAACACGGTACGTTTTTGGTTTCAACGTTTTCGTTCTGGAAATTTCGACCTTCAGAACCAACCCCGTTGACGGCCGGAGACCAAAGTGGAAAATGAAGAATTAAAGGCTATTGTGGAAGCGGATCCATCACAAAGCACTTCAGAGATAGCTGCAGGCTTCGGGGTAAGTGATAAAACTCTATTAATCCACTTGAAGCAAATCGGGAAAGTAAAAAAAAATTAACGATGGGTACCTCATGAATTGAGTGAATCGAACTTGCAAACACGCGTCGACTGCTGTGTTACTTTGCTCAACCGAGACAATAATGAAGGGATTTTAAATCGAATCATTACTTGTGAAGAAAAGTGGATACTGTACGCTAATCGGAAGCGCTCGTCGCAATGGCTGAACCCTAGAGACCCAGCCAAATCCTGCCCTAAACGAAAATTGACTCAGAAAAAGTTACTTGTGAGTGTTTGGTGGACTAGCGCCGGTGTCGTTCACTACAGCTTTCTAAAATCTGGCCAAACGATTACGGCAGATATCTATTGTCAGCAACTGCAAACCATGAAGGAAGAACTAGCTGCTAAACAACCGAGATTGGTCAATCGCTCTAGGCCACTGCTGCTTCACGACAACGCAAGACCACACACTGCACAACAAAGAACCACTAAGTTAGATGAGCTACAATTGGAATGTCTGCGACATCCACCGTACTCCCCGGATCTTGCTCCAACAGATTACCATTTTTTCCGGAATTTGGACAACTTCTTACAAGGAAAAAAATTCAACTCCGATGCGGCAGTCCAAACCGCCTTCAAAGAGTTTATTGATTCTCGCCCCCATGTTTTTTTAGTAAAGGGATCAATGAACTACCTATGAGATGGCAAAAGTGCATAGATAACAACGGTGCATACTTTCATTAATTAAATATATTTTACAAAAAAAAATGACTTTATATTCCTCCCGTACAAAACGCGTATTTCATATGTAAGGACCTAATATATTATAACTTTCAAATAAATTTGTCTGTACGATACGCGCGCCACCTACTGTAAGTTAATTGTACTACCATTTGCCTATAACCTTCGCACAAGTGCATGCAATAAGTTGACAAAGTTTAATCTCAATCTGATGAACGCTTAGACCATTATGGTGCAAGGATGAACGGTATGCCTGCGCATAAAATACGAACAAACAAATATTAATTTTTATATATTAGATTTATTTATGACATTTTACTATTCGTTAACGATGATTTGCTGCACAACGAATAATATACAAGTAAAAAGTAACAAAAATTTCAGGCTTTTATTAAAATTATTTACAATAATTTTTACACACTATTGGCACATAAATTAACACTAAACTAATTGACCAGAATCAGATTTTTATATCTATACTGTTATTGGGATTATTAATAACTTTGTTATTCGAAATGAACTACTCGTACACATCACTCTTAAAACTTTTGTGAAACACCCAATAAATTTTTTTTTTTTATTTTAAATACGTGTTTAATTTAATAAATGTAAGTTGTATTTATATTCTGAAATTCGATTTCACGAAACTATGCATAACTTAATGCTTTATCATAACTGGATTCAATCAATAATTAATGACGTTAATTTTCAATCTCCGTTATAACCCGTTTACTTTTTGATTTAATTCATTGTTTTATTGTAAAATCATTATTCTATTGTTTTATTGTAATCGGAACTAGATTTTTCTATAAATTTTTATTTATAATAATATTTAGCTATATTTTTATAAATATTTTTATTTAGAAAAATATAGCATTATCAATTATTTCTTTATTTATTCAAAATATTTAAAAAAAACTTATACACAAAAATGAAAATATTTAGGCATCCAGCAGAAACCACGCACGGTTTAATTGCTATGGTCTATCAACTATAAATTACTAATGGTAAATTTATAGATTTATTAAGAAATCACAAAGTATATTAATAAATTTATAAATTTGTGATAAATCGGGTACAAACACATCAAATCATGCAATATACAGTAAATTATCTTATCATCTAATATACTATTTATATATTATACTAACCTATAATAATACAACATACTATAGTATATACATTATACACATAACATACTATACCGACCACCTAGTTGTTTGATTAGAACAGTACAGTTGTACAGTTGCTTAACATAGTTAGGAACTATTGCTTTTAAGATTTTTAGTTTATTTTATAAATTTCTTGTCTATAATTTTTATAGGTTCTGCTATAGCTACTTAGTCCATAATTTATTATTGAATTTGCTAACGCCAAATATAAAAGTCCCAAAGTTTGGTAAGGAATTTTATACTTAAGTATTGTTAAGTTACTAAGTATTGCTCTTAGTTCGTTACAATGTGAATAACATGTGGTCTCCAGTTAAATTACATTAAATTACATTCTTCTTTACAGTTCTCTTTTTTAATTACTATTATTATTAAAATTATACCACGTTAGGTCTCCTAATATGCGCAACTAAATCAAATTTCTGCGGAGTCGGTGCTGTTTCCTGTGGAGGAGGAACGACAGGCGGGGTCCTGACACTAGTCTCAACTCCCATTACGGCTTTCCACAGCTGTATCATGGGTAACTCCACCAGAAGACACAAGGGAATTGACACTATGTATGTTAACACTGATGCTGTTATCAGAAGCGATATCTGCAAATTATAAAATATTAGTATAAAACTTCATAGTGATTTCTTAAATTTACATGAACGCTACACATTGAATGAAACTACTGATTTTCACATTTTTACTGATTTTATCGCGTTTAATTAATAAAATAAAAAATAAGTATCTTTCACATGACTAGTTGTGTCAAATACTTTCAGTACCCCCGTGACAATTTTTTATAGAATAAGGATGAAAACGAGCACACAGTCCACGTGGTGGCAAATGGATGGTACTCGTATGGCCCATAGACATCTACATTTATCCGCAATTAAGAATCAAAATGCAGATGCATTGTCACCTCGTGAGGACTAAGATGGAATGCCTCGTTTCCAGTAAAAAGGGTCTCCCGTTGTCTACACTCACCATACGAAGCGTAGCAGCATTAAGCTGCTATTTTATGGTATCCTGTGAGAGCGTGGTCCTTAATCGGTCGAGCCGACCCATAATATAGCTGAAGCGTGGCTCTAACACGTATAAATATATATATGTTTAGTCGTGACCGTTGGGAATAATTAGTAAGTTAATCAAACGCGACAAAATCCGTATTTAACTAGTTTCTGTCAAAAAACTTCTTTTTTTATTAATCAGCACTAAAGGCACCCTTTGTAGAGAATTTGCCTTAATCGTCTGCTTGTCGAGCGGATTCAAGACCGCAGTATCAGACTTGAGCACATTCCGTCGCCTGTCTGGATATTTTACAGCTGGCGTGAGCGAGATGGCTACAACGCCATCTATAGGAAACTATACGATTTTTCTGGTACTTCCCATAGTCGCCGCTTACGACACCCACGTGACGAAATGTGGTGATGGATTCATCACCGTCACATTTTATTTCTACTTGCATACATTGCATGCCGTTAGCAGTTAAAGATCATCAAAACTCCACTGCTGAACATAGACCTCCCCATATCCCCCTGTACACCAGAAAATGTTCAAAATTTGACAATCAACAAGGTTAAAAGTTTTATTAAAGAAAAATTGTGCAAAAAGGGTTATTATAATGTCAAGGGATACATGAATGAAAATAACCCCTGGGAATGTGGTGATCGCCACCATGCTGGTTCATAATAAAATTCAAATAAAAATTGTACAAAATTATTGTAAATTTATACATGTTTAAAAAAATCCACTGGGGTTCTTCCCAGGACAGTGGTATTTTGCGAAACAGTGATAAATAAAAAAATGACTTTCAATAAGTATTAAGTAATAATGTATATTGAATTTTAAAAAAAATCTATTCTATTGTAACAATTCATAAATTGTTTCATAGGGGTGATTTTTGCTACAGTTGTCACGGTTGGCTGGCGGATTGGCAACCGCAGTTTTTTATTTTTTAGTTGTTGTAGAGAAGACGCTGCTGCCTGTCTACTGGTTTATTTACCTCTGTCGCCCCTTTCGACACTCACGAAACGATATGGGGTAGTGGATATTCTTACACCGCGACTACACGGTCATATTGCTTGATCGTTAATTAATTATTATCTAAAGTATATTATGAATTTAGTATGGAAGTATTATAATGGATTTAGTAATGATGATGATGAACGTCAGTTATTGGGTAATAGAATTTTACTATTATACCGAACGTCAATCATCTACCTACGTGAAAAAAGTCTCTGACAGGTTATTCGGCAAGTTTTAACGCCTATTTTGAACATTATTTTTATAACTTACCATGGAAAGTACAGTCGCATGACCCAACTGTGTGTTGCTGGCGAGCGTGAGGCGAAGAATGATGAAGTGAATTACATAGGCGCAGTATGACAGCCTTCCGAGGAGATGAAAGCCTCTCCATTCTAACAGGTCGCGGAATAGAGCTGGAATAAGAAAACACAAAAACTTTTAAAATAAAGAAGAAATGTAAAAAACATGCGTGAGTATCGTGAAACACTCGGTTGGAACAAAGTTCCTTTCGTAGTATATTATCATTGATTAACAAATACAAATAACTGAATTACTAGCGTCTATTAAAATAAAGCGTAATTTAAAATAAAACAATATTTCTTTCAATGCAAGATAAGAAAAAGTGCGAGGGGGATGGATATTATTCCATCTCGCTTCCTTATAGCTGCCAAGGGCGCCAAGGCCGTCTACACTACGCAGAAGGGGTCATAACGGAAAAATCTTACACTTTTTCTCGCCTAGCCCCCATTTGCCAAATTCATACCGTCCGATAAGGAACTTCGTTCCAAAAGCATTCGTATGCAGAAAAGTGACTAAATTAGATGACTATTTAAAAGATATGAATGCGAGGACAC
Source organism: Parnassius orleans (assembly GCA_029286625.1). Classification (NCBI taxonomy): domain Eukaryota; kingdom Metazoa; phylum Arthropoda; class Insecta; order Lepidoptera; family Papilionidae; genus Parnassius; species Parnassius orleans. Next base: position 521,663 of record JAGSMP010000199.1, read on the forward strand.
TTATGTATATTGTATAAGGTTAAATTGTAACTGTTGAGAGAAAAATAGTCTACTTGACTTGTTAGTTTATTGTCGTTTCTTCAAGGTCTCCCAGCAGTAGGAACTTGTTGAAGCGATTGCGTAGCTTTTGACTTTCAAAAGGTGCTTCGTAAAAGCCAATTTTCATTAAAAATATTCGACTTTGACTTAAGGACACTAAAATTACGAAAAAGTTAGTGTCAAACACCGCACATGCACCAGCGTCTCAATACGTAAGCCTTGATACCTGTCTATTATAAGAAGAATAATTAAAATCAATTCTACCATTTCCGGGAATGAGGCGTTCGCGTCCGTAGGTTTTGACCACCTAACCCTAGGCCCACCCTACACGTGTCCCCCGGGTGGTGCTAAACGAGCGACAAAGCCGAAAGTATAGACTCGGCTCCTCGTCGTATGGTAGCGGCGTAAAAGCTACCAACCCTTAGTTCGCACCATGAGCCAGCAAGTAAAAGAAATGGCCCCGAGTTCCCGGCGCCTCTTTAATGGGGCAGGGGTGCGAAAAATCTCCGGGAGGAAAACCGGTGACGAGGTTCGCCACACGTCACGTTCTGTCTCCCGGAGGGGCGAAAAGTGGATTGCGGAGGCCCGTCTGGCTACACTGTGAATGAAAATATTATTATGTTAGGAGATGTTTATGGAAGGGTTGGGGTGAAGAGGTCTGGTTATGAAAGGATATTAGAAACGTTTGGCGATGAAACTATAAATGAGAATGGTGAAGACCTCCTCACCGTATGTGTGGAAAAGAATCTTTTGTTGCGAACACTTTCTTTCGCCATAAGAGGATTCACATGTATACATGGGAAAGAGGTGATGATAGAAGAATGATAGATTTCATAATTGTGGATGAAAGAATGTGGAGCGCAGTGGTAGATACAAGGGTTTACGGGGGGTCCAACGTAGGGACGGATCATTACTTGGTCTTATGCCGAATTAATGGTCTATTCAAGCGTTCGCGGCATCGGACATCTGTGTCTACCACTGCGTTACAGCGTATAAGAATAGAGAGGTTACAAGATGAAGGTGTGAAAGAGAAGTTCAAATGTAGACTGAGAGAAAATATAAGTGGTATGGATGAATTGTGTATGAATGATTTAGGCTTGGAGACTGTGTGGTATAATGTCAACAAAGGTTTGGTGGATGCAGCCACCGAAGTATGTGGTGTAAGTAAGAGAACGAATGAATGGAAAAATAATACGTTGTGTTGGGATGATGAGGTACGGATGGAAGTTGAAGCAAAGAAGAGAATATGGCTAGATTTACTAGCAACTAAAGCTGGTAATTCTAACGGTTTGATTGATGAGATTGAAAGAAAAAGGCAGACTTTAGACGTATAAATAATAGAGTAAAAGAAGTTGTTGAAAGGAAAAAGCAAGAAAGAACGGATAAGAATGATAGAAGGATATCTGATAACTTCCAGGCAAATATTAAAATGTTCTGGAAACTCGTAAGAACTGCCAGGGGAAATTCAATACAGCCTAGAATGAATGCTATACGAGACGAGAATGGCTGTATGCTGAATGATGAAGTTTCTAATTTAAAGAGATGGAAGGAATACTTTGAAAGCGTGTTTATGAGTGAAGAGTCTTCTGAATTAAGTGAAATAGAAATTCCGAAAGAAGTGGAGAGAGGTAGGGAGATAAGTGTAGATGAAATAATGAAAGCAATGAAAAGCATGAAAGCAGGTAAGGCAGCCGGATATGATAGAGTATCACTCGAAATGCTAAGGGCTGGAGAGGGAGTGGTGGCAGGCCTGCTGTACACCTTGTTTAATTTATGTTGGGAACTGAAGCGGGTACCGGAAGACTGGTGCAAAGCCGTTATAGTTCCAATATATAAGGGAAAAGGGTCACAGCAGGACTGTAAAAACTACCGTGGCATTAGCTTGCTTAGCATTGTGGGTAAACTGTATGCTAAGGTGTTAATTGAAAGAGTTATGGAAGTAACTGATGGAAAAATTTGGTATGGGCAAGCTGGATTTAGAAAGGGGATGGGGTGTACGGATCAAGCCTTTTCCATGCGCATGATTGCGGAGAAGTTTTTGGCCAAAAACCAGAAAGGGTTTTGTGCGTTCATGGACTTGGAAAAGGCTTATGATAGAGTGGACAGGAATGTGTTATGGCAAACACTTAACTCATTTGGTTTGAGCGCTGGTTTGAGCGCTGGTTTGACACAGGCATTAAGGTCTCTTTATAGGGACTCTAGTGCTTGTATCAGTATCAATGGGGTCTACTCGGACTGGTTTGGCATTCAAAAAGTTGTCAGATTGGGCTGTTGTTTAACCTGTTTATGGACAGTTGTTTGCAAACTTTGAAAGTTGAAGAATGTGGGTTGAGAATGGGTGAGTTAACCGTCAAATGCCTTTTGTACGCCGATGATCAAGTCATATTTGCATCGTCGGCGGCCAAGTTGCAAATGATGGTTACTTTAATGAACTGGTCATTAAAAGAAAGGGGTATGAAAGTGAACGCAAGTAAGACGAAAGTGGTTGTTTTTGAAAGAGAAGTAAGTAAAACGTTATGTGAAATAAGAATAGAAGGGGAGATGATTGAGCAAGTGGATGAGTTTGTATATTTGGGATGTTTATTTAGCAGGGATGGTAGATATGATAAGGATATAGAACGACGAGTGAACGCAGGAAATAGAGTGAATGGGGCTCTACACGCTATTGTGAAGAGTCAGAATGTGTCAAAAAAGGCACGTTTGGCTATTCACAATGCTGTGTTAGTCCCTACTTTAATGTATGGTAGTGAAAGTTGGGTCTGGCAGAAGAAGCATGAGAGTAGAATAAATGCTGTAGAAATGCGGTCATTAAGGAGTATGCTAGGGCTGAATCTGAATGACAGGGTGAGAAATAGTGTGATAAGAGAAAAGTGTGGTTTGCAAGATGACGTTTTGACCAGGATTAAGAAAGAAATGCTTCGGTGGTTTGGTCATGTAGAAAGAATGAACAAAGCAAATTTATGTTGCAGAAGTGAACGGAAGAGTCGGGAAGGGACGCCCTAGACGAAGGTTTATCGACCAATTTGACGATATATTGAAAATGGGCCAGATTAGGAGTACCCTTAACCGACGACCGTGTATGCGTAGATATATGGATGTAAAGGAGGCGAGAGAGGTGTGTCAGGATCGTGCCAAATGGAAGTCCGTGGTCTCTGCCTACTCCTCTGGGTGACAGGCGTGAGTGATTATGTATTATGTATGTATGTATGCCATTTCCGAGAAACCATACACGTCGAATATAGTATCTCCTCGTTTTTCGACCACTCGGTCAAAAAATCAAATAGTGCTCTATACTCACATTTACACCGACTGAAGCAGCCCAATATGAATATGTTAAAAAATATCGCCACTAAAGTTCTGTCCAATGCCGCATAGAGCACCGACATCCACTGAGGCGGCGGGTTGTCCGCCAGGAACACCACCCCCGTCATCACCACGCATCCTCCCAAAGTCAGAGACGCGTGGAACAGTATATTGAATGGCTGAAGAGAAATTATACCAAAAGCAGATTACTTGAGAGAAAATAACACAGACTAAAGGTGCTCAGCTCAGGGGCTGAGCGCTCCCTGTAAATTTTACAGTACGCGAGCAACCGGGTTCGATCCACGCCGGTACCAATGAAATTGTTAATTGCAATTTTAAAAAGAAGGAAAACATCGTGAGGAAATCTGCATATCTGAGAAATTAATAATAAAAAAATATTTTGAAGACATGTGAAGTCCGCCAACACGCATTGGGGCAGCGCGGCGGAAACTTCCTTGCCCCAAAAAAGCCTTCTCAGAAGTGAGAGGAGGCATGTGCACAGCAGTGGGATGTATATAGACTGTAACTTTAAGTTTTAAAGGTGAGTATGTTCGAGTTTTTAAAACATCTCTTGACAAATATAACTTTGTTAATATGCCTTGCTAAAAATAACCTCTAAAGACACACACACATACACACACACACACACACACACACACACACACACACACACACACACACACACACACACACACACACACACACACACACACACACACACACACACACACACACATAAACAATTTCAGACATTCTATCTGTATTTCCATAGAGATTGTATTTATCAGTGGGATGGAGGCCTGGTAATCCATAATACAGATTTGTTCCTACTTTGGACACCAGTCCCCCGCACAGTATTTGTGTGTTTCTTTCAGCTGTGTACAATCAGATTGTGAGAAATAAATAAATTAACCAACGTATATTATGAACATAACTCATTTTAATCTTATAGCTGTTATCAGGAAGGTTACTGCCCATCTCCTGATAGCAATAATATATATAGTTTCATAGGATAGGATCTATTATGTGCCGTCATTTATATTTAAGATAATCAACAAAAACTATTTATTTCATCTCATCAATTTTTCGATTTAAAAATTCCAAGGTTCTCGGATAAACTATAGCCCAAATCAATCCTGGCATTGCTCTCTATCTGTTTGTAATAAGTCTCAATAAATAAATTACGTGGTAGAGCCATGCTGCAGCTATATTAATAGTATAGTTGTAGCACGAATGGGTCGGCTCGACCGGGGAAGGACCACGCTCTCACAGAATACCAGCGTAAAATAGCAGCTTAACGCTGCTGTGTTTCGTATGGTGAGTGTAGAGAACCAGAGACCCTTTTTACTGGAAAAGAGGCATTCTATCTTAGTCCTCACGGCTGACAACGCATCTGCATTTAAATTCGCAAATGAAGATAGATGTAGATGTCTATGGGCCACAGCAACCACTTACCATCAGGTGGACTGTGTGCTCGTTTGTCACCCTTATTCTATTAAAAAAAAATTTGTTTCATTACAGTTGGTTCAGCCATACTGAGAATTAGCCCGGACAAACAGATAGACAGACAGTTCGACAGACAGACAGACAAAAATTTTAAAACTTGTTACTCATGTCTTAATAGCATGCAAATAACTCCCTCAGCTAAATAAAAGGCAGTTATTTCGATATTACAGATACACACTTCAATTCTATGTATATGTGTAGATATTACTATAGTATAGATTGTAATTAACACATTACCTTATTATCGGCTAATTTTATACCACGAGCTTGGTTATAATAGAATATAAAAGCCGTGGCGATTCCGCCGATATATCCCGCTAAATTCATCCAGCTAGGTAAATATAAAAGCGGCAAAATTTTGGATCCACCAAATAAATTCCGTAATATTCTGAAAAGACAATATTACATTACTGATTTGCAGCATTGCAACTTTTATAAAGCTATATATTGTAATTAACATTAGGTATATTGAAACAGTTTAAGAACAAACTCGGCATATCATACTAAATACATCCATATTTACTAGGAGATAAGACTCCTTTTCTGCTGGGATCTTCCCACACTCTTGCCTATTTCTGCTGCCAAATATCAGTGCTTGCACCGCCATGTTCCGCATTCCGGTCTGGAGGGTAAAGAGAGCCAGTACCATCACGGACTAGAAAAATAAGAAGGACTCCGCACCGCGCGTATTGCAAGTGAATAAAAGGCAGTTAAATACGTAAAGAGAGCCAGTATAAGTACAGGCTGAGAGTGATTAGGTTATAGTAGGACGAAGATGTCCATGAACTGCGGAAGCCAACAGGTGGACTGTAAGTTCCTTTGTCACTTAATTTTAAAAAAAAACAACCACGTGGTTGTGTTATGTAAGTGACATGGCGTACTCCGCCATGTCACTTACATAAATCCTAATTACTGACGTTGCGTATGATTTGCCATTAGCAGAGTCAGTCGTCACCTCGGCACTGTGTTCAGTTTTGGTCTATAGTAATCAGCTCTGACTAGATAAGTACATAACTCTAGAACTAAATGCAACATCTTTATTCAGGTGTTTGCAACTCTGTAACTAAGAAGACAGTATAATCAAGTTTAATACGACTTGTCATTTTCTTTATGGCCCCATTACCTCGAGAAAGAAGGATTATTAAATTCATTATTCACGAGACGAGACGTGAACTGTTTTTGCTGTGTACACAAACTGATATGCTGCAACCGGCTAGTTTTGAAAAGAGCTTCTGGTGCTGGCCTGATGTAGTATAATACTATGTTCCAAGGAGGCCTATGTTCAGCAGTGGACTTGTGATGGGCTGTAATGATTGTGGTGATGAGGCATTGAGATCGGACTTTGTAACCTCATTTATAAAGGTGATAACAATGAGGTCTAAAATCAGTAAATAAAAAAAATTAAAATAAACCAAAACCAATGAAATTATGTTGACACAATCTAGAACTTACAATAAGACGATAAAAGATTTGTAATTTTCGATGAAAACATGCCAGAATTTATCCTTATGGTTCAAATTTACAAATCAATTTAGAACTGTTTGTAAAAACCACTGGCATTGAAAAAACTGAGTCATCTACGATGTTAAGTAAATATTAATCAAATTACGAAATATATAAACCGCGCACGAGGAAATTGCGAATATCAGAACTCACGGCCAATAAAGAAAGCGAACAAATAACCTTAGCATAAATAATTAAACTTTAAAAAAAGTAAAAACCAAATTCATAAACCAAAAAGAATAAAATAATTTCTACATAATTTAATAAATTCTGAAGTCGGGACTTTATTTAAAATGGGCTAACTTATCCTGACAATTATTTATTAGTATTATTATTTATTCTCCTTCTTTTTTGAAGTTGATTAAAATACAAATTATATAAAAGTATTCAAATCAATAATTGTTAATTTCAGGCCACGAATTTTTGCTTGACTGTGTCTTTCTTTTAAATAGGCTGCAGATATCCATGATCTGTAGCCTGCAATCTTAGTCATCCTTTCCTAGCCATCACTATTATAATAAATGTATTGAAAGATTCTTAAAAATCTTACTCAGGAGACTGGGCTGTAATGATAGGCATGAGCTCGAAGATGTAAGTGACGGATCCAGCAGCCAGTGCAGACGCAAGCACAAGAGAACCCAGTACCCATGATGTGATCTTTCTACAGCGCATGACTAGCAGCAGTGTAATCATTCCCAATATGTGGAGCTGCATGTCTGCTGCCAGGTACCTAAAATTTCAACACAGTAAGTTTAAGCGTGAGACATTGGGCTTCACTGTTGACCACAATGTCCTTCAGGCCAAATTTCGGTTGTCACATTACAAGTCTCAACGTAATTTAGCCATCTACACGGGGCAGGATTATAGTGCACAAGTGTGTGTGTGTGTGTAGAAGCACAGGTGCACCCTCCATTCCCTCACTCTTATAGTTCAAAGGGACGTCAATCCGACACAAACAGAAAGAAATCAGGGAAGGGCTTTACATGCTTTTCGAAGCACTAAGATATAACACTGACAATTTCCTGATTCCAGGTTGCTACACAGAATTTTTGACATAAAAACCCAATAACTTATTTTATTCCGACCCGGGACGTTATGATCAAAAGTCGCGCTAACGATCGCAAGACCAACGAGACAGTCTGTCGCTGACCATATAAGGAAACTTAAAGTCGGTCAGCGAGCTATGAAGAGGTATGTCCGGAATTTTTCTGCGTGATAAAATGAAGATATCCACAGTAGAGCCAGAGTAACCGACAAAGCGTCATAGCCCAAAAATCAGTAAGCTAAAGTGGCAATGGGCCAACGATCTTCAACGTGGTAGAGCCATGCTGCAGCTATATTAGTAGTATAGTTATAGCACGATTGGGTCGGCTCGACCGGGGAAGGACCACGCTCTCACAGAATACCAGCTTAACACTGCTGTGTTTCGTATGATGAGTGTAAAGAACCGGAGACCCTTTTTACTGGAAAAGAGGTATTCCATCTTAGTCCTCACGGGCGACAACGCATCTGCATTTTGATACTTTATTGAGGATAGATGTCTATGGGTCACAGCAATCACTTACCATCAGGTGGACTGTGTGCTCGTTTGTCACCCTATCCTACAAAAAAATATAGCTCGAAAAACTGACAACCGATGGGGAATAAAGGTTCTTGAGTGGCAAAGATTTGTGTGTAGGTCGGCTTCAGGTCAGATGCTGAGACGACAAGATAAGACATACGGGAAATCGATGGATGCAGGTGGCTCAGGACCATGATCTGTGACATTCCTTGGGGGAGGCCTATGATCAGCAGTAGACTTGTGAGTATGATACTTGGAGTGTATGTCGCGCTACCCAGATTAAACACCTTGCCCGGTGGAAATATCCACCCGATATCAGAGCCCGAAACCGCTTCTCTTCCTTTTATCTGTACTTCGGTGACGCGCGAGCAATCACAGACTTACGTCACTTAACTATAAAATTAATAAAATTTTCAAATCTTCTGTCTTGTTTTATACGTGGCCCTTTTATTCTATGACGGAGCCATGCTGCAGCTATATTATGGTTGTAGCACAAATGGATTGGCTCGACCGGGGTTCAAGACCACGCTCTGACAGAATACCAGCGCAAAATAGCGGCATAATGCTGCTGTGTATCGTAAGGTTAGTGTAGAGAACCGGAGACCCTTTTCATTGGAAACGAGGCATTCCATCTTTGTCCTCAGGGGTGACAACGCAACTGCATTTTTATTCTTAACCGAGGATAGATGTAGATGTCCATGGGCCACAACATCCACTTGTCATCAGGTGGACTCTGTGCTCACTTGTCAACCTTATTCAATTCTATAAAAAAAGTTATGCAACTTTTACTTGTAAATAAACGTATTAAAGCTTACCAAGTATGTCCCATGCACATTTTGCCGAGCGGCAAATGATTGTGTGCGTAGAGTATGTGGTACCACCAGCGCTCTGCACAGTCGTGAGCCTCGCGCCTGACGAGCCACGACCACTGTGGGCCCGAACCCAGCAGTGGGAACCATGATATTGTGAACCAAAGTGCGAACACTGCTATTGGTGTCAATCTGCGGAAAAATTAACATAGATACTAACAGGCAGGAGGCTTCTGTAATCATGGAAAACTGGCCAATTGCGTGTCGGGCCACGCACAATGTAGAGGCAGGGTTCCGTAGTTGCCCGTCATAATACGTGGGGTTTCTTAATAATGATTGAGTTCGCGGTTTGACTGCTATGACGACTTAAAATGGACCCAAATAGGAAGATGGTAACTGAAGGACATATTTTCTAATCAGACTTATAGGGAGTTGTATTCAAAAAAGATAAAACAAACTTTTCGATTTTAAAAATAATACAATTTACATCAAATCACATTCACATGCCAAGTAAGTACAAAGATGATCATAGTTGACTACTTTGAATGACGGCAGTGCATACTTAGGATATACATATGACCAAAACGAACCTTTACCTAAACCACCACTGCCCTAAATTATCCTGAGGTCGCCCGCGTAAACCAAGAGTGTGACAAATGAAACTGTATGAGGCTATACGATTGTATGAATACTTTGAATGACGTCTACAATAGGTATCAACTAAAAATTAGTGAAAGTAGTAAGTAAGTAAGAAAGATTCCCCCTGCCTATCCCGCAAATGAAAAAGTAAAACTATAGTAGTAATGCATATAAGTCGTTTTCTTCATAAAATGTTTATTTCTTACAGTTTACAATAACATTACAAAGTTATAATGCAGCTAGTTTTAGACCATTTTCTATGGAGTTGTAACGAATTTTTTACTAATCCAAATGCATTTTGTAAGTTGGTCAACTATTACTCGTTAACTTCTTAACTCTACTTAGCTGTGATAGTTTTCCTTTTAACTCTATTATATATACTACTGTCGTGTATACTTTTCCTATTTCCAAGAACAGCGGTTTAGTTGGTAGAGGGGGGACACATGACTCTAATGAAAAATATCACTTAAAAGCTAAATATTTCGCAAACAGACCCCTGAATCGAAAAGATTTTGTTCCACACCCGCAGTGCTTTTGAAAGAACTATCCAACGATAACCCACACGGTGGTATAGACGGGTAAAAAAAAATCATACTCCATTTACTTGTATGGGAGGTACCCAAAATAAAAATGTTTTTTAAGATTTATTTCACAGTTTTGTAGACGTAATTAATATCTATAACTATGTAATTAATATATATAAATTACAGATTTGTAGCACCTAGGGTCTCTGAGTAAAACCGCGGACGGATGGACGGACATGGCGAAACTATAAGAGTTCCTTATTGTGTAACTACGGAACCCTAACTAGAAAAAAAAGAAGGACTCAGCGCCATGCATATCTCAAGTGAAGCCGGTGCGGTGAGATATGCGTGGCGCTGAATCCTTCTTTTTTTTTAGTTCGTGTCTGTAATATTTTTTTCTTCTTGTTCTTCTTCATCAGCCTGTAAAAGCTAAGGTAAAACTTACAGCGAGTGCTTAGTCCTTGAACTACTAGGGCTCTTAAAGTTGCACTAAAATACATTTTCGCTTTACTTCACGCTTGAAATCCCCGAGGGGGAAGGCAGAGTCCAAAAGAGCAGATAGCTACTCGGACTTAGGTGGAAAATTGTGAAAGGTCCCAGTATCCCATTGGTTGCTTTTTGAGACATGCTAGGCAAGTAACACAGTTGGCACATTCTTTTCTTTTATAAGTCCCACATACACGTAGGACATATAAGTCCCAGATCAACATGGGTTATAATTAGAGACGTAAACCAATTAACGAGTAAAGTTTCGTTGCTATTTTAAGTAAACTCGCCAAGTAAAGGTTGCAAGGCATTCCATCTTAGTCGTTGGGAGTAGCAACGGTTAAGTAACCTTATTTAAGTTGGTTGCAGGTCTTCATAAATTGAAGTAGCCACTTTCTAGATTGTTGTGTTAATTGACAATTGACTCATCTGTAGCAATAAAAAAATACATTTTCTTAAACTCCTGTAGATAAGCATTACCTGATCCATCTATTGACAATAGATAGCAAACACTTTCCAAATGTCAGGGGGCTTCTTTCCGAGCAAATGAGCACTGAATAAGCAGTGAGGAAACCGGATAGAGAGAAAAAAGCTTGGAGCCAGAGAGGCGAGTTCAAAACCATCTTCCAAACGAAATGATCGTACATCTGAAAGGGAAAAGTGTTGTTAAAGTTGATGACGACTGAAGTATGGATATGATAAGTAAAATAATATTTCTAAGATAACTTTGCTATGAGGTAGTAGCGTAAGAAAATCCTAAACCCATTTTGTCCCTTCTGTATCGTGAGAGGCAACTATGGGAAATACCAGATAAATCTTATGGCTTCCGATAGAAGATGGTAAAACCAGGTCGTAAGCACCAGACTTAATGTGACTTAATGATACTGGCGAAGGACAGCAGCGTCAAAGGTGGGAGGCGTGTTACTGCGATCGTCAATCCGAAATGTATCTTTTGGAAAAATATTGTAATACATATTTTAGAAAAAAAAATATTTCAATATACTTAAATCTGGCTTTTCCAATATTATTTATTACATATGTTATCAATATCACAAGGTAAAGGTTAACGAGAGTGTAAGTAGTGAATATTCTTTTAAAATAAAAAATAAAACAACTTACTTTTTCGACAAACTGTGGGTTGTCAATATAGGAGTAAACATATACCAATAAAACGTGCGAAAAAATAACGCACTGTATTCCTATAAATCTGAAAAAACGAAGTCAAACATATTAATTGTAAAGTAAACCCAAGTGAATGTAGAAAAATAATAAATTTATATTCAGTCTTTGACTTATTACACCATATTATGCTGCAAAGATTTGCGGTTGCCAACCCGCCTACCAAGCATATCAACTATGGCAAATATCCTATTTGAGGCCTATGGCCTATATTCAGCAATAGACTTTTGATAGGATATAATGGTAACCGCTGCAGAGAGTTTGCTAGTTTAGATACATGAAGGCCGCACTGAAGTTTTGCGTCAAGAGTAATTAACACCTAGAAAATAGTGGAATCGACAGGCTCGTTCCTTTCCCATTCAGAAACAAATTAATCTTCAGATCATTTAGTTAGTTTTATATCCGTATTAATGTGAATTATTGGTGTTAAAACAATGAACTAAATTTGATATAGAATTCTTCACTTCCCAATTGCCGTTTAAGTTAGAAAATCAATAAAGTGTCATCAACAAATAATACTAAATAATTTTTATCACAAGGTAAGGTTAACGAGAGTGTAAGTAGTGAATATTCTTTTAAAATAAAAATAAAACAACTTACTTTTTCGACAAACTGTGGGTTGTCAATATAGAGTAAACATATACCAATAAAACGTGCGAAAAAATAACGCACTGTATTCCTATAAATCTGAAAAAACGAAGTCAAACATATTAATTGTAAAGTAAACCCAAGTGAATGTAGAAAAATAATAAATTTATATTCAGTCTTTGACTTATTACACCATATTATGCTGCAAAGATTTGCGGTTGCCAACCCGCCTACCAAGCATATCAACTATGGCAAATATCCTATTTGAGGCCTATGGCCTATATTCAGCAATAGACTTTTGATAGGATATAATGGTAACCGCTGCAGAGAGTTTGCTAGTTTAGATACATGAAGGCCGCACTGAAGTTTTGCGTCAAGAGTAATTAACACCTAGAAAATAGTGGAATCGACAGGCTCGTTCCTTTCCCATTCAGAAACAAATTAATCTTCAGATCATTTAGTTAGTTTTATATCCGTATTAATGTGAATTATTGGTGTTAAAACAATGAACTAAATTTGATATAGAATTCTTCACTTCCCAATTGCCGTTTAAGTTAGAAAATCAATAAAGTGTCATCAACAAATAATACTAAATAATTTTTATCCCCTACAAGGTAAGGTCAATCATTAATATAGACAAGGAAGAATAATGGACCAAGAATAAAGCCCAGTGGAACGTCCATTGATTGACACAGGCGACCTGGGAGATCTTTTATCATTGATAATCACTTTATAATTTTATTTTGACTGTTACTTAGACAAGAAATACGAATGAATAAACTATTTGTGGATTTAAAACATTATGAATATATTTGCCCAATAAATGAATTACTGACACTGTGGAGTCGAGTTACTGGTATCACTAGCTTGTGATTGTTCCTGGTGTTGCAGACATTATTAAGTTTTAAGAAAATGACTGTTGATGATGACAGTATCTCAAGCCACCCAAGCGGTTAACTCAATTGCAGCGGTTACCAGGTTGTTGCTCCATCTAATGGGGTGCGCCCTACACTTCGCCTATCGGTACAAGGTTACCACGCGAGAACCTTTCTTCCCCATAGGATGTCGGTTCTTCGAGCCATACGACCGGCTCATTGCCACTTCAGCTTACTGATCCGTTGGGTAATGTCACTTACTAAGCAAATACTACTTTGTTTATTGGTATGCAGCATGCTAACAAAGCACAAACATTTACAAAAATTATAATTCTTACCTCGTCGGCTGATTTTTCAATAGTCAGATAAAAGTTATCCATCAAATTAATTATAACCTGACTAAATATAAAAGTGATATAATCTAAATGTTTTATTCATACAACTGTAATTTTTATTTTGTTTATGTTGTATTTTACCTATGAATGACTTTTATTTGACGATTGAGAAATTAGCCCTTAGTCATAATTTGTTTTCCAATGAAGGTAAATATTTGTAAAATATATTTTTTTAGATATAAGTAACATTATTTTTATGAAATTTATTAAAAACACTTAATGATAAAACTGGTTTTAATTCATTAAGATAGCACTCTTCTTTATTTTTTTTGTAATGGACTTGTTTTAATTGCTTACGAGTTATGTCAAACAGTTCCGGACAAGTTCATTTACGAACAAATTTATCATTATAATTTTACAGTATTTATTAGGAATAGAAAGACATTGCGCGGATGTTAGGAATTTATTGTTTTTTAAATTATTGTAAAAAAAATTAATTATTATACTTAAAATTATGTTTATTATACAAGATATTTATCGACAAGTCGAAATAAGATCACTAATATACTTTAAGTTAAGTAACTATTATTTAATATTGACACTTGCTTATTTATAACATAGTACTTATCCTTACAAATTACCTGATGCCTTCCATCGAAGTTAGGTCCTTCATACGATCGTCGTTCCGAGGTTTCAATCTGTCGTATTTCAATATTGCCCAGTTACGCTTTATAGAAAACGCTAAAAGGTATTTGTTGCCTGAAAAAATATAATAATTTAAATAATCAATCATCGTTGCAGCCCATTATAACTACCCTGAATATCCAAAGCCACCTGCTTTTATTTACTAATCAACCCTCTCACCAGGTCGTCACTCAATCTGATGGAGAGCCGTCGTATACTACGCTTGCCCATACGAGTCTTTTTTCTACCGACTTCAAAAAGGACATTAACACAAAAGACAAAAGGACATACTCAATTCGACAGTCTGTTTTTTTTTACGTGTGTTACCTCATAACTTTTTCTGCGTAAACCGATTCGATGGTCCCATATGAATTTGATCAAGGTTTGACCAATAGTTTTTGAGTTATTCTTAATAATTTATATTGAAGTCGGTTGTACAATATTTTTAATTTTTACTTGAAAACTCATTTTTTATTCCTTATCTATCTATTTATTTCTTCTAAGAGTCTCATACTCTTTAGAATTTGGACTATAAATTGACTTAGTCTAATGGTCTTAGTCCCTTTCTACCAAAGAAAATATAGTTTCTGTCTGTCAAGATTCCTGTTTAGGATTCGAGGATTGAGGAATTTTACGCTTCTTTTTGGTGTTATGAGTAGCGCAGAAATCTCTTCTATTACTTTCAACTTCGTAATAATTCATTTTAATTTATAAAACTTCTTACAAACCATCATATTGCGATAATTTCATTTTCTTAAAGTTTCACAAGCTTTTTTCAAAATATTTATCCGTCGAACCAAGCCGAACCTTAAAATAAACAATTGCAATTCCATACGATATTATACTATGGAAATGACTGAAATAACATACGTTATAAAACAATTCAAGAAATTAAAGGCAGACGTTACCACGTAGTGGCGGGGTAAGAATATCCACTACCCCATATCATCCCGTAGGTGTCGTAAGAGGCGACAGAAGGAAACAAATCAGGAGATGGGCTGCAACCCGCTTGCCAAACGTGGCAACTATGGCAAATATCCCCCCTATGAGACAATCTACGGGGGAGATCTATGTTCAACAGTGTACTTTAATAGGCTATAACGGCAAAGGCAGGCGAGTGACTAGATTCCCGTGTACACCTGCTGCACCTTAATACATCCTGCGGATATGATTTCGAAATCCGATATTAATCTGAAACAGAAGAAAAATCGGCCCCCTACCCACCTTCAACAGTCGTGCAGTATTCACCCAAGATATGCAAACAAGTGGCCAATACGGCCAGCACTAGTAATGCAATGCAGATCACTGCAAGAAACCTCGCTGCGCTGGTCGGTCGCCCAGAGTTCGTTGAACTGCACCACTCTGCTGATATCACCTCCGCCTGATAAAATATCATCAGCCTTTGAGAGTGTTTTTCTTCAAGTGCATAAAATAAGTGCCCTACTCTTTTTATGCACTTTTGCTCTACTATTTTTTCTTTAGAATAATGGCTAAATACTCAAACGCTTAAGCCGTTAAGTCTCGCTGTCTCTATCACTTTAAGTCAAAGTGACTGCGACACCACGAGACGTCTTAAAATTGAGTAGTGTTTGAGTATTTGGCCATTAACGATATCTTAAAATTGAGTAGTGTTTGAGTATTTGGCCATTAATGATATCTTAAAATTGAGTAGTGTTTGAGTATTTGGCCATTAACGATATCTTAAAATTGAGTAGTGTTTGAGTATTTGGCCATTAACGATATCTTAAAATTGAGTAGTGTTTGAGTATTTGGCCATTAACGATATCTTAAAATTGAGTAGTGTTTGAGTATTTGACCATTAATGATATCTTAAAATTGAGTAGTGTTTTAGTATTTGGCCATTAATGATATCTTAAAATTGAGTAGTGTATGAGTATTTGGCCATTAACGATATCTTAAAATTGAGTAGTTTTTGAGTATTTGGCCATTAACGATATCTTAAAATTGAGTAGTGTTTGAGTATTTGGCCATTAACGATATCTTAAAATTGAGTAGTGTTTGAGTATTTGGCCATTAACGATATCTTAAAATTGAGTAGTGTTTGAGTATTTGACCATTAACGATATCTTAAAATTGAGTAGCGTTTGAATATTTCAAAATGTAGTTGCGTTGTCACCCCTGAGGACTAAGATAGAAGTAACAACTAAATAGAAAATAAGAAAAAAAGGGTTTCCGGTTCTCTACACCCACTATACGAAACAGAGCAACTGCTATTTTACGCTGGTGTTCTGTGAGAGCACGGTTTTTCCTCGGTCGAGTCGACCCATTTATGCTCTACCATGTATAAATTCTTTTTCCTTTTTTCTATTGTTTCTTTAGGTAGATAATAAAATTAAGTAAAATCCGCCTGCCAAGCGTGACGATTAAAGTCCAATTTCTAGCAATGGACTTTTACGGGATGATAAAATAGAAGAAGAAGAATCTATCCGTAATCTGATTCGAACACCAGGCGGAGTCAATATTTGAACAAAAACTAAAAGTATTTTCTTTTGTAAAACTAAATTACAAAAGAAAATAGTTTAGCTTGTCCACTTGTTTTTGAAAATGCTTCTTAAATATAATATAATCCGTTTATTACACATTTTGGTTTGTATAGTAAGAGTCGAACTCAAGACACATTTATAAAATAGGTTTTATTCAAAAGTACTTGAGAGATCTATAGCACCATGGCCAAAGGCTTGACTGCAATTCTGCAAGTCGCGGGTTTGATTCCAGTTATGTAAAACGCCTCCACAATATGGAAAAAATTCTAAGTGTGTGGATTTATTAATTTATTCATTACAGCTATCAAAGTCCACCGCTGAACGTGGCCTATGATTATAGTCTGTTCGCTTAGATAGTGTCGGTACACCCGGAGGCGCAATTATTTTATTTTTATTTTTTAATTACTGTGTTTGTTAAATAAATGTTTTTCTATTCTAAGAATAAAATAGAATACTATTTTATTGTTATGGTTATTGTAATAAAATACGAATTTAAATAATATACACAAGTTAGGTAGCAAACAAACTTTCACTACGGCGCTTCGTTTTATAATTGCTAATTCTCCTGCGTACGTACGCCGCACGCGGCGACCTTTGATGTCGCGACGGCGCCCTTGACAAAATGCGGCACATGCCAAGGCGGCGCAACACAAAGGCGACCGTATCTAAGCGAACAGACTATAGAAATATATTGCCTCATAAGGGAAATTTTCCATAGTTGCTAAGCGCTTGGCAGGCGGCACCGCAAATGCAGTTTTTATTTTCTTGTTATTATTCGGAAGACCCTATTTTCTGTTTTTCGCCTATATCGCCTCTTACGACACCACGGTGATGATATGGGGTAGTGGATATTCTTACACCACCTCTATACGGTAGGTTACGGTAGTATGTGGATGACGTTTATTAAATGTTAAACGTGTACAAGTTAAATGTACATGGTAGAGCCACACTGCAGATATATTATAGTTATAGCACGAATGGGTTGAATTGACCACTCTCTCAGAATGACAGCGTAAAAAAGCAGCTTAACGCTACTGTTTTTCGTATGGTGAGTGTAGAGAACCGGAGACCCTTTTTACTGGAAACGAGGCATTCCATCTTAGTCCTCACGGGTGACAACGCATCTGCATTTTGATTAGAGAAAAGATGTAGATGTCTTTGGGCCACAGCATCCACTTACAATCAGGTGGCCTGTGAGCTCGTTTGTCACCCTGATTCTATAAAAAAAAATTAGAAAAGTTAAATTTAAATATTGCCCCACCTCAAGTCCATACTGAAGCACACTCTGGTTGACGCAAAGCTGTGCTGCATCACGCCAGTCGCCATCACTGTTCACGGATCCGCACTGTGACACGCACACGCCTCGATGCACTACAGTTCTATTGTAGTGCTTCAATGTTTGCGTTGAATAATCCTAAAAAGAAAATAGTTAAACCGTTAAATATCGGAGGCAGATCTCAGCCTTGGTTTGGTCGCTCCTGTAAGACTGCATTACGCAGTAAGCAGGAGTGCTATCAGGCCTGGGCTGAGGCTTCGGCGGCTCGGGATGTAAACACCAGCATGCTTAAAAAGAAGTATGACTTCGACTCCAGGTCCTTCAAAAGAGTTATTCCCAAGGCAAAGTCAGAGCACATAGGCAGAATTGACGAGAAACTAGTTCGCCTTCCTTCGGGAACCCGTGCATTCTGATCTCTCGCCAAGGCTGTCCAATAGAATATCTGTAAGCCATCACTACCATCTCTGCACAGGGAGGACGACTCACTGGCCCATGCCGCAAAAGAGAAAGCCGACTTTTTAGGCTCCCTTTTTGCATCCAACTCGACTCTTGATGACAGGGGGAACACACCGCCGACCATCCCGCGGTGTGAGTGCTCCATGCCGGATGTGCGGTTCTGACAGCGCTCGGTTCGCAAAGCACTCCTCTCCCTGGACATCCACAAGTCGAGTGGGCCTGACGGAATCCCCCAATTGTGCTGAGAACGTGTGTTCCGGAGTTGGCACCGGTTCTAACGCGTCTTTTCCGGTACTCCTACTCCCTAGGCGTAGTCCCGAAATCATGAAAGACAGCTTTTGTCCACCCGATCCCTAAAAAAGGCGACCGCTCAGACCCGTCCAACTACAGGCCTATCGCCATCACCTCCTTGTTCTCCAAAATCTTGAGGATCACCAGCTGATTAGTGATATACGATGAAAACCGCCAATACGGTTTTCGTCGGGGTCGATCAGCTGGTGATCTTCTGGTCTACCTGACTCATAGATAGGCGGAGGCAGTAGAGTCTAAGGGGGAGGCATTGGCCGTTAGTTTGGACATTGCGAAGGCCTTCGATCGGGTTGGGCACAAAGCGCTTCTTTCGAAGCTCCCTTCCTATGGACTTCCCGAGAAATTGTGCAATTGGATCAACAGCTTTCTTGCAGATCGGAGCATCAAGATCGTTGTAGACGGTGCATGCTCCGACTACAAGCCTATTAACGCTGGTGTTCCACAAGGCTGCGTACTATCACCAACGCTGTTTTTTCTGCATATCAATGATATGTTGCAAACCGGTAACATTCATTGCTATGCGGATGACAGCACTGGTGATGCTCTATACACCGGCCGTGCCAATATTTCTCGGGAAAACGTCGCCGAGTACCGGAACAAACTTGTGTCTGAAGTCGAGTCTTTGCTGAACAAAGTCTCGGATTGGGGGCGACTAAATCTAGTCCAGTTTAATCCTCAGAAGACACAAGTTTGCGCGTTTACCTCTAAAAAGAACCCCTTTGTCGTATCTCCTCAGTTTCAAGGCACTCCCCTTGTTGCCTCAGCCAGTATCGGAATCCTCGGCGTCGACATATCGAGTGACGTGCAGTTTCGTGGTCACTTGAAAGAGAAGGCTAAATTGGCCTCTAAAAAGCTTGGCTTGCTCAGCAGAGCGGGACAGTATTTCATGCCGGCACAACGCCTGCAACTTTACAAGGCGCAGGTTCGGCCTCACATGGAATACTGTTCCCATCTCTGGGCTGGGGCTCCCCAGTGCCAGCTCCTTCCACTTGACCGCATCCAGCGCAGAGCAGCTCGAATCGTTGACGACCGAGTCCTTTCCGATCGGCTCGATTCATTGGCGCTACGAAGAGATGTTGCATCCCTTTGCATTTTCTTTCGCATTTACCACGGGGAGTGCTCTGAGGAATTGTTCGGATTAATCCTAGCCGCCAAATTTCACGAACACACATCGCGGCAGAACTCCCGATACCATCCACACCATCTGGATGATTGGCGGTCCACCACTGTGCGATTTAGAAGATATTTTCTTCCTCGCACAACTTTCTTGTGGAATCGATTACCACCAGCGATTTTTCCGGACCGATACGACTTAGGGACCTTTTAAAAGGCCGGCAACGCATCTGCAATTCCCCTGGTTCCCCTGGTGTTGCAGTTGTTCATGGGCGGCAGTAGTCACTTACCATCAGGTGAGCCGCATGCTCGTTTGCCCCCTCTCCTATAAAAAAAATATAATTTATTTGCATGCAGCTTACTCATATATTTTACCCTTTACCCCTTATACTTTGAGGCGATATATTTTACCCTTTACCGTTACCGTAACAGCCCATTAAAGTCCACTGTTGAACATAGGCCTCCCCCATAGATTGGCTCATAGAGGGGATATTTGCCATAGTTCCCACGCTTGTCAAGCGGGTTGGCAACCAGTTTTATTTTTAATCGTTGTTAGGAAGGCACTAATGCCCATCTCCTGATTTGTTTCCCTCTGTCGTCTCCCACGACACCCACGAGGTGAATTATTTCTTTACCCTTTATAAACCATAAATCGTTCAGTGGATGTCGTAAGAGGCGACAGAGGGAAACTAGAACAGGAGATGAGCAGTAGCACACTCCTGATAACAACTGAAATATATAACAAATAATAAAAACTCCGGTTGCCAAGCCTGCCAAGCGTGACAACATGGCAAAATCCTCCTAATGATGCAATCTTTGGGGAAGCCTATCTTCAGCAGTGGACTTTTATAGGCTGTTATGAAAATAGCACTGATTACGAGGCGGGCGAAATACTGGTCTACATCAGCGCCACAGTACTGCGGTGGAATACGCTGAGTCGGAATCCAATTTTGATATCACATCACCCACGGCCCACGGAGGGGGGTAATTTTCGTTTACTTTATCTTGTAACTTTTTTATCGAAGTTTCCACTCTCCCAGAATTGATTGGCAGAGAATGCCACACAGGCTTTCAGTCCGCCCCTTGAAAGCCTTAAGATGACTACAGTGAGGAATAAATCTATAGAGATAAATAAAATTGAAGTGTCTGTTTTAATGTCAAAATAACAAAACACAATTTAAAAAATTTTTGTCTGTCTGTTTGTCATTTTGTTCCGGCTAATGATTGGTCCGGCTAAGGACCGATTTTCGACGAGGCTTTCACTAGCAGATAGCTGATGTTATAAGGAGTAACTTAAGCTACTTTTATTTTAAAAAATAATTAGAGTTCCGCCCAAAAAACTTAAAACCCTAAATTACACGCGGGCGAAGTCGCGAGGAACAGCTAGTAAATAAATGATATGAGTGTAATGATGCCAATAAAACGAAGCTCACACATAATCTTCGAAACTTTGTGTTTTGAGTTTCGAAGATTATATGTGAGCGATAACAGGGACTTAATCCCACTTCTGATGTCGGAAATATTGGGAATACATCAGAACGTTAATTGTTAAAAATAATAATAGTATGAGAGCGGATGTTCAACTTGCTCTCCTGCTTACGCAATTAATCATTATCAGCAATAAAACAGCGTACTGCACTATACATTCAGTATAGAGCAATTACAGTCCGACCATACCGTAATATGTCCCAGTCACAATTACATAGTAGTTTAACGTGAGGGACGTATTTACATGATAACACCAAAGTATGCAAACCAACAGCAACCCCATCTCATTGTAACACAGAGCAGCCTCTCAGCAACACCATCTTACTTGCCTGCACTAGAAGGTCTCTCGATATACCCTCAATTCCACATATGACGCTCCGCTAGTGACGCAACCTTTCGTTCACTCTCTATCCAACCGGTATTTTATAGACGCGCCGACATATTAATTTTAATCATTGGTCAACGGTCAATCGCATATAGTGAAGAAAATAAGCATTCAAACAGTATTTCTGAAAAACTTCGTTTCGTCCTTCGAGCCGGATCCTAACAGTATTCATTTGAAGTTAACCCAAGTTTTTCCACCGTTAACACGCGCCACCCTTGTATGGTAACAGCAACGCAAACGATAGGACACGCAGATTTGCTGAAATCAGTGTCCAAAATGATGCACTCTACAGTAAGTTACTACTCCGTTCGACTAAGGCTAAAACCAATTAAAGACCTTTTGAACTTTACCCAGAATAATAGTCTTCATGAAACAATAACCACAGCAACATAATTATCTATAGAAATTAAAGAAAACAAAAAATCCAACACGATAAAAAGAGTTAATGTGCTTAAATTTATGAGTATATATTCTTAAACAAGAATAATATAGATACTTGCCATATATGTATAATCTGGACCTGCCCAAGTTTTGTAATATTTTTTATACAAATTGAGGAAGATTTTTCAATAGTCAAGCAAAAGTTATTCATGAAATAAATTATAAACTTACTGAATATAAAAGTGAAATAATTGTATTTTTTAATTCATACAGTTTTATTTTTAATTTGTTTATGTTGTTATTTATCCCAGAACTGAAAAATCGGCCCTTAGTGTGACAAACGAGCATACTATCCACCTGTTAAAAATTGTTGCCCGTAGACATAAATTTTAGCCCTCGATAAGGTATCAAAACGCAAAACTCAAAACGTTATCCCTGTATAATAAAAAAAAATTAGCGAAAACAAATTATATCTAAAATACCTACCTATAATATTGGTGACTTATTGCTTAAAATTTTTTCTGGTTAAGTATAATTTATTTACATTCGGAAGTTCTTTAGGAGCTAACAAATGACAGCAGAAGGTTAGTCAATGACCTACCTTCTTCATACGGAACTTACGTATGTTCCGGCAACATTGACATATTTTTTAATTAGACTTCGCTGTAAAAATAACTAAATATCATTAAATACAATAAGCTAATTATTATAGAATAAGCAAAAATTATGTGTACAAATTGGAATGTTCTAGCGATGATTTTCAGTAGGATCAGAACATTGTGAGCAAAAATTTCTCCGAACTTAACATATAAAGGTACTCTGTGAACTTAACTATGGGCAGTTCGTCGAGTGCAGGGTCAAAGCAAGGACACTGCGGTACACGGTACACCCCTTTGTTCTCGATATGTGTGTTCGAACCGAACGGTTTGCTTTGTCTTTCGTAAAGCCGCGTATCCACCGAAAATGTTGACAACATTAATTATGTTTCCAACTGTTTGCAACTCAACAAAAGTTACCAACTTTTGTTTCCGATGTTTCCGCACCGAATTGAAACATGTCGCCAACAATTTGAGAAACATTTTAGTTGACAACTTGCTGTCTCCACCAAAGTTTTGTTGGCAACAATATGTCTTCAAGTGACGATATTATGCAGGCAGCCGCAGTATTTATAATTTAATGCAAAAAATAAACACCAGTAGTTTTGGAGTTATCCTTAATAATGCATATTAATATTGAAGTCGGTTATAGGCAAAATTTTTAAAAAAAAATTAACTCTCTTCCTCTCTTTTTAAAAGACGTTACCTCCACACTAGGATTTTCTCCTGTATCGCAGGTACAGTTTACGTACATAGAACAGACCTAGAACAATTATTAGTAGGACATACAAATACTTGTTCCGTCTGGGATTCGAACCCGCGGCCCTTGCGCTGCAACTCATTACTAAACCACTGCGCCACGGAGCCGTCTTTTGTCTGTTTCACATTTTTTGCTATTTACAAACATGCGACACGCGACTTCATTATTAATGAGAGTGGCATTGAGAAGTATTAAACTAATATCCAGTGTATGCTGATCTTGCATTAGTAGGCAGTCACTAGTACTGGGAGGTCTACTTACACTAAACGTATTTTTAAGGTCATTGACATTATACGCGAAAAAAATCGAAAAATCAAATTATAAATCTGTAACTATGGCGTCAGTAACTTAGTACCTAATTATCTAGATCTACCTATAAATAATAATATAATTTTGATTACACACATCCCATAATATATTTTGTGAACGACATAAATTAATTAATGTCTCGATTAACTCGTTCGTCCACGTGACAGACATGTTGCCGACAAATGTTTCCAACAAGCGTCTCCACAGAGGGAACAAATGTTTGCAACAAGCGTATTCCTTTGATGTTGCCGCCGAAAATGGAAACACGGTTCCCGACATTGTTTACAAGTTTGTTGCCAACACTAGGTAATTACAGAAACATTTGTAACCAACACGTGTTGACAACACAAAAGTTGGTAACAAAACTTTGGTGGAGACGCGGCTTTATGCGTACAACAAAGAAGTGAAATAAATTGTCGGCGTTTTCGTCCGACTTTCCGTCTTTCCGTCCGATTAAAATCTGAGCGTCTTCAAGGCAAGAAGAACAGGCTTTTGTTACGCTAAGACATTGCGATTTACCATCTAAGGCTTCATGACCAATTATTACCATGTAATCATGTGAATCAAGCACTGACTTATATTAAGTAAAAAAAGTACTGTAATTAAGAATTTAAAATATTAAGTCAGTGTAGTGAAACCCCAGATCTTTTATCTCACTAACACAATCGGTTCCGTGGCGCAGTGGCTTAGCAATGAGTTGCAGCGCTTAGGGCCGCGGGTTCGAATCCCGCACGGAACAAGGAGTTATATGGTCTACAAATAATTATTCCAGGTCTGGATGTTCATCCTTGTACAATTTATGTTTGTGAAGTGCATCCATGATACAAAAGAAAATCCTAGTATGGGGATAACGTTTATAATTGATATGAATCATTTGTGTGTGCTCTTGTGCGTCCTCTCAGCAGCAACAATATTTTTGGCAAGTGTTGAACTAAGTTATAAGTTAGTGATCAATCTGGCTCTTTATTTGACGTTGTGGAGCGTTAGGCTCGTGTATTTTAGGTAAACCATATGACTTCAGTTGTACCATCAGACAAAGTGACTGCATTTTTAGACCTCCTTAACTCCATAAACTCTAAAATATAATTCACAATGGAGTTAGAGGCAAATAATTTTTTAGCTTTTCTAGATGATTTAGATCCAAAATTCTGATAATACCATTAGCCACACTGTATATAGGAATAATTTAAAATAAAAAATTTTGTACAACCGACTTCAATATATATTATTAAGGATAACTCGAAAACTATTGGCCAGACCTTGATCAAATTTATATGGGACCACATGAGAACCACCAGCTGTCAAATAAAAAAAGAGTCATTGAATTCGGTTCACTTAGAACAAAGTTATGAGGTAACACACATAAAAAAACATACAGTAGAATTGAGTACCTCCTCCTTTCTGAAGTCGGTAGAAAATAACCCATATTGAAAGATATTTAAAGGTGATTCACACCATAACTCATCACAGTGAGCTACCGTGGGAAAATCTTTGTATCAGAGAGCACAGAGGATCTCTAACAGAAAACATCTGGTCGCCGAGCTCCAGCACGTCAAGCAAGTATTGCAAGGTAAGAAGCTTCGACTCCCGCGCCTACGTCACAATGACTGAGTGAAACCTACCACAGACGAGCGTATGCCTTCTGTACTACTATATGTCAGAGGAGTCACAGATAAGATTGCCTTCATTTCGAAGCGAGTTTCCATAAAATCTTATACAAGCCGCCAAAGAAGATTAGTCAGTTTTTACCATCCGTCCAGTGTAATATCTATGTACTAAAAACAGACATAGGACACACAAAAAGATCCTAAACCACCTAAAAGATTAAATATAGCTGACATAAAACACCGACGTACCGAAAAGTCTGCAGTCTATGAACATGTTCAAGATCGTCCCTGCCATTATCAGATTTGATATACCACAAATCCCCGCAAAAGAACATCGACTCCTACTAAGGATGATTCGCGAGGTGATTGAAATCAGAAAACATCAAATTTGAATAGATTATTACTGGGTCATTTCTTTATTATTTTAGGTTGGTATCAGGAAGATGGTACTGCTCATCTTCTGTTTAATTTCCCTTTGTCGCCTTACAACCATAGGATGATATGGGGTCGTGGATTATTTTCACCGCCACTACATGGCGAAATTACATGTCATTTGCTACCACTATACACTATACCGTGATCGAGCCACAATTTAACACTACTCGACCAGGAAAGGTCCACTTTCACAAATCACCAGCTTAAAAAGTGCAGCTTAAGAGTGACAAGAACCAGAGACTTTATTTAATGGTAACAAGGCATTCCATATCAGTCCTCGCTTTGCTCCTCGCGCTGCTGCGATGTTGCCCTCTCTGGCCACACACTGCTCTACTCGCGCAATTGATCACTACGCTCCACACTACGTCGCTCGCGTTTGCAATTTTGCACGCTGCCCCAGTTGCATTAACCAATGCACAATGGTTAACTGGGGCAGCATGCGCGCTAAATGCATATTTAGTATAGCTAATTATATCAATGTCATAAAAAAGAAATATACGTCGTCGTTCTCGCCAACGGAGATGATGGATCACATCTATTCATCGAAATGGAACGATGCTTCCGTAACGAGCGCTCGATTCGGACTGTGTTTGCGCGAGTATGTGGCCAGCCACTCGCGCTCATATTGCCGGTCCTTTGACTCGCGCCCAAAAAACCGACAAAACAGGGAGCGATGGGCATGACGTGCGGTATAACGAGTATTGTGGCCACACTACGTCTCTGCCTCCTTTCCTCGCAACTTACCATGACCACGACGAGTGTGTGGCCGGGGGTTTATATTTGACTACGCGACTGTCTATGGGTACAGTATCTGCTACTCGTCAAGTTGTGCTTGATTTTTTATGATCTTAATATCTGTATAAAAATGTTCTCTAGAGATACAGTCCAATTGATTATTTTCCACTTGACTGACCTTTAATAGGTTGTAATGTTTAGTGAATGAGGTGATCAGTAGCAAGAATGACAGCTGCACCGTGGCTCTACCACGTAATGTAATATGGGCAATCATAACTTCTCGTATTTGTTACAATTATGTTAAATAACTCTCTGTATAAAATACTCCACTACCACTCTAAGACTACCACTATTCTTTTATTATTTATCATTCATTACATTATTATTACATTTACTTGTATTAAAATATGCAAATATCATAGGTCAATGACTTATAACTTTTCTTTATAATATAACTCATTATAAAGAAAACAATCGTTTTAAAAGTTTTTAATGTACATGAAACATTCATTCATTATGTAAGAAATTTAAATAGTCTTGAAAGGATCGTTTCCATTCGTTGAACTTGCGTAGTACTTTTTTACACAACCATTCAGCAATATTTTGTAAAGATAACAGCCTGGTTATGATGTGCATGTGAAGATTACACTTGTACTCTTATTTTATCCGACTTAAAAAGGAGGAGGTTCTCAAAGGTAATGTGGAAGGTGCCAAATGAAGAGACGTGTTGCTTCTTTTTTTATGATTTTAATTAAACTATTGTACTTACTTTATAATTAACATCAATAATATCCTAAGAGGGTCGCCGTGTAATATAGGAAGGTACCAAATGAAGATACGTTTTACTTCTACCAGGACTTTGATTAGACTATTGTACTAACTTTACAATTGACATCAATATATAATATGTTGTGTGGGCTACACCTACACTACATTCGTATTTTATACGTGGTAGAGCCATGCTGCAGCTATATTAGTAGTATAGTTGTAGCACGAATGGGTCGGCTCGACCGGGGAAGGACCACGCTCTCACAGAATACCAGCGTTAAATAGCAGCTTAACACTGCTGTGTTTCGTATGGTGAGTGTTGAGAACCGGAGACCCTTTTTACTGGAAAAGAGACATTCCATCTTAGTCCTCACGAGTGACAACGCATCTGCATTTTGATTCCTTATTGAGGATAAATGTAGATGTCTATGGGTCACAGCAACCACTTACCATCAGGTGAACTGTGTGCTCGCCCTATCCTATAAAAAAATCAATTCGTCTGTATTTTTTGTATGTATATTACGTGATATCTTCACCAATTGTGAACCGATTTTATTGACTTTTATTAACTAGGCTATTTAAAAGTAGTCTCATTTAAAGTTATAGAAGAAATTACATATGTAATGGTGGACAAATAGGGTATAAGGGTTTTTGATGTAACTATTTAGACAACTTTCTAGTTATTACCTTAAGTTAAACTTGTGCTATAAGCTTAAGTAGTTAAGCTTGTGCTATAAGCTTAAGTTGTGATAAGCCCACTCAATAGGGTCAAACACATAAACTTTTTTTATAGTAAAATAACCACTTTGAGAAATTTTTAAGAATTAAATGACTACCAAATAATTTAATGGCTTCTGAAGCCGGTGCCAAGAGATAGTTTATCGAAGAATTAAAGCCTCTCCTTTAGTTCGGTAATCGGTAGTCGATTTTTTTACATATAAAAATATAGAGTACAGGCGCGACTGAGCTTTGCACGAAGTTAAAAAAAAATCTTAGGGATGACAGGGTCTATCTAGACAATGTTGGAACGTAAAACATTATCTAATTACAATTTTTTTGTAATTTCCTAATTAACTAAATATTATCGACAGAGTTAAAAAAAACGAATATGGAATGCAGAACATATTCGAAGCGTAATTTTTTTTTGTCGCTCAGCGAGCTACGGGTAGAGCTATGGCCGGGGTTTCTCTGCGTGATAAACTTAGAAATGAGGATATCCGCAGTAGAACCAGAGTAACCGACATATCAAAACGGATTAGTAAACTGAAATAGCAATGGACAGGCCATATAGCTCGAAGAACTGACAACCGACGGCAAGAAAGGTTCTCGAGTGGCAGCCTCGTACCGGTAGGCGAAGTGTGGGGCGCTTCCCACTACATGGAGTGATGAGCTGGTAAGACATGCAGGAAGTCGATAGATGCAGGTGGCTCAGGATCTTGCTTTGTGGCATACCTTAGGGGAGGCCGTTGTTCAGCAATGGACTTGAAGGGCTGTAATGATGATGATGATGAAAAACTGACTTTAAAAACTAACTGAGGATTTAATTCTCCAATACATTATGTCTTACCACCAGCTTCGGAAACTACTATGTGGATTTTTTTTTCTTTTTTGTTTTTGAAACCGAATAGTACTTTTAATTAAAAGCTTAATTTTTAGTTGTCATATTATTTTTAATTTCATAAAAAAAAAACAACTGAAAAATCAATAGCACATAGCACTATACAAATGTATACTCACCCAAGCGTAGCAATCCTGCACGCACAAGATGCGTGCTTTTGGCTAATTGGATCCAGTTAGTAGGCGCGTGCCAGTGACCATTTTTACGTTATTCATTATATCAATATTTTTTGTATAGAACTACATTAAGTAAGACCATCTTTTCTCTGTGTGTGTGTGTTAAATTACTTAAGAAATATCATCGCAAGTAAATTCGCGCGTAAACTGATGTTAAAATCTTTTTTATTACGCTCGTTTAGCAAACAAAACCTGTTTAGTTGTTACTTAACATTTATTATGTGCTCTAAGCGCCGAGCGTTAGATCGTAGACGACCTTAACACACTAGCAGTTCAACTACCCGACCACAAACCGCTATGCTTATTTAAACATTTTTAATAAGTGCTTATTTGACACATGCTAAGCGATGAAGTTATTAAAAAAAATATAGGGACCATGTGAAGTCCGCCAACTTACCGTATTTATTTTTTCTTATTTTTAATTGCCTAATTAAATAGAGAAGATGGGTGGGTGCTATCATCTGATTGGGATCCCATAATTATTAAAATTAAAACTATACCTAAGTACACCATTGCAAGACTTCAAGACACAGTAATCTCATTGTGCGTAGATCGGACCAAAATTAACAATTAAAAAGCTGAAGGTACTCCGGTTTAACTTTGACATCGGAACGTCACTCACCACAGTCCCAATGACCATGCGTGCTGCAAAGCCCCGAAACGTCGGGAATTAAAAATAAGTAAAATTAAAGGCGATAAAATCCGTAAAAATAATTTTATTCAATGAGTAGTCTTGGCGTAAATATAGGAAATCATTAAACATTGAGCTCTCACAAATGAGCGGACGCCTTAGTTACCTACTTTACGTTTTACTAATTTAAACTTACTCGTTGACGATTAAATTTCTTTACCTATTAAATATATGATACGATATAGAGCGATGCGATGCGAGTATAGTAGGCCAAGCTCTCAATAATCAAGGTCTTGAAAATAACATAATCTCACTACACTAGAACACTTTGCGGACCGGTTTGTTACGAACGTTGGGCAGATATTGGTGAGCTTGCGAGTGTGCAAGAGTTTCCCAACCTTTCGAAAAGTGTTCTTTGTTGAAAATTTATGAAGAAGAAATACGAATATTTAAATCATAAGGTTTTGGTGACTTAATCATATTATGTTATACCCACTGCTGCTTTGCCGCGTGGTGGCGCGTAAGAAAATCCAGGACCTCCTTTCATCACGTTGATGACGTAAAAAACAACCATAGGAAATGCTTGGAAGATCTTATGGCTTCCCTTTAGCCATCCCTTTTACATTAGACGTAAAATAACCAGTCCATTGACTAAGAGCAGTGTCAAAAGTGTGAGACTTTTGGTCAATTCGTATGACGTGGCTATTCTGGCAAATCCTCCATACAACTGGAGAGACTCAAGTCCATCAATGACTTTTACGGGATGATTAAGAAAATACCCACAGCTGGGTCGCGACCTATACTTTGGGAAAAGATATGTGAAGTGAGATACTCATTCAGACTTCATTGATCTGAACTCACTGGAAGTGTGACTAAGGCTCTTCACATACGAGCAACGCGTACGAGACCTGCAGTGTTCTGCAAACGAATCGTCGAGTAGACGTATCGTTTTGTAAGATCTCACTTGAACTCATGGCGTTAATGATACCAGATGTGTTGGGTGAATTTATAGATTTTTTATAGTTTTTCATCAAAAATCGATAAAATTTTCTTTAAAAATTCAGTTAAATTTTTAAAGAAATTAATGAACAGGTAATTTTTTACGCTTGCTTTTTTACACCAGTACACTACAACTATCGTAACGTGTGCGGACTTGTTTGAACATGTACGCGCTCGTATTGCTCTCGTACTACGCGCGCATTACGATACGCTTACGATACGACGCCGTGTACGAATAGCCTTAGATGGACGCGCCGCATCGAACAGTCGATGTGCGAGAGGGACAGATCTATCGGATACGAAAAAACAAAGACCCATGCCATGTATTGGCAATAAGAATATTTAACAAACCAAACTTGCAACAACAACTTTTCAACAATAAGCTTGCTTGCTAATAAAAAATGCTTCTATTCCATTGGACAATACCTAAATTGACTTATAGATTAACAAGTACTTACAAATTACACAGCACACTTACCTTTTTAGTTTAAGAACACTTATCAATAAGCAATCTCAAGGATAAAGAAGTATAGTAATTTTAATTTAATAAAAAAATTATATGATTGAATATTTTATACGTGGTAGAGCCATGCTGCAGCTATATTAGTAGTATAGTTGTAGCACGAATGGGTCGGCTCGACCGGGGAAGGACCACGCTCTCACAGAATACCAGCGTAAAATAGCAGCTTAACAGTGCTGTGTATGGTCAGTGTAGAGAACCGGAGACCCTTTTTACTGAAAAGAGGCATTCCATCTTAGTCCTCACGGGTGACAACGCATCTGCATTTTGATTCTTTATTGAAGATAGATGTAGATGTCTATGGGTCACAGCAACCACTTACCATCAGGTGGACTGTGTGCTCATTTGTCACCCGATCCTATAAAAAAAAATGATTTTAAAATTAAATATTTAGCAAGAAAATTAATTAACACAAGACTACTGTCTAGACCAATTAGGTACTTGATTCTTAGAAAATAAGTGCAGGGTTGCGCCTCTTGAACAACTGAACCGCGCCCAACAAAGTCACGAACGAGTACCACTTGATGATAAGTGGACACTGTGGCTCATAGACACCTACCTCTATCATCGATTAAGCAGCAAGATACAAATGCGTTGTGAGCCTTAAGGACTAAGATGGAATGCCTAGTTACCAGGAGAATATGGTTCGCGTCACTCATCATTTGAGTGCTGCATTCAGCATTATGCTGCTATCTTACGCTGGTATTCAATGACAATACGCACCACGTATCTCGGTAGAATCCTTATGGCTATATCTAGCGTAGTTTCATCACGTAATATAACTTTACGTCTATCCTAGATTCAAAAAAGTTTGAAAAACACTAAAGCAAATACTGCTAGGTCATAAGTTATTCGATATGGCAGTTAATTAATTTCAACCTCATTCTCTGTAACCAGCAAATGCAATATACAAACACAAACAGCAAGCACGTTTGATAAAAAAATTGCGGCACCTGACCTAAGTAGTGCGCAATATTAAAGATCATGGATAACGGAAAGTTTCGACTTAAGTTTAAATTTGCGTAATTATTACAATTTCTGTGGCATTATTTTAATTGAATACTATTGATAAATGTTAAACGTGGTGATGTGTGTGAGTTTGCTGTGAACTTTTAGTGTGTATTTTTATAACAAATTTTAAATAACGATTTAACAAGCCTTAGTATGATTCGGGGTCTAGGGTAGAAATCCCTTTCGAAGCCAATGTTTATTATTTATTTATTTAACTTCATATACATATTAATGTACATACACGGACTTAATGCATGAGGCATTCTCTATCAGTTTACCTTAGAGTAGTACAGAGATAAAAGAGGTAGTTTTAAAAAGAAGTACTTATTAAAGTAAAATAAATAGGGTTTACACAATATTTTCATTTATTCATTGCATCCTATCAAATTCCACGGCTAAGCAAAGGCCACCCTATAGATTTCCTCATAAGCGGTATATCTGCCATAGTTACCACGCTTGGCACGCGTGTTGGCAACCGCAGTTTTTTATTTTCATCATATTTTCCACGGGACGATATGAGGTCGTGGATATTCTTACACTGCCACTACATGGTAAAAAAAATTATAAATAAATATATAAGGTCTGGTTGTATAGTGAAATGTGATTGTTAAACTGCGACAGACTTGTTTACAAGCCTAGTTTCTATCTTATTTTTAAGCTTTAAGTGTTACATTATATATATATATCGCGGAAGGTTGATGACGAACAAGGGTATCTTAAGCACTTTATAATTTGCATATAAATTTATTTATTAAAGTAAAAGTAAAATTATAACTGCCAACGTACATCCCACTTCTGGGTCTGGGTACAAGTTCACAAGATAGACTTATGAATCAAAATTTAAAGCCAGCGCTTATTCCCTGAGTTACCACGGCTCTATAATAATTTCCTTTAAACTCCATTGGATAGCTCTGGCGGCCGACTATTGACGAAATATGTTTAACACTGCAATGAGAAAACCACTTGCTAGTGGTAACGAACTTACAGTCCACCTGATGGTGACTGTAAGTTCGATGATTGGGGCAGCCCATGACCACCTGCTACTGTCTTCAAGAGGGCTACAGGTGTCTTGTCACCTCTGAGGATGAAATACCTCTCAGGTTGTAATTACACTGACTCTATACTTTTCAGACCGGAATCCAACAGTGCATGCACTGCTGCTTGGCGAAGAAATAATTTAGAGGGCGGTACCAGTAATTCAATGCCGCTGCAAATTTATCTGAAAAACACCTGAACTTGCATCGGTCACTGAAAAACAAATCTCTAGAGCCAAAGCACTCATTGAGCATGGAAAGAGCAAAAGAGGTGTTGCAAGTACCATTGGTATTAGTGAGTCTTGTATTCGAAATCGACATAATCGTCTTGTAGAGGAAGAACAAAGTTTTCTATGACCTCGACTTGTACAACAGTAGAATACTTTTGTCCTCTATGTAAGCAAAAATATACAGAGCCAAATACTGAAGAGTGGATTCAGTGCATGTATTACAAAGACTGGTGGCATGAGGATTGCACTGCATATGAGGGAGGTGTTTTTGTTTGTGATAATTGTATTGATGATCCCTAAACTTATATTGTTTCTAATACTCACCAACTCACAATCTCGCTCCGTTGTAGACCTCATCTTTGCCCTCGGGCCAGATGGAGGTCAAGAGTGAGCACATGTTTAATTAAAAAATTGGTTGAGCGTGGAAGAAGGAGAACCGGAAATTTTATGATCTTATGATAACAGCTGAATAAAAATATAAAACTGCGATTGCCGGCACGTTTGCCTAGCGTGGCAACTATGGCAAAATCAGGAGGGATTTTCAGCCTATCAAAATTCACTGCTGAACATAGGCCTCATGGAGGGGATATTTGCCATAGTTGCCATGCTAGGCAGCTGGGCAACCGTAGTTTTTATTATTTTTCATCAGGAAGATAATGCTGATGCTCATCTCCCGTTTCATTTTCCTCAGTTCGCCTTCCTAGCTTAAATAAAACAATTG
This sequence comes from Parnassius orleans, assembly GCA_029286625.1. Lineage (NCBI taxonomy): Eukaryota > Metazoa > Arthropoda > Insecta > Lepidoptera > Papilionidae > Parnassius > Parnassius orleans. The sequence goes on from JAGSMP010000199.1 coordinate 555,756, forward strand.
TGCCATCACCTTTCGACACCATAGACAATAATATATTTTAAGCAATACTGTAGAAACCTAAGAATATACATAATGGCTTGCTTATGTATGCTCTAAGGTAGAAACATTTTGGGTTTTTTCTATTTTTATTGCGGCCATTTCATACACGTCATACATTCAGGTGTTAAATGCAATTTTACTGAATAAAATGTATAAATTCTACAAACTAAACACGAATAATCAAATGATAAATCGATAATCTGAGATAGTTGCATTCACACCGGCTTCGTGTCAAGGACGATTAGATATATATTACAACATAATAGATATTGCATCGGAATATTAAGTAACGTCCGTCTATTTCTTACGGTGCTATTATATTATAGCCTCGATTTAGTCTTATTTGAATGAGTATAAACTGTAAACGTCCTACTCGCACGGGCCTCTTTTTTTTAGGGTTTAGCTGCACAAGTGCACAATGATTTCGTTCTATTAATCAGTCCTTACTAGTCAGTGGCGTATAGCAAGGAAACCACTTTTAACACAAGCATTTTTAAGCTTACTTAGAGTGGTTAACGGAATATTATTAACGTTAATAGTGTAATTAGTATTCATTTAAAAAAATGACCTTGAATTGCTTGAATGCCTTCCCCTAAAATCTGCTGTTCGGGACAGCAGATTTTAGGGGAAGGCATTCTAGCAATAAAAGTTATCTCCCCGGCATATTGTTTTAAATAATGCCACTAAAAATTTCCAAGTATGAAAACTAGCTAGCACTGATAATAATTATGATTAAAATATTACTGGGTGATAGAACACCTTTTCCGCCTAGGAATCGCGAAACAGCAGTGCAAAAAGAAACAGCTGAAGGGTATAGAGAGCCAGTATAAGAGTCCAATTACAGGCCGTAAGACATTCCATCTTAGTTTTCAGAGGTGATCACGCATTTGTAACCTTTCTTGTTTGAAGATGGTTGCAGGTGTCCATGAACTGCAGTAGCCGCTTACAGATTTACGCTACAGGTATCCACCAGTAGGTTCGTTTGTTACTTCATTTTAATAAAAAAAGGTCATTGTAGGATCGCAAGTTCTGAAAATAGAGATGACCTTCACACATGCATTCTGCACACACTGATCTGCCACAGGCTAAGGGTAGAGATAAGTATAAAAAAATATTGTGAGGACTGTACTTTTACCAATTATATATTTCAGAGATACTTCGAAAAGGGGGGGTAAGGGACGGTAGCTACCTATGCTACGCAATTGTATCATAAATTATGTCACAGCAACATACAATACAATACAATACCATTTATTATAACACTAAAAAAACAAATAACATAAGAAACAAAGAGAGAGAAAATAAAGTCGGTCTTATTGCTTTACAGCAATTTCTTCCAGACAACCTAAAAAGAAAATAAAAAGAAGTGAAAAGTTAGTTAATGGGTAGAGTGCACTATAAATAATATTATAATCTAAAATATAAATAATTAAACATACCGAAATTTACTTAATTGACAGACTAGTGATCATAAAGCGACAGCAAGAGATGAAAGGAGAAGGGAGAAATTAGAGGGAAAGAGAATGTTTCTTAACTTGTTCTTAAGAGAGTCTATTGTTTGAGCACGTTTTATAGTTAGTGGTAAGGAGTTCCAAAGCTTGACTCCAAGAACTGAAAAATATTTACTGTAAAAGTAGTGCAAGGGACATAGAAGGGAAAGGTTTTCTATGGACCGAAGGGAAAGGTTATGAGAAGAGCTGAGAAATTAGAAATGTTCTTTGAGGTAGGGAGGACTTGATATATTAAATAACATAACTTCTACACATTTCATCGTATCAAATGTAAATTTAGGAGTGTATATATTATATTGGATGCAATACTGAAAAACTCACGAAACTTCAAAATATACTTATTTACAAAATGCTTCCGTGGTTTGGACATGTAGAAAGAATGAATAACGAAAGAGAGAAAAAGCAAATTTTATGCTGCAGAAGAGTCGGCAAGGGCCCTAGACGGAAGTTTATCGACCAAATTGGTGATATTTTGAAGATGGGCCAAAGCAAATATATCACTAACCGTATTACTGTGAAATAAACGAGAGAAATATCATGCCAAATGGAAGTGCGTAGTCTCAGCCTAACCCTCTCGGTAACAGGCGTGAGAGTTTATGTTTTATGTATATTTTTATATTGACGAAAACGAATGTTAGGTACTTCCGTCTGAAAAAAAGATCTGAGTCACACTCAAGTCGCGCTTAATGAAGTTTTACTTTAAAAATTTCATAGACTAAAACTTCTTTTCCTTCTTTTAGTGAAATTTAAGTTTCTTTAATTTCTTATTCTTACCTTAAGCAACTGTAGCAAAGGTGACGGTGAACGGGAAACCAAGACGGCATCCACTATGCAGTACACGTCTTCAGGGCCCTGGCATTGGCTCCACTCGTCTAGAGCATAAAGTGGCGGGAAGGCCGCGTACGTTGTGTCTGTAGGCACGTAAAATAAAAATATTTGTACTCGTGCATATTAACATGAGACCTGAGTCACAGCGGCGTGCTTGTACAGTGTACAAAAAAGTTTACAATGTCTGGTTTCTGATGATGTTAATGCTGTAGGCCTTTTTGGCAAGTTTACAATGTATATCGTGAGGTAATGTAACGAGACTAACAAACGTCGCTCCCTGAACCAACAAGGGCGCACGCGGGGAGGTGCGAAGCTTTTGTGTAGACATAATAAAGATTGTTTTAACCGTGTAATGGCGGTATAAGAATATCCACTACCCGATACTATCCCATGGGTCTCGTAAGAGGCGACAGAGAGAAACTAAAACATGAGATGGGTAAACTCAAAATAATAAAAACTGCGGTTGGCTACCCATAGGCCAAAAACAAATTTATGAGGGAGACCTATGTTCAGCAGTGGACTTTTATAGGCTGTAGTGAATGAAAAATTAATCCTGTGATAATTTTCTGACTTGATATATTATTCTCCATGGATTACATTCCTCATGCATTTCTCCTGATGTTAAAGCGAAACATTCAATTGATCAACGTATTGTGTTATTGTTCGTTAGAATCGATCATTCCTAATTTCGATGATCGCTTTACATTCGAAGTTTATTTAGAGAGGTGTCATCCCTGAGAAATTATAACTTTTAATACTACGTTGAGCGATGCTCGGTCGCCCGTTGCAGCCTATCAAAATTCCACTGCTGAACATAGGCCTCCCTTAAAGATGGCAAGCGGGTCGGCAGTTTTTTGTATGTTAATTATTATTAGGAAGGCACTGCTGGTCATCTCCTGATTTGTTTCCCTCTGTCGCCTCTTACGACACCCACGGGACGTTATGAGGTAGTGCATATTCCTACACCGCCACTATACGGAGTTACTTATAATTTATAAGACATGTTTATACCATAGCACACATATTGATGAACTTTAGTAGTGAATAAATTATTAAAACTTTAAAAATCGAAAAATATTTCATAGTAGACAAGTTGTGCTCAGTTTCAGTGTGTGGGTATTTTAATTACTAGGTAATTAATATATTATGGTAATTAGGTATCTCTTGAATCAAGATTCAGGAGTCAGCTAGTATTATTGTCTAAGTCTAGGATATAATTAAAAAAATATCAATTAAAATAATAGTTACTATAAACACACGTTGTTGTTTTCTATTTTGGTACTTCTTTGTGTATGTCCAATTAATAAAAAACGAAAAGTATGTAATAGCTTATAATATTACATAGAATAAGGGTTACAAACTTTGCTTATACATACTCTAAGGTTACAAACGAGCACACAGTCCAAAATTTCGATGCGTTGTCACCCCTGAGGACGAAGATAAATTGCCTCGTTACCAGTAATAAGATTCTCAGGTTGTCTACACTCACAATACGAATCACAGCAACATTAAGCTGCTATTTTACGCTGGTATTCTTTGGGAGCGTTGACCTACCCCGATCGAGCCGACCCATTGGTGCTGCAACCATATAACTTTTTATACTACTACATAATATAGCAGCAGCGTGGCTCGTCCTCCACGTTACACACACATACACACATTGATAATATTAAAAAAGAAATCTTAATCGGTAATATTAAAAAACCAAAGTAATCTAAAGAATACTAATAAAATAAAATAATGCAATTTTACACGCACTGATCGTGCTAGCACTGCTATGTTTTGGTACCGCATTTAAATAATATAAATGCGTTAAAATGGTCGAAGAATTACAGATTGATGACAAAGATAGATAGAGGTCGATAGTAAATTATAGATTAAAAATTTTGAGAAAATAATTGGCTAATAGACACTTTAAATTTGTCGGTAGGACTCCTTTTCTGCCTTGGGAGTCCGTGTGGGTAATTACCCTCCTACCATATCTACCGCAAAATAGCATTCAATTTTCCAGTGTGAATTGTATAGAGAAGGCTGTGGGGCATTCGATTAGTTAGTCCTCAGAGGCACTTGTAGCCTTCTTTCTTTTGAAGTTGGCTGCAGGCAACTATTAGACTGCAGTAGCCACTTAGCATCAGGTGGACTATCAGTTCGTTTGTCACTTCAGTTTTATGAAGAAGAAAAAACATTCCATCTTAGCGAGCTGGCTTAGCGAATTGGTTGCAGGTTTAGGCTGCAGCGGCCTCTTACATCTGGTTCCTAAATTTAAAATGTCTTTTCGTATTTTCTTATGGTTTAAAATTCACGCAATGAATGGAAAAAAAAATATATTAAACAAAATACTGCTTCAAGTTTTACTTAAAGTAGACTCAAAGACTGAAGACTTAAAATTGTTTATAGGTCGTCTTCAGTTAAGAAAAAAAATGCCTTGTTTTCTTAATTATAGAAACCGAACATTAGACTACAAGGCGCCTTATAATATAGTAGGTTTTAAAACCTTTTTTCTTTTTTTTTCATCCCATAGAAATCCAAAGCTGGTCATGAGCCTCTACAAATATATCACGCTTGGTATTTTGGGTTAAAATGCTTAAATGTATTCATTAAAATAATTCTACTTATTTACCATTTAACTCGATTAAACTCCCACTTATCTCTGTCCAAAAGTCAGCAACGATGAACAGCAAGAGTAACTTCCTAAATGACCGCATTTCAATGAACTTATGAATTCAATTCAAAATTTCCGCACTCATTTGTTTTTTAAGTTCATATCTTGTGGACACAAACTGGCACTATGTATCAAAACTTTATATGTATCAAGTGAATATTTGATTATGTTAATGCTGAAAAATAAAACAAAATTCATGGACATGAAATATGATTAATAATTACTGTTTTTTTATTTCAGTGTGAATGTAAACTTATAAGAAAGATATAAGTTTACATTCCCATAAGTATGCAAGTTAATTATTGAAATATAGCAAATATATATACAATTATATTGAAAAAAATATAACAAACTATGTAAGTTTAATTTACAAATATTTCTTAAATTCTGTTTCAATTACATTAAGTACGTTACGAAAATATTTATTTAAAAACCCAAAAAAAAATTAAAAGAAAATAGTATTATTTAGAGATGTACATGATGATAAATGCCAAAATTAGTAAGATAATTCGAGACACGTTAAGCCGCTGCAACGAACAAATTCACGTGCAAATTGCCACAAAATTCATTGGCACACAATCACGCACAACGATGGCAGTCAACTGGCTGGCCATCGCAGAGGCACAACATGTGGAATTTAAAAATAATTGCGAAAGGCATTTATGCAATGGCTCCTCAGGGTGGAGGTCTCCCGCCCTTCTCTTGTACTCGTACTGCGGCTATGCGCTCTTACGACAGACGTTGTGTCGATAGACCACAATCGGTCTCCAATAAAATAAATCGGTCAAGTGTTTCGATGTTTCAAACATTTAGAATTTTACGCACTTTTTTAATTTCGTTGCTTAAAACATTTCTTATAATAATTGATAACATCTTTCCTGCTTCAAACATAGATAATTTGTTACAATATTTTGTACCTTTTTTATAGAAGGGACAAACGAACGTTCGGTACCTGATATTATGTGAACACCACCTTGAACGTCTGTAATACGAGTGGAGGGGGTAACAGGTGCTTTTTAAGAAGATAATCATAATTGTGATAAAAAATCGCATGTTGCATTAAATATGTATACAGATCAGTTTAAACAAGAAATAAGTTTGTTTTCAGTTTTACTACCCAAAAATAGAACCGAATTATAGCATACAATATACAGCGGGCCATAGAAAAACCACGATACAAACCCTGTTCATCTACATAATTTAATTACCAAGCATTATTTTATATCTCCTACGCTGTTTCTTCTGAATATCAATTATATGATGCCGTTACTGGTTGCAACACTGCTGATGCTTTTTACACCGGCCGTGCTAATATTTCTCGGGAACACGTCATCGAGTATGGGAACAAACATGAGTTTGAAATAGAGTCTTTAATAAAAAATATCTCGGATTGGGGACGACTCTAATCCAGTTTAAACTTCAGAAGATACAGGTTTACGCGTTTACCGCTAAAAAGAACCCCTTCATCGTATGTCCTCAATTTCAGGGCACTCCCAATGCTACCTCAGCCAGCATCGGAATCCTCGGCATCGAAATATCGAATGAAGTACAGTTCCGCGGTCACTTGGAAGGGAAGGCTAAATTGGCCTCTAAAAAGCTTGGTGTGCTCAGCAGAGCGGGACAGTATTTCATGCCGTTACACCGTTTGAGTAATGTAAATTCTCATCTTTGGACCGGGCACCCCAGTGCCAGCTCCTTCCAATCGCCGCATCCAGCCAAGAGTGGCTCGAATCGTCGACGACCGAGTTCTTTCTGATCGGCTCGATTCACTGACGCTACGAAGAGATGTTGCATCTCATTGCATTTTCTATCGCATTTTCCACGTACTATAATAATCAGACAAATTGAGAACAATGGGGAAGCACTTGCTGTTTTCCTTGATGTCTCGAAGGCCTTTGTCTTTGCTAGCCTTTTGGGTAAGCTTCCTGCGTACGGCTTATCCCCTGGTCTGATTGACTGGATATAGGACTTTCTGAGTGAACGGTCTCTCCGGGTCGTCGCCGATGGCTGCTCATCCGATCCTGTGGCGACTACCGCCGGTGTTCCTCAGGCGTCCGTTCTCTCCGCAACTCTCTTCCTGCTGCATATTAATGGTCTGCTTATGACCGGCATCTATTGGTATGCAGGCGACAGCATAGTTTTGGAGAGATAACAACCAAGTCCTCGGGCCAGTCAGGATCTAATCCAGTCCGAAAGAGAAGCTATGGTTGAGCGTGTCTCTCACACTAATCTCACACTAAAGGCAGTCTCCGAGTGGGGCGCTGCCAATCTTGTGCGACCGCGGGTGGACTGCTAGGTTGTAATTCATTTCAAAACACGATTACTACAAGTAAAATACGATTGTTCCATTATCGTTTCCTCCTCTGAAAGTTGATTTAACGTGTTTCATTGAAAATGGATCTGCGTAAGGATATTCCCGCGACTATTTTTCTAAATATCGCCTTAAACCGGAAGAATCGATCGATAAACTCAAATTGCACTTATGGATAAAGGCCCTAAGGCAACCTTGTACCGCTAAATTTCAGCACGCAGGACTAACTTTGAGAGATGAAGAAAGAAGTGGTCGCCGTTTTGTGACTGTTACGGAACGTGCTAGGTGTGAAAATTTAATTCAAGAGGATAGGCGAATTACGTATGAAGAGATTCGGCACATATTGGAAATTGATTGGAAAGCGTCTACGAGATTTTACAAGAACACCTTCGCATGAGGAGGGTAGTTTTGCGTTGGCTGTCGCACAACCTCGCCGATGTTCAGGGCCCATGTGACATGGTGCTGTGACATGATTACTAATTTTGACTGCCTCGTTGGTCTAATGGTCGTAAACACGATTGCTTATTATGAGATCTCGGGTTCGAACCCCAGGTCTGCAGAAATGAGTTACAGGGTTTTTCTGTAAAGAAATTCTCAGTAGCAGCCCGGCGTCAGGAAGTTGGTATTTCACCCCGTGCCTCGGAAAGCACCTAAATCCGTTGGGCCCGTGCCTGACCTATCTCCGGTCGTGTCGGATTACTGTCCCATCGGACTGTGCGAGTGAGGCAATATGTAGCCGTAAAGCTTGCGCATACACTCGTACACTATAATCCCGTCCTGCGCAGATGATTACCTGCGTTAAGACGGGCCGCGTTGACCGAAATTCGGTCTGAAGAACATTATTATTATTACTAATTTTGAAACAGGCTCGTCTCAGCGTGTTTACGAAATTACCTATAACAGGTGATGAATCTTGGATTTATGAATACAATCCAGAAACGAAGCGCCAGTGGAAGATTTGGCCGTATCAAAATGAACCAATGCCTACCAAAGTGAAGCGATCGAAAAGTGCGAGAAAGATTTTAATCACTAAATTTTGACTTTGCCGGTTTATCTGATGTCGATCCCTTTACGAAACCGAAGTAGCGTCAATGCTGAATGGTTATACTACCAAATTCTAGCCAGAAGTGCAAAGTTAAGTTGTAGAGCCATGTTGCAGCTCGTATATTACGGTTTTAGCACGAATGGGTCGGCTCGGCCGGGGAAACAGAAACAGAAACAGAAACTTTTTTATTCAATATAGATTATAAATAATACTTATTGAAAGTCACTCTTTTGTTTAATTACCACTGGTTCGAAAAAAAACCTCTGTCCTGGGAAGAACCAGCAAGAAACCCAGCGGGACTTTTTTTTTTAAATAACAGCTTACAATCATGTATGTTACACAATTAACCACACAAAACAAATTAGAAATAGCTTGGTAGCGAACACCTCATTCCCAGGGGTTATTATCATCCATAAATTCCTTAATATTATAATAACCCTTTTTATACAAACTATGTTTAATAAAGTTTTTGAATTTTGAGCAGGTCGAATTTTGTATATTTTCTGGGATTTTGTTGTAAAGCGCATACATCGCCCCAAGAATGAATTACTGACTCGGTAGAGTCGAGTAACTGGTACTACTAGCTTGTGTTTGTTCCTAGTATTTACAGTATGAATATCACTTATTTTGTATAACTACTTTTATTTTTGTGTACGTACATTACATTTTCATAAATGTATTGAGAGGCCAAAGTTAATATATTAATTTCCTAAAATTTTGTATGAGCGACTCTTTAGGTTTTAAATTGTAGATTGCTCTTATGGCCCTCTTCTGTAAAACAAATATAATTTCAGTGTCAGTTGCGTGTCCCCATGGCAAAATACCATAGGACATTATGCTATGGAAATAGCTAAAGTAAACAAGTCTAGCTGTTTCCACACTGGTAAGATTTCTAATCTTTTTTACAGCATATGCTGCAGAACTAAGTATGCTTGCTAACTTTGATATATGGGGCTCCATTGAAGCTTCGCGTCTAGTGTTATTCAAGAAAATGATGGTATCGACAAGACTCAGTTCCTCCCCATTTAAAATTAAATTAGTATTTAATTGTCTGACATTTGGAGTCATGAACTTCATACATTTCGTTTTAGTGCTATTTAAATGCAAGTTATTAACATTAAACCAATTTACAAGACAAACAGATTTTTTTAAATGGTTATTCATATCTTAATGACATGCAAATAACCCTCAGCTCAATACAAGGCAATTATTTCGATTTTTTAACCAACTTCAAAAAGGAGGAGGTACCTACTCAATTCGTCTATACGTTTTTTTAATGTGTGTTACCCCATAACTTTTTTCTAGGTGCACCGATTTTAATGATTCTTTTTTTATTTGAAAGCTGGTGCTTCTCATGTCCCATATAAATTTGATCAAGGTCTGACCAATATTTTTGAGTTATCCTTAATAATTTATATTGAAGTCGGTTGTACAAAATTTTTAATTTTACCACTTGTCAGACAGACAATTCAATTTTATTTATATCTACAGATTCGTGTGCATTGTCCCATTACTTATCTAATTTAGTATTAATTTCAGATTATTAATTTCGTTTCTTTTCTTAACAACGATGCTGTCGACCATTATTTTTTGGCATAAGATATTCATGTTTACGTAAATACTTAAACATTATCTTATACTTACTAGCTAGTGAAAATTAGAACATGGACTCCTTAAACAGCGCCGCTAACGGACGTGCTGAGAATGGGCAGCGTTCGGTAGATTTATGACACATCTTCTCGTCAGGTATACGGTATACCTCAAAATTTTAAAACAAGATTATATAACCAAGATTACATAAACTTAAAAATTAGGATATCAGCAGTAGAAGTGAAGTGAAGTGCCAATGGGCTGGCCTTATAGCTCGAAGAATGATGGAGAAGAAAGGTTTTCTCGAGTGGCGACCTCGTACCGGTAAGCGAGGTGTAGGACGGCCCTCCACTAGATGGAGTGACGACCTGGTAAGATATCCATCGAGGATGCAAGTGGCTCAGATTCATGCTTTGTGGCATTCCTAGTCCCTTAAGACCTTGACTTGTGGAGGAATGTAATGATGATGAAAATTAAAATTATAAAATGCACTTACAACCCTTTTTCGAAAAACAAAAACAGTCTTGACATCAGCTGAGTGGTAAAAGTGTTTCTTTTAGTTTTCGTTTTTACTTAGAAAATATTTTGTAATAAAATGGCCCATATGTTTAACCGTGGCCTAAATGGTATCAACGAATAATAAAATAAAACATTAGAAATATTGTAACTTTATATTTGCCTTAACTTCTCAATATCAATATTATTTACAGAGTAATCGATACATTAGTAATAATAAACGATAATGATTATTAAATTATAGCCGTAAAGCAACGAAATAATCGCATCGAATACATTTAATAAATTTTTAAATATAAATTTGTTTAAATGACACTAAATATATGACGGGCTAGGAAACACAGACTAAGCAACGAGTACTATAGTACGTGAGGGTATTACCCTCATCCGGTTAATATGGTCACTTTCTTATAACTCAAAAACTACAGTTCTTCATCAGTCAATTAAATAATAAAGGGTCAAAAGGGCGCTACTTTATCGACACCATTTTGACAGGGTAGAAATTTGTATCATGTAAATATTTTTTTATAGAAATAGGGTGACAAACGAGCACACAGTCTACCTTATGGTAAGTGGATGCTGTGGCTCATAGACATCTACATCTATTCTCGATTAAGAACCAGTTGACAGAATTAACATTATAGTAAATATTTTAGTCGAGTTTAATATTGTGTAGTGTAGTTAGTTTTTTTTAAGTTGATTTTTCGAAGTGTTCCTGATTATTGCCAAAGGTTGGTTGCTATTTTATTCAAATATATTAGTTATAGTATACGAATTTGTGTTTTTGTCTCTGTCCTCCTTTTAGTATTGGTTTTATAGGGCGGCGAAGATTAAGGTGACCATATTACCCTCACATACCTTAGTTAAAGTATTTTTTTTAATAAATTCCGATATCAGTGAAGACTAAGGATATTTGATTTAAGTACCGGCCTTCAATTTATGTCAAAATAAATCAAAATTATCAGACATCTCAGATATTCTCTTAGATAATTTTGTCAAGAGCTCATTGTTTTCTGAATATTTCGGGAATTATAAACTGGACAGGATACACCGCAATGACATAAATGGATAAGGAAACTCGCGAGCCACTATCTCTTTTTATTCTATACATCATAAGCATTATCAGAGACACAAACAGAAACTTAAACAATTCTACTTTAGGTTCTTCTCCTTTAAATTCAAGTGCTGCGCTTTTGTCGGTAGAGTAATGACCAGTCTGTTTTCCTTTCTGTTATACTCTTCAATTCGCTGTATGTCACAACCTTAGCTTTCTTTTTTAACTTGCATTTAAGAAAAATAAAAGATTTAGCCTATTTGTTTTACTTAAACGCCTAGTGTTTTGCCTAAATTAAGAGCAACAAGCCTAAATCGAATCAAAAGTTTTGTTTCACACTGGTTCGCTACGGTAGACTCACGTTACTGACAAAACGATTAGTGATGGAAAAGACGACATAAACATGAAACTAGTTTTTTCTGTAAATATAACGTAGGATGGACTACGACATGACTGCATGTGTTTGGATAAGGCCTAAGGCATATCGCGACTTCTTGCAAAAGTATGAAGACAGATTCATAGATACAAACCGTTACTGGAGTGCAATAGATAAGTTTGCAGTCTTCATCGCTGCCTTGGGTCCGAACCACCAAGCTATGGTTTGGAACTTACACAGTAAAACAAAAAAGTAACTGTGTTGGATTTACAAAGTAATTTTTTTTTGGTTTGTTTTGAACTTTGCATTTTTGCCACTGCATACTCAATATATCCAATACAGGAAAGTCATATAAAAATTTGCCAAGTAGACATAACATCGGTTATATTTGAAAATTCCACATTTTATATTAAAGCGTTTAAAAATGTAATATTATTTAAAAAACAATTGGACTCGACTAAACTGGCTTATGAGCGGCCCAGCTAAATGGTCCCCATGTTTACAATAAAAGCACGTTTGCGTCTATATAGGTGTTAAATATATTGGATGTATATTTTTCCTAGATTCGTTACTAAAAACATTATTTATTATTATTCAATCAATTCCATATGCGATTATTCAGTTGCATTATATCGTTATCAGACAAAAAACCGTAAATGTTTAAAGGAGTGCTCTTTCTATACATATATCTACGTATAAAGAATAAATCTCTGGACGGCATTCATAGCGTCTCACTGTTACTAACTTTGCAAGGTAAGCGCACACATAAATTAATAATCAAAGCAAGTAGCGACGTAAGGTACCGTGAGGTGGCGGTGTAAGAATATCCACTACCCCATATCGTGCCGTGGGTGTCGTAAGAAGCGACAGAGAGAAGCAAATCAGGTGCAGCGTCTTCCTAAGTACAGCTAGAAATTTTAAAAAGACTGCGGTTGCTAACCAGCCTGCCAGTCGTGTCAACTATAGCAAATATACTCCGTATGAGGCGATCTATAAAGGAGGTTTATGTTGAGTTTTGAATACACTGTAATTATAACGGTAGCGGCGTAAAAACATCCATTACCCCATTACGTCTTGTTGGTGTCATAAAAGGCGCCAGCAAAGGTGGACTTTTAGTAACTGATGAAGAAGTTTACAAATATATCAGAAGCTTTCCTTTACAATATATACACAGGCAATAACTAAATAAGTCAAGCCATGAGATTACACGCCAAAATATGAAATCAAACCGAATAGATACCACAATTACTATACTCACGAGAATTTAACGAATGAAACTACAATTACACTATTTTTTTAAACTCTTTATAAACCGCGTCTTAAAAATATATACTTGCAATTTGTGTTTAATCACATACATGCAAAATGATTTTTTTATTACATAATATTTTCGTGTCATAAAATATGGTTTAACAATAATTGAAACAAAAGGTTAATCTAAATCTGAATGAAACAAATGAAGTTACTTAATCAAAAAAATATGATAGAACGTTTCCTATAATATTTAGTAGCCGCTAGCATAATATTATATTAAAAAGTAAGCATTAAAAATTGTTATAGGTTATTTTAGTTTTTTTTTTCACGAAGAGGAATGAAACATGTCGTTCGAAGGGTACTGTATGTACCATAGATGCGCAGAATAAAATAATTATGTATGTATGTCGTAAAGTGAACATACACACATGATTCTACGCGTTCTTACACTTTAATCAATTAAATAAAAGCATTTTATCACATTCATGTCTGCTTACGGTGTAATAGGCCAAATATAAACTACACACAAACTATAGTTGTAAGATTTAAAACCAAACTGATGTAAAAAAGAAAAATTTTTAAACTTCATTCTACCAAATTTTAATTAGCTGCTTACCACTGGAACGTATATAGGCTGTAACTTTACCTTAAAATGTCACTAATTGCTTACGTCATCACTGCAATGTCAGTGCCACTTATTAACACGAACTAGGCTGTTAAGACTCGTCATCCTTTGCCTTTCCCCTTTGGGATAAAAGAAGGAAAAAATATTAACACAAAGAGCACTCCATTACAACTTTTAAAAAACTACATTTGCCACTAAACGAATTAAGTAGTATTGATTTGATAAACACAATATGACTTACATACTTTAAAATAATTATAATTCAATAAATACAGGGTGTAAACAATTGCTTGTTCTAGCAACAATATATTATTTATATTAATCCGATAAAATTTCATTCCATTTCATGGACAAATTTTATACAGTTTATAGCAATTTCTTACACCTTATACTAGACTATATACAGTGTTAGGAATATTAAAATATCTTGTTTTTATCTAACCTCTCAAGCAAAAAGCGATTCTATTATACCTAAGTGAAATCTGCAAATAATACAACTTTGACGCGATACCAGTTGAGAGAATTATATTATTTCTTATAGTCTCAACGACTTGTAACTTATATAAATGCAAATTAACTAAAATAATAATAATTAATAATATTTTAAACGTATACGCGTGGTATAGTTTACATAGATAATAAAAAGCGATTGACGGACAATACTTTATGCTGATTATCTATAATTTAAAAAAAAGATCAAGTTTTTTTTATTTAATATAGTGTACTAACTGTCTATCATAATGCCACCTACGATTTGGAAACATTCTCTTAAATTATCTTTTACTAAAATGTTTCTTTAAAATCCAAATATACGCGTTTTTTTTATATAAAAGCACACTGTTTTATTAACATAATGGCACAAATTTGAAAGACCGAAATATTCTCTCAACTTGTATGGAAGTCGACAATATTCTTATATTTAAAAACGTCATTTCTCGTAACGGCACCGCAAATACCCGTTGCGATATCGCTTCATAAGTAAATAATACGTGGAATAATTAAAGCCACTGCAAACGTTCATTACCAATTTATTTAATACATATTTAACGCACCGAGATATATCTAATATAATATATTTATCAATAAATATGTATTAAAGTAACTTTTATATACTTAAAAGTTGTTGCAGCCTATTTCACTTCCATATTCTATACATTTTAAACTCCATACATTTCATTTTAAATATTTTCCGCGGGACTTTTCCAGCATAGAGTAGAGTAATATATACGGAATCTCCAGTGAAACTGAAACAGACTCAATCAACTAATCACTTTTTCGTGCCAAAAATACTTTTTAGTAATTTTGAAATTGGAATGTCAAAATTAATAAAAAGTTAATTTTTTTTTCTTAATATCTTCAGTTGTTAGTACTAACTACAAAGGATTTTATCATAGCAAATAATTTTAACAATTTCGTATTTTTATTATATTATTACATAAATATATTATAATGATAATGATATTTAACGCAAAATAAGTTTCTGAAGTGAGAAAATGGAACATTGTATAAAAAGGAATTATGTGACTAAACATCCAATTTAATACATTGCACTAATCAGATAAATTGACATCGATTCATATAATTATTAGGATTGCTTTGCCTTTATATTATAAATTCGTTGTTTTTTTTCATACATAATAGTTATTTCAAGTTTGCGAAACACTAATACTTTTATATTGCATAATATAAATTGTATGGCAACTTAAATTTAAAAAAAAAAATAAGTTGACCATCAGCAATGTACCAAGCAAGTAGCAAAAAAAACAATTCGTTGACCACATTATACATATAGTGGAAAGGTTTATAATATATGTTTTCAGAAGAACCTACAATCGTCGGTTATTTAAAAGTCTTAAGTATTGTAGTACAAGAAAAAATAAAGCCGCATTCACATGAATTTATCGGCGATAAAGTTAAATGTAAAGCCCGTAATTAAAAATACTTAGGATGTGAATTTTCAATAATCGAGACGTATTGTTACGCACCACTTCATTTGGTAAAAGTAGGAGTCAGACGTTTTTCAACCCTAGATGAAAGAGTAAAAAGGGAGTGAGGTCAACGTTTAGCGATAGCCCTATTGACAAATATCATCAGAGTGATTGTTATCGGGATTTGAGGACGGCCGTGTCCGTTGGGGGCTGCGGGAGGTGCTGGGACTGCGAGAGGTGTGGGGGGAGTGGGGGGAGTGAGGGGAGCGGGGGTAGCGGCGGTAGCGATGCGCTCGCGGCAGCAGGTGTTTGGCGAGGATGCGCAACGCGTGGGCTGGCCCTCAGTCAACACCCGCGAAGCCCTGCGAACCCTCAATCGCCTTTATCAGCTTCTCACGCAGCTGTTGATAGCTATCGTATGGTGGTAGGTCGATCCGGTTGAAACTGAAACAATGTTATACGAATTATGTTTGAGTACAAAAATCCCTCCGGATTCGAATATTATTAAGGTTCTTTTTCTAGAAGTCTTCAAATAGTGCTGAAGTGATGGTATACATGATGTAAGGCATTTCATCTTAGTCCTCAGAGGTAACAACGCACCAGCACATGAGTAAAGAAACCAACCAGAGACAAAGCTTCATACAACCGCGCTATGATAGGTACACTAATACAAGCTTGAGGCGCGTGTGTGCATGAGTATTGGCGGCTCGTCAGGTACAGAGAAAAACTGCCTTAAACCAGCTCGGCCAGTGCTCAAACTCAGGGTGTATAGTCTGTTCGCTAAGATAGTATCGGTAACACACATAAAGTACACATAATTTTAAAATACAAAACATTTTAAATTATTAAATAATTGGCTGTATGGACTAAGATCCCTTTGCCTTCTCTGCATGAGAAATTATTACAAAAAAGTTATGCAAATAAGTACTTTGCATTATTTCCACACAATTGATCGAATAAAAAAAGTTAAATTTATTTAACAATTAAAAAAAAATCTGTATCCCTAAAATTAAAAATTTGATTTTTTTAAGCAATTAAAAAAAAATCGCTTATTTTTCTATCACCCACGATTTTTTTTAAATTTACGTTCATCCCTTAAACTTAAAACCTCCCTAGCTCGGTTAATTTTGACCAGAGGAAAAAAATCATACTTTTGACGATTTTTTTTTAACCCTTGCCGGCGGTTGCAGACACGAAAATCTTTACACATTGTTTTTGTATCATTAAAACTACATTATATCAAAAATACAAAGTTGAATGCCAAAATTTTGATTTCAGACCTTATTTGACTGGACTATTCAGACCGTTAACATTTAAATGTGTGTTAAATGATGTCCAAACGTGGACAACAAAAACACAACAAAATAGAAGTGAGTTTGACAAACGAGTAAGTAAATTATGTAACCCTTAGGGACAGTCATCAATCGTTAGATAACAGTTATCCATCGAATAAATTATATCTTGACTGAATATAAAAGTGAAATAATTTAACTATTTTATTCATACAACTGTAATTTTCAATTTGTTTATGTTGCATTTTATCCTATAAATAAATTTTCACTGAGTATTGAAAAATGGGCCCTTATGGCCAAATACTCAAACGCTACTTAATTTTAAGATGTTAAGTTTCGTGGTGTCACAGTCACTTTGACTTAATGTGATAGAGACAGCACGAGACATAACGGCGTCTTAAACAATTTTCTTAAACGCTGCTCAATAGCAGCGTTTGAGTATTTGTACATTAGACATCTATTTTATTCTCCACTAAGAATTGTAACATATCGCCAATTTATTCGGTAAACTTCCGCCCTGGCAGACTCTGCCATTCACTTCTGCAGCATAAATTTGCTTAATCACTCTTTCCTCATATTAAAAAAAAACGTAGTAAAATATAAAAATCTCTTACCATGTATGCGCCCTAGGATAATTCTCCGGCGTTCCCCACTTCTCAATAGTGAACAACTGTGGGCCGTTAGACCCGTATAGTTCCTTGAAGCCGTTCATTGGCACTCTAGACGTGCCCGTTACAAATTGAAGTAACCTCGAACGCATTTCATTAGAGAATGAAAGGACTACCTGTGAAGAAATTGTTTTATATTAGAAACCTAATTTACTTAATAACTTATTACTATGCCTGGGTTGCATTTGACGTTATTTAGCTCTGAAATATCATCAAAGGCCATTTATTTCGATTTCACAAAAATATCCACGTATAAATAACGGTGTACGCACAACACGCGTAACAGATAACAAGAACGTGGCTCTACAACGTAGGGTGTTTGCCATAATTGCCAAGTTTGGCAGTCGAGTTGGCAACCGCATTTTTTTTGTTATTTTGAATTGTTATCAGAAGGATGCCGCTGCACATCTCCTGTTTCAGTTTCGCTTCTTACGACACCCACGTCATGATATGGGATAGTGGATTCTCTTATAGTCTAAGATCCGGCTTAAGAAAATACCCCCTCATTCTTTTCCTTGATGAAATATTTTTTTATACCAGGTGTAAACAGGTAAACTGATATAGTAATTTAAAAATTTAATTATTAATTAAATGTGTAAATATAGATATTTTTATTGCGAATCCAATGGTATATGGTTGACTTTTCAAATCTTGGCAAGACTAGTGATTGACACGATTTAACGTTTCAATAATTTTGTTTTAAAGTAGAGCGTGACAATATATTATTGTGCGGTAGGGAAGGATGCACGATAGCAGCTGCGCGTGAGACGCTTGCCGAAAAAGAGAAAGGCGCGCGTTCAGTTCTCTGTGTAATAGAGAAAGATAAATATATTCTCCCACCGAAAATTATTAAATGTAATTATAAAAGTACATTTTAAAAACGAATCGCAAGTTCTTGAAACTTTGACTTATACAATTTGAATAAAGTAATAAAACAGCCAAAAAAATGACGCATACGGCATTGATGTACACCACACTTTTAGGTGGGGCAAAGTTCTTATAAATCTTCTGAGGCATTGTCCTTTTCATAAGTGTGATTTTTTCTGACCGATAAAAAAAGTGTAACACGGATATCAGGTTAAAAAATTAATATTCTAACAAAATGCATCCAAAAATTACAATCATTAAAATATAAAAAATTTGAAATGTTAGAGTTTTTTGTGACGATAAATATTCCGAGAGAAATTTGTTAGCATTTTAAATTTTTATTAAAGTTAAACTGATATAGTAAAATTTAATATTAAATTTTACTATATCAGTTTACCTGCTTACACCTGGTAGACAGGTATTGTTGCATAGAAAAAGGTAGTCCAACCATGCTGTGGCATTTTCTATATATATATTTTTTTTCGATTGAGACCAATTTTATCAAGGAAAAGAATGACCGTAACCGGTAAAAAAAATTAATTAAATAATTTTTAATTAAAAATAGCCTTGCCAAAACATAGGCTGTCAATCACCCCGATTTGTATTTATGTATTTATAATTTTATTTTAAAAAAGAATTATTTCCTCAAGGAAAAGAATGAGGGGGTATTTTCTTAAGCCGGATCCTCTACTATTACGCCGTCACTGCACGGCATATTATGCAATAAAATGTTTCGTTAAAATCTTTGTAGATTATAATTTAAAATAACGCGCGGTGAAGTTTCTTAAGGAACTGTATTCGCGGCTAGTCGTCGTCACGGAAAACAAGAGGGCTGGTTCTTTTCTCGACCAAAGTTTACGTATAGCCGTTCTCGAAGAAACGCAGCCAGCGATCCAGGCACAATACCGCAGGGAATGGGACCAGAGTGAACGCTTCAGAGTGAACAAACGACTCGCGACGCACGCACACAAGCGCGGTGTTCACTTACAGTACACAGAGAAAATAACGCGATATTAAGTACTACCAGGCCTGTCTCACTCCGCTCTTTAGGCATTAAAATATACCTACGCTGCGTGGTCCTCCTACAAGCGACTAATTCCGTGAGGTTGTCACGCGTCCGCTCGAGCTGACGCGCGCCTTACGTTAACAAAAAAGTATTTTTCTCTTAGAAGTATTTAGCCACTTTTGATATTTATTTTTGAGTTTTCATTCAAGTATGGCCTCTCAAAAAGCCAAAAGGTACTGCATAGCATGCTGGTGCTTAAATAACAATAGGAATGTCGACTTTTCATTCTTTACTGTTCCTAAGGATACCGAAAGGTAAGATATTATTATTTACAGGTAGATCTAGATAATTAGGTACTAAATCTGTAAAACATAGTTACAGATTTATTATTTGATTAGCGACCCGACCACTGCTTCGCAGTTTTCGATTTTTTCGCGTATAATGCCAATGATCTTAAAAATGTGTTTAGTGCAAGTAGACCTCCCAGTACTAGTGACTGCCTACTAATGCAAGATCGGCATATACTGGTTATTAGTTTAACACTTGGTCGATAAAAGATAGAGTTTGAAAATAGCAGCACTTCTCATGGCTACTCTTTCATTAATTATGCCGTCGCGTGTCGCATGTTTCTAAATAGCAAAAAATGAGAAACAGACAAGTGACGGCTCCGTGGCGCAGTGGTTTAGTAATGAGTTGCAGCGCTAAGGGCCGCGAATTCGAATCCCGGACGAAACAAGCATTTGTATGGCCTACAAATAATTGTTCTGGGTCTAGATGTTTGTCCTTGTGCAGTTTATGTTTGTAAACTGCCTCCAAGATACAGGAGAAAATCCTAGTGTGGGGGTAACGTTTCTTTTTAACAAAATAAAAAAAATAAAACAATACTAATACATTGAATAACACCTCGGTGTATTCTACTATATACCAACTAATATCAAAGGATTCAATTTGTTTTCTTTCTCACAACACCTAACCCTACAGTAGGGGCGGCCTTAACAAAGGCGCGTAACGGGCTAAGTGATACAGACACTCGCACGCGGACGTAAGGTGCATTTTGATTTAATACGCGCGCCGTATTAGTTTTTGTTTCGATGTAGGCTAATTTCACGAAGGTCGCTTTCGAGGCGTGCAAAGTATTATGAACATTAGCGACGTTGTAACTAGGTTTAAACTAGTTTGCTATCAGAGAGTGATACTTCCGTTCTTGTACTATTATTTATTCTGTGGTACTACCGACAAGGACATCGCTTGTATGAAGCTTGCGTACTCTTGTTCACTCTGGTCCCACTCCCAGCGGTATAGTGCCTAGAACGTTGGCTGCATTTCGTCGTTGAACTATAATCCTAATCCTATATCATTCCGTGGGTGTCATAAGACAAAACAGAGGAGAAACTGAAATGGAGATGGCCAGCAGCACCTTCCTGTTAATAATTCAAAATAATAAAAAATGCGATTGCCAACTCGGCTGCCAAGCATGACAATTTTGCCAAATATTCCTCTATAAGGCAATCTATGGGAGGGCTATGTTCAGCAGTGGACTTTTGATAAGCAGGAAAATAAAGATACAAAATTGTATTTAATGAAAAACTAGCGACCCCCTCCGGCTCCGCCTGGGTAGTATTTATTGATGAGGCGTTCTTTTGATTTAAGATAACCTTTATAAAAAAAAAACACCAAGTTATTCAGATAAAATATAGCCTAGAACACTCCTGGCATTGATCTCTATCTGTTTGTGAAGTTTAATTATAATCGGTTGAGCCGTTCCGAAAATTAACCCTGACTGACGGACAGACAGACAGACCGACAATTTTTTTTTAAATGGGTGTTTATGTCTTAATAGCATGCAAGGAAAACGCTAAGCATAATAGAAGCCAGTTATTTGAATATTACAGACAGACACAATTTTATATCGTCGTTACTTTTAAAATATTTGATCAAATTACGTTTTTTCAATCAATCAAATCAATCAATCAATCGTATATAATCATATATCGTAATCGTAGTGAAAGTTGGGTCTGGCAGAAGAAGCATGAGAGTAGAATAAATGCTGTAGAAATGCGGTCATTAAGGAGTATGCTAGGCTGAATCTGAATGACATGGTGAGAAATAGTGTGATAAGAGAAGTGTGGTTTGCAAGATGACGTTGTGACCAGGATTAAGAAAGGAATGCTTCGGTGGTTTGGTCATGTAGAAAGAATGAACGAAGAAAGAGTGACAAAGCAAATTTATGCTGCAGAAGTGAACGGCAGAGTCGGAAAGGGACGCCCTAGACGAAGGTTTATCGACCAAATTGGCGATATATTGGAAATGGGCTAGATTAAAAAATTTAATAATTTATAATTTTTATAATTGTATAACTTATTTAATTTTATAAGTTAAAATTTACGAGTATAAGAACAGATTTAGCCGTTCGACAAACATAAATGACATAAATATAAGAAAATCAAAGATATAAAAGAAAGGTTATACATGAATATCAGATAAAAATTTAAAATGCTAACAAATTTCTCTCGGAATATTTATCGTCACAAAAAACTCTAAGTATAACATTTCAAATTTTTTATATTTTAATGATTGTAATTTTTGGATGCATTTTGTTAGAATATTAATTTTTTAACCTGATATCCGTGTTACACTTTTTTATCGGTCATTAAAAATCACACTTATGAAAAGGACAATGCCCCAGAAGATATAGACCTTTGCCCCACCTAAAAGTGTAGTCTACACCAATGCCGTATGCGTCATTTTTTTTTTTGCTGTTTTATTACTTTATTCAAATTATATAAGTCAAAGTTTATAGAACTTGCGATTCTTTTTTAAAATGTACTTTTATAATTACATTTACCAATTTTCGGTGGCAGAATATATTTATCTTTCTCTATTACACAGAGAACTGAACGCGCGCCTTTCTCTTTTCCGGCAAGCGTCACTCGCGCAGCTGTTATCGTCCAACCTTCTCTACCGCACATAATATATTGTCACACTCTACTTTAAAATAAAATTATTGAAATGTTAAATCGTGTCAATCACTAGTCTTGCCACGATTTGAAAAGTCAACCATATACCATTGGATTCGCAATAAAAATATCTATATTTACACATTTCATTTTTTAGGAAAAACAATGAGGGTAAATTGCTATATCAGTTTACCTGTTTACACCTGGTAGACAGGTATTGTTGCATGGAAAAAGGTAGTCAACCATAGTGTGCCATTTTCTATATATATATTTTTTTCGATTGAGATCAATTTTATCAAGGAAAAGAATGACCGTAACCGGTAAAAAAATTAATTAAATAATTTTTAATTAAAAATAGCCTTGCCAAAACATAGGCTGTCAATCACCTCAATTTGTATTTATTTATATATTTTATTATAAAAAAAAATATTTCATCAAAGAAAAGAATGAGGGGGTATTTTCTTAAGCCGGATCCTCTATTATTAGTAGGAAGTAGGATAATTATGCATATAGATAAGACACAACACTCACCCTCCAAAACCACTGTACCACCAGATGGTTCGCGTGGTAATCTCCCTTATATAAAGTGTTGGCCCTCCAATCTCTGACGTCTATATGCTGTATGCCGCAGAGCAACAGTTCGAGCTCGTTCTCGTCGAATATCTTGAGCAGCGGCAACGGCACTAGGCCGTCGAAACCCTCCAGGAACGCGTACATCTGTTCCTGGACGCGGCTTACGAAGCGCCATTGGATAACTAATCTGTTGATCAAGATGACGTAAACAAATTACTTAGACGCTAAAAAATAAAAATTCTCTAACAAGTCTTTTTGTCCAGTTACCGTTACATCCAATTAAAGTCCACTGCTGAACATAGGCCTCCCCCATAGATTGGCTTATAGGGGGGAATTTACCACATTTGCCATGATTGGCAGGTGGGTTGGCAAACGCAGTTTTTTTATTTCTAGTCATTAGGAAGACGCTGCTGCCTATCTCCTGATTTGTTTCCCTCTACCGCCTCTTACGACACCCACGAGATGATATGGAGTAGTGAATATTCTTACACTGCCACTACACGGTTTATGTTTACAGTACGTCACAATAAATATTGTGCATCGACTAACTTCGTATTTCCGAATATGACCGACCGCATCAAGACGGTATATCATATAGAGTTGCTCTTACCAAATTATTATTGCGAGTTTATCAGAATTGAAAGATAATTATAACTTAAGGACAATTTTTCAGATTGTATTGTGGAACCTGACATCGATAAATAAAAATAAAGCAGACAATTTCTTTTTGTATTGAGAATGGGCCCACCACCGTAACCAGGCGTAACTTAATGAAACATGTCTGTTTATTCCTTTTAACCAACTTTTAACGGGAATACTGAGAAATTAACAATTAAAATATGAATATCACAATAACCTAAAAAGAAACTAAAAGCGATTGTCTAGTAGTTTTCACCGGTATTATAAGTTAAAATAGTGCACTGGTTAATAATTAATAGTATAAAAGAAAGTTGTAGGTACATTCAGCATTTATGGGTACTTTAAGGTTGATGGAAATTTTTTTTGTAGTTCGTTCTTCTTTATACGCATTTTTTTTTCATATTACATTAGCCAATTCACGAATATCAAAAGAACTTTTTTTTCAGATTTTATAATTCCGGTTACATTTTCATAAAATATTTAGGCCGTTTACTATAATAAATTGGTATCTTTTTTATGTTTAATAAAATTAATTTACGTTAAAGTTTCTAGTGGGCCCAAAAACGATTGTCTTCTTTGAAACTTACTTCGAAACTTGAAAATCTTACTTTGAAAAACAAAACTCGATGGCAGTTATACAGCTCTGTATGATTCTACAAAACAGTGGCGGACATTTTCTCTTCGTTCAAACCTAGATGTAACTGACTCATTTGCTGCACCGCTCGCACGGCGTACAATTAATTTCTGTTCTTAGAAATAATAGTGATATTTCTTCCTTTGTGATAAAATTGAAATTACGAGTGTTTTTTACGACCAAATTACTTTCAATTTTTTCATTACGTCAATAGTTTTTGTAATGTACATTAAGATTGTTTCCGATGTTTAGCGGTGCGTAATATTTATTCTGAATTACTGTAGTTAGCTATTTAATAATTTTGTGTGACAATTTTTGGTTCACAGAACAATAATTTAAATATATCATATTGCTAGGTGTTAACCCAGACCAGGGAGTAGCGTCAAAGGTGCAAGATGTCTGGTAGTACTATGATCACCAGTCCGCCTGCCATGTGTGGCTACTGTTACAACCATTCCCAACAATGGGATAGGCCCACGTCCAGCAGTGTACTAAACTGTGCACAATGATCTAGTAAAGAAGAATTCCAAATTTTTGTAAATCTGTAACAAAACCAAAGATTATATAGCAAATATGAAAACACTGACTTTTTCTACCGACTTCAAACAGGAGGAGGTACTAAATTCGACTGTATGTTTTTTTTTTCTTATGTTTGTTACCTCATAACTTTTTTTCTGGGTGGAACGATTTCGATGATTCTATTTTTATTTGAAAGCTGGTGCTTCACATGTGGTCCCATATAAATTTGATCAAGGTCTGACCAATAGTTTTGAGTTATTCTTAATAATTTATATTGAAGTCGGTTGTACAAAATTTTTAATTTTTAATTATTACAGTCTCAATTTTATTTATTTAATTTGATAAGATTATTTATAAAAAATACTAGATAATCTAAATTAAATTCCTTATTCTATAAATAAAAGGGCGAACGATTTATCTGATTTTTTGTTGAAGATATGCTTCAATTGCAAATTGACTACGGCTTTAGTGACTAAGAGAGTAATACACTATCATGCTTAGTCATAAGTCTCAGATTATTACAAAATTTTGCCAATCCCCCCTCCCCATTCACTCACTTAATGTATTCGAATTTGTTGTCGTTGTCTACGGAGATATTGGCGCCGCCCGGCTTTAATTCGCGCTGTACCATCTTTCCCAGCTGCTCCTCATCTACCGAGAACGTCAGGTACAATTCTGACGGGTCGTTCTCCTGTAAACGGAATTATTATGTGATTGAATGTGAATGTAATTTAAATATTCAGCACACAAGCCCTTCGTCCTCGGGTATGACACAAAGCATGGTCCTGAGCCACCTGCATCCATCGACTTACTGCATCATAAAAAGCAGAAAGTCGATTGTCGTCACTCTAGTAGGGCCGTCCTGATGTCTATCTTCTATATATCTCTAGATATAATATGACTATAATAAAACTAATATAACACACATGAAGTTTCCTATAAGCCTCATGAAGTTATTAAATAAATCTGGATTAATTAAAGTATTTAATTCATCTCACGCATATTACTATTGATTTGGAGCCTTCGACCATAATGTATTATGAGTGTTCTTAGTCATATCTAGGAAATGGCTCACGTATTAAAGTACGCGACTGATATTAGTAAGTGTTTAAAACGTTTTAATGCTAAAAGTAATCTGTAATATGGATTTCTCATATAATTAAGAGTATTCGCCGTTAGACAAGGTAGCTTGACGATTGCAGTGCATACACGACATGGATTAAACGTCTTTTTTTTTAAGTGAGCTAACCGTACACTTGGTTAAGTGGCAATGGGTCGGCCATATAACTCGAATAACCGAAACCCGATGGGGGAGAAAGATTCTCGAGTGGCAGTCTCGTACCAGTAGGCGAAGTTTAGGGCGGCCTCCCACTAGATAGAGTGACGACCTAGTAAGACATGCAGCAAGTCGAGGAATGCAGGTGGCTCAGGACCGTGCTTTGTGGCATTGCTTGGGGGAGGCCTATGTTCAGCAGTGGAAACTTTTGAAGGGCTGCAATGGTGATGACGATGATGATGATGATCTATATTATACGATTTGTATCGTCCACTCCTTTAGTTAATCTCTGGTTTAAAGTAAACTCTGTATCATAGGCAAAAGTCTTGGATCATACAGCCTTATGGCCAAAGACAAAACATACAAATCTACTATCCTTTTCGAAGAAGCATCCAAGATCAGCTTCGCAAGCTCACTTACTGCGATCGATAGTCAACTACTACTATTATGGCAAGGCATCCTTACAATGGGAGAGGTAGGAGTAGCGAACGGGTACAGACTAAAACGGAAGACTTACTTTAATCCACATTAGCGAGTTGTAGTACTCCAGATCCACTGACTCCATGTCCTGTAACGCGATCGACTTCCCCAGCATCATCTTGTAAAATGGACGGATAAAAAATGCTGCGGACAAATTATACAATTCATGTAATACTCAAATTATACTTTTAATTATAAGAATATTATAATAAAAAAATTTTTACGTGGTAGAGCCACGTTTTTTTTTTACGCGCTTTATTATAGCTGCAGCACGAATGACTTGGCAATGAATGGGCCCAGCAGTGGGATTTAGGAAGGATATTACTTTATATTTATCTACCGACTTCAAAAAGGAGGAGGTATTCAATTCGACTGTATTTTTTTTTGTGTGTTACCTCATAACTTTGTTCCACGTGAACCGATTTCGATGATTCTTTTTTTATTTGAAAGCTGGTCCTTCTCATGTGGTCCCATATAAATTTGATCAAGGTCTGACCAATAGTTTTTGAGTTATCCTTAATAATATATATTGAAGTCGGTCGTACAAAATTTTTAATTTTTAATTATTTTAGTGATCTGTATTACCACTAGCTTTACAGCTTATCAAAAGTCCACTGCTGAACATAGGCCTCCCCCATAGATTGCCTCTATGTCATTATTAACCATAGTTGCCACGCTTGGCAAGCGGGTTGGCAACCGCAATGTTTTTTTAGCTTTAGAATAAGATTTATGTCCCTCTGTCGCCTCTTACGACACCTACGGGAGGATATGGGGTAGTGGATATTCTTAGTAAAAGTATTCTGTGAGAGCGTGGTACTGCCCCGGTTGAGCCGACCCATTCATGCTACAACTATAATATAGTATATATATAGCCTGCAGCATGGCTCTACCACGTATTAAAGAGGTTTAGTCTTAAGATCTGCATTTTGATTCTTAATCTAGAATGTAGATGTCTAGGGGCCACAGTATCCGCTTAACATCACGTGGACTGTGTGCTTGCGTGTTACCCTTATTCTATAAAAAAATTATTAAGCTCCACCAATGATCACTATCCGTTATTAATTGATTTCTTTAACGATATTTACTAAATTTATATGATAACCATTTGTAGGCATGTGAATGATATCGACAACAATTATGTTTATTTGATTTAAAACTAGATAGGCCGATAGACGTTATTCTGCCCTTTCCACATGACATTATTCTACCCAGGGCCACTCATCGGGTAATTTTTTTTTTGGACTACACTAGCATATAATATGAATATGAATCATATTGATCCGTAAATACAGATTGGCGCCATCTATCGGATCTTTGCATAGCTATGAACAAAACAAATACATTTATGTTAATATGACCTCGATCCGTCAAGTCGTTTGGAAGTTACACGATCACTAACAGGCGCACCAACGATTATGATTACAATATAGTTATTACTTATTATTTAACATGTGTTTCATCTGAATTGTTCTACACTTACCATCGAGCAGTTTCCCGTGATACACAGCCATGCCAGCCACGCGGCCTATGAACTTGAAGTAGTTGAGGTGTTCCTCATTGCAGACGCCACTGTTCGGGTTAATCTGCAGCGTGTAGTTGTCCATCGCGGAATACTCGAACAGACCGTAGTACGGATTGAACATCTCTTTTGACAGCAGGAAGAACCACTCCCGGGCCAGGCCGCCATAATCTGAAACGAAAATTAAAACAATCGGTCAATTTCATCCATTTGAAAACCGAGAGACCATTTATAAGTAGTAGTCACGACTGTATAAAAAACACAAGTCTAGATACAAAAATAATAAAAATATAAAGCAAGAAAAATAATCACACATATTAATAAAAATAAAAGTGAAAAAATCTAATAAAAACGGTAACATCAACTAAAACTAACTTCCTAACAAAATAAATCATCATCGCCATGTTTACGGTCCTCAAGATCACTGGTCTTCCCCACAGATTGCTGCAGAGCCCAATTGTGAGCTAGCCGTAAGTTTTTGCATACAGAGGCGTTAACTCGTTTTAACCTACCGGTGTCCGAATAACGCACAAAATCACGGGGACAAATCTTGCAGTGCGATTGTGCAACTCCGTTGGGAATCATTTTCCGATGGGAATCACCCCGTAACTGCGTTAAATTTTTCAATATGATAATATTTTATATCCTAAAAAAGATATCGGCTTATAATCAATACTGATATATTAAATAAATATATTTTTACGGATTTTGTCGCGTTTAATTTACTTATTTTTAATTCTCGGAGTTTCGGCACAGATTAAATAATGTTACTACGTAACAGATACTTCACTTCCAAACAAAAGCAAAAATACCTACGTTATAATAATATATTACAAAATTTTAATAATAATCCCAGTTAGACGTTAACTGCAAGCAGAAATATACCTTATTTATACATTCTGGACGCGTTCCGGGAGTTGAGGACGCTTTGCAAACTGCGCGACCTATACGGCTGCGTCATCGAGCAAACGCGCAAAGGTTGTACAAAGATGATAAAATAAATAAAACACTAAAAATAAAGGAATAATTATTTTATTTGTTTGATAATCAAATATGTTTGAGTTTTATAAAATGATAAATAGCTTTATTTCCTTCTCTGAATTCTCTGTTATTAAACTTAATACTTCCATTTTAATGCGTCATCTACTTCATTCTTAGGTTATTTTATCGAACAAATTGGTTGACATTCGACTTTCAAGGCGACAGTATACGTAAAATAGACGCTAAATCGCCTAATCGTGAATTTTAATAAATGGATCAGATATTATGATAACATTATGGTTAATTTTATTTATTTAATAAATGTGTTATTAAATTTTAATTGTTTATTTTAAAAATTAAAAATTATATTATAAAACTTAAATTAAAATTAATTAAATTATATCTTTAAAGCGTGCGTCACCCCACTAATACTTGTACTCCCGGGAGTACGCTAGCCGGTAGGTATATAACGCGAGACCTTGAGCGAGTGACGAAGCTCTGGTTTCGAGTGCTTTACAGCACCCGTGTTCACTGGGGGACTGAGGTAATGAATGAGAACGTCGGGAATTTAAAATAAGTAAATTAAATGCGATAAAATTGGTAAAAATAGTTTTATTCAATGTGTAGTGATCGCGTAAACATAAGAAATCATTATGTAATACTGATACATTTACACTATAAAACAAAACCATAAGTTAAATGTTAAAAAAGTCAACCACGATTCCCACTAGAGTAACAAAACGACACTGACAATACGAAATTGGACCGTGTTGTGCAGAAATGATCCAACCCACAAAGTGGCTCCGGAGGCTCTAAAGGCTAAAAGGGTCTCCTGTTCTCAACACTCACCACACGAAACACAGCAGTGTTAAGCTGCTATTTTACGCTGGTATTCTGTGAGAGCGTGGTCTTTCCCCGGTCGAGCCGACCCATTCGTGCTACAACTATACTACTAATATAGCTGCAGCATGGCTCTACCACGTAAAAATATTATTTCTGCACAACACGGTCGAATTGAGATTACACATCGATATTTTTTTAAATATCAAGTTAGTATAAATACTCGGAGTCATTAAAAGGTAAATGAAGGAAAGGAAGGAACATATTTATTTGACAAACACACAACATTGAGAAACATAGAAAATCGTACATATTAAAAAAAACAGGTGTGTAAGGATTCCGCCATTTTGATAATCTGTGTGTCAGAAAGCAGTGTCAAATCTAAACGGAAATACCATTTTAACTTACATCGGGCACGGGTACATAGTACAAGTGCCGGTATTTGCATTTGCGGCACTATATATATATATATATATATATATTTATTTATTTTGACGAAGAATAATACCATACCTCGTCAAACACTGCAAGTAAGTTGAAAATGTTTGTATTAATCCCACGGCTTCTTGAGTTTGCAGTCTGCAACCTTAACCTTAAGCTATTGTTGCTTAAGTTCCTGCGCAGTAGCTTTCGAATATGCAAACCGTCGCCATCATCTCGTACATCTGTATGATAAAAATATTATGACGACTGAATGGTTCCACTCACCAAGACCCACTTCTGACTCGAACTCGACCCACAACTTGGTCTTGAGCAGATCCAGGCGGCTGACGGAGCTGATGGTGCGGTACGAGTCCTCCAGGATGTAGTTCCGTCGGACTTTGATCTCGAACTTGTTCGGCACGTTGCTCTACGAGAAATTTATTTATTTATTTATTTTTAATTTGAGAAAAAAGTTTGCGAATCCATAGTTTTTTAAAGTGATGGTAAATGGCCGGTGTATCCCATGGACACCTGCAACCAACTTAAAACAAAGAAGGCCTAAGCCTGAATACATTCTTCTCCCTAAGAAATAAGATGAAATACTTGTAATCATACTAGCTTTCTTACCCTCCAAACTGGAACACACAAGTATATGCACTTTTGTTTGGCAAAAATAGGCAATAGGGTGCCAAACCGATTCCTAGGCAGAAAAGAAACCCTACCCTGGGAGTCGTACAATAAAAGCTATCTTAATATATCTAGGTTTAACGGCTTAATGAAGCCTCGGCAGTGTCACGTTTAAGACTTTAATTATACTGCAACTTATTAATTACAATTTACATTAATATATATATTAATGTAAATTGTAATTAATTGTTAGTAAAAAAAAAAGAAGCCCACAACTCGTGTGGGCTGCTCTACATCACACCAAAATCGACGCGATATTTATGTAAATAAAAACTTGTTAATATTAGTTTCTATAAAATATAGTACTATGCCCATTGAAAGGGTGAATGCAGATATATCAAGTGGCTCATGATCGGGTTTGTGGCTTTCCTTAGGAAAGTACATACCGTGCACGACAACTGACATTTGGACTGTCAAACTGACATTTGTTTTTACATTGTGCAATAACATCAAGTGCGTTGTGTAGGATGTAAAAAAATCAAACTTAAAATACACTATATCTTGTTGTATTTTCAACCGACTTCAAGAAAAGGGGGAGGTTCACAACTTTTCAGTATTATTTTGTGGATGTTCAGCGATGATTCTTTACCACACTGTCGATTTCAATTATTCTTTTTTAAGGAAGGAGGTACCTCGGGCGTGTTCCCATATAGATTTATCTAACACCTAATTTCATTCCGTGATTGTGGTAAGAGGCGACTAAGGTAAAGGATAGAAATACTGATATATGGCGGTATACCATACCGTAGACACCAGATGTAAAATGCCTGGACTGACGACGGGGAACAACGTCCTAAATTCCAGGCGTCTGGATCGTCAATCTGCCTGCCGAGCGTGTAGGGCAGGTTGATCCTATGGGTGAGACTCATATCCAGTAGTAGACTATTCATATCCAGTAGTAGACTATTACGGGTTCATCAAGAAAAAATAAATTTACAATTACATTATGATTACACAAAAACTAAGAATTTACTGTATAATTCCTAGCTTTTTTGTAATTATAATGTATGTAATTCTTTCTTTTTTTAAAAAAAACGTTACCTCCACACTAGGATTTTCTCCTGTATCGCGGGGGCAGTTTACATACATAGATTTTACAAGGACAAACATCCAGACCCAGAACAATTATTTGTAGGCCATACAAATACTTGTTCCGTGCGGGATTCGAACCCGCGGCCCTAAGCGCTGCAACTCATTGCTAAACCACTGCGCCACGGAGCCGTCGGAATTGTAATTTTGTTTAACGTTTTATTGGCAACAAATAAATGTATTTCCAAAATGTTTAGTGTATACATGGCGCGTGCACGTGTACGAGCGTACATTATGTGCGTGTGCGTGTGTGAGTACGTGTGCATGTGCGGGTACGTGTGCATGTGTGGGTACGTACCGGCTTCCGGAGCTGGCTCTTGAGGTACTCGTACTTGCGCTTGTAGTCGCGCGAGTAGGGCACGGCGGGCCCCGCGATCTGCGGGTTGGACAGCCGCGGGTCCTCCCACTGCGTCGTGCGCGTGTCTGCGTATACACATACGTAGTTAGGGGGGGCATGGGGAGGGATTTTACGAATGCCATGAGGAATTTTGGCGTAACGAGTTATAAATCCCACTGCAGAACGTTACCGTCCGAGACGGATTGCAATAGCATCTATTTTATCGCATTAACTCTTGTTAACCGTGAGAGGCGACTATGGAGAATGCCAGAAAAATTTCACGGCTTCCGACGGATGGTATAACCATCTTATTAACGCCAGACGTTAAATATCCAAACGGGCGACGAAGAGCAGCGTCAAAGGTGCAAGACATCTGGTTCTGCAAACACTACACCGCCTGCCAAGCAGCCAAGTCCAGCTGTAAATTTTAAGAGCTGCCGATGACCATCATGACCGCATGAAAAGGTTTCATTACGTTACCGTCTGTAGGGTCGTAATAAACCCAGGGTCCGCGACCAGAAGCCAGCTGATTCTACCACCAAGCCAGGCAGTCCTCAACCAAACCCATATCCCTGAGCCAAATCTCATAACTTTTTTACTTATTTTTAAAGTTACAACCTTCAGAGCTCCGTTTTTCTAGTTACGCTTATATCAGCAGTTATACTGCCAGCCATCCAAGTCTTCGCGGTGTTTCTCATAGTCAACGTTAACAACACCCTCGAGAGAAGATGCAACACGACCATAACGCGGTAAGCATAACTTCAAAAATGTCATTTTTTAACTGACGCTGATGTGCTCTTCGCGGTGTTTTCTATAGCCGACTATCACAACGCCCTCGGAAAACATTGGGCCACGACCATGGGGCGGTTAGTAGAACTTCATTCATTCATTTATTCATTAATTCAATGTGACTTCTTAAAAACAAATACAAACTTAAAACACTAACTATGATCAATAAAGAAAATCCTGCCGTCTGTGTGTACGCGTTCCTCCCAGCCTTCGGGCAGCGGGCCGAGCTCGTCAGCCTCTGCCACAGAGCTGCTCTGTGCCGCCGTCGGAAGGCTCGACGCGCAACCTAAAAATCAACCTTAGTATTGTAACTTTAGGGTTAGCTTTGGTTTACAACGATTAGCAACGATAAGATAAGGTTTATTTTAAAGTGAAAAAGCACAGTTGCACTAACGATACAAAACAAAGACATCGTGACAGCAACACACACCAGTTCTTGGATCAATCCACGTGGTTGTCTTCTGGTTGTGATCGATGAAGAATATCCTTCCATTTGGAGCTCGCTGCATACTCCATCCGGGTGGCAATCCTGAAAATTGATACAAAATAGCGATCATTGTTTATTATGTTTTTTTTGTGCCGAGGCAAAGTCTATCATTGATCCTCATAGCCTGATGTAACGCTTGTAAGATGTGTGGCGGCTTAGAATAGAAAGGGAAATAAAAATTAAATATGTCCAGACCTAAAATCCTTTCAACTTTGTATTAGGCGTGCTGTCTGCACATTTTATTCGGCATTATTGTCAATAGAACAACATAACAGACACACAACTTCTTCTAAGTAATATAATTTATATGGGTCGTGCTGATCAGCAAACCTATTCTGGTTTATTCGAGCACTGTCCGGTTGCTAGATTTATTAGATGGCTGGGTTTATTCGACCCCAAAGCAACTAATATATTTTCGGCTTTTATGTGGCTCAAAAACCATTTCGAATGTAAATACTGAGCTGTAGTTAAAAGCGGACATGAGCCCAAAATTCACTGCAATTCCCTCGACTCTTTCTGTACTACATAACTCGCTTTTAAAATTTTCTAAGCAAAAATTAACTCGTTCAATCTGAGATTACTATTTTAAAAAAAAACAACAATTATAAAAAAAAATTACAAACCATCACTGTTCGGTAGATTCTGGGAACTGCTACCACTGCTACTTCTTGTACTCTCCGTCGATCCGTCTGTTTCGTCCTAAAACATACAAGTGGTTGCAATCTCGACTTCAAAACACTTGTTATAGAGTGCAATTTCCATTTTTTGTATAAGATCTACGAATTTTTCCCTGAGCTATGTTTGATATAAATACAATATAAAAAGAAAGTTAGTTCAAAAGTATGTATTGTCAATGATAGCCAGTCTATAAAGTTTTATATTTGACTAACAACAATCTTGTATAGACTTAAATTGGCTATTGTAATTTTAAAGACAGATTAATAAATCACGAGCTACGTAACAACAATAGTAATACATAAAACACAATAAAAAGCAAAACATGCAGTTTACTATTTACATGCATTTTCTATTGTCTATTATTAACAACAATCAAGCGTAAAAAGCAACAGCACAAGCTTATGATTCGAAGTCACTAACAAACTACCAATAGTAATTTACATATTTTATGACGACAATTTTAAAACATCTTTTGTTAATATAGGTTCTAATATGAGGAAACCTATTATATATGAAGGATTCCTAAGCACTTCATAATGTTTGCTAAATATAATACTCCATTAAAAGCAGTATTTTCGATAAAAACGTACATAATCTATAGATTTAAGGATAAAGATATGAATTTAAATAATTTATAGGCGATAAGATTCAGAATTTTGTACCCAGGATTTGAAAAATATACAGTTTGAACCTACTTAATATGTGATTTAAGAAGCGTACGATAAGGATAGTTTATATAAAGCAAGTGTTCATTATTCCAATGATGTACTAACATAAAACAGTAACATATTCTACAGAGCACTTTAAATAAATACACGCAGTTAAATTTTAGGTTTAATCGAGCCGGTGAAAACATCGATCGTAAGTTTATAATTGTTAGTTAAAAGCATGTAGCATGTTATTTCTGTCCTTCGCAATGCCTTCATAGACAATTGTGCAAAGCGTTCAATATCCTCGTTATTATTTGTTGATTCAGCCAGCGTTGTAGTCCTTGGTAAAAAAACAACAAAAGAAAAAAGGGCTTATCTGGCCGAATAAACTCAGTACGTTCAAACTTATTGAACAGCTGCAGGCGTGTCGTGAAGCTTATTAATTGTGTACAGACTAATATTTCATGAATCAGATTGAAAAATATAATTATATATAATATTCGATTGTTTTATACGAGCAGAGTTTGTAATGTTTAATGGCATTTTTTTACACAATTAGCTGAAGGTGTCAGGTACAGACTATATTCTAAAAACGAGTCCTTAGTAACAAATGTTAAAACTCCCCAACAATTACACAGAAATCATGTGTCAAATGTAAATGCGGATTCCAAGGCATCCGCAATCATTAAAATAGATGTAAGGTTCAAGTTTTGCGTATTTAATGCTTTTAGAATTCGAAGTAAGACAACACGATTGTCGTCTTTCCAGTAATCTTCCAGCTTTTTTAGTTTAAGAACAATCTTCCTGTTCCAATAACTAAACCAAAGTTTCCACAGACTCTCAAACCAACAAACATGAAAGATGAAGCGCTGCGTACATTTTAAGTGACGCAAAAACCCAGCAAAAACCATGCTCAACTTATCGAAAGAACACAACATCTAAAATTATTCTCAAATAACAACATAGTTTTAGATACACATGTGTGTCTAACAGTGAACTTTTACGAGCTGATAAAGAAAGAAAGAAGAAAGCATTGTTTCGGCATCAATTTAAATATACGTAGTATATCTTTCCTTGTTGGTCTGAGCACAGATCATGTTAATCATGTCATAGGAGTCAGTTACAGGTAAAAAGGTGTAGAAACATTAGAAAAGAACTGATTTTCGTGGAAAAAATTCAGTAACAATCAGCGAACGATAAAAGAGGGCTATTGCTTGGAATTTCTCTGCGTGATAAAATCCGTAACGAGGATATCTGCAGAAGAACATGAGAAAGTGGCAATGGGCCGGCTATACATAGCTCGAAGAACCGACAACCGATGGGAAATAAAGGTTCTCGCGTGGCAGCCTCGTACTGGCAAATGCAGTGGTGGGCGACCTCCTACTAGATAAAGTAACAACCTGATGAAACATGCAGGACCATATTTTGTGGCAATCTATAGAGGAGACCTACGAGGGGAGGTCAAAAAGTTCGCGGAATGGCGGGGTTGGCGAGGGTGAGTTTACTCATCCAGGTAGGCACTAGTTGAGTGACTCATTGTTAGTATATATACCAAGTTTCAGCCTAATCGGGTCATTAGCTTTTGAGTTATCAACGAGTAAACAAGTCAATCGGGAAGAAACTAGCCACTATGGAGAAAATTGAATTTTGCGCCGTCATTAAGTTTCTCACCAAACAAGGAAAGACACCTCAAACCATTTTTCAAGAGATGTCAGCTGTTTATGGGCACTCCGCTCCTGGGAAAACCATGATTTATAAACGGCACGCCCTTTTCAAACAAGGGAGGGACTCCATTGAAGACGACCCGCGACCTGGACGGCCGATTGAGGCTACCACGCCAGAAATAATCGAAAAAGTTGAAAAACTTATATCGGAAGACGCCCGGCTAAAGAAAAAACAGCTTGCAGCATTAGTTGGAGTATCAGAAACAACCATTTTAAACATCCTACATCAACACCTTGGCATGACTAAAGTCTGTGCAAGATGGGTTCCGAGAATGCTTTCTGCGCATAAAAAACACGAGCGCATCGAAAGTTGTAGCGAGTTTTTGGACCGCTGTGGAGAGCAAAGGGAGGAAGTTATGTAACTGGCGATGAAACTTGGGTTCACCATTATGAACCTGGGTCAAACAAAGCAAGAGTCGATGCAGTGGCATAAAAAAGGCACACCCCCTCCTAAGAAGTATAAGGTGTCTCAATCGGCCGGAAAGATCGTGGCAACGATCTTTTGGGATACAGAAGGTATCCTTTTGATTGATTATAAGGAACGTGGTGTTTCCATAACGGGAGAGTACTACGCTTCTTTACTAGATCAATTAAAAGAAGCTATTAAAGAAAAAAGGCGAGGAAAGCTTACAAAAGGCGTGCTCCTTTTGCACGACAATGTGCCCGTGCACACGAGCCATGTTGCGACGGCTGCCATTCCCCGGTGCGGTTTTGAACAACTGCGCCACCCACCCTACAGCCCAGACCTGGCCCCAAGCGACTATTATTTGTTTCCAAAAATGTTCGTATGTTCAGCAGTGGACTTGTGATGGGCTATGATGTTGATTAATGATGATGGACAGCTTTAGATGATGGACAGCTTTCTCCTTCCAATTCTGATTGTTTCGAAGCAGAGAAGGATCCACTGCGCTCCCCAATTGCGTTTTAGCGGACTTCACACATGTAACCGTGACTTAAGACATAGGTTTAGGTTTGTTTCGTATTAAATCATAATTTTAAATTTCATTTAATACTGCAATATTTTTTATAGAATACTAGATGGTACTCCGCGTGTTACAGCCGCGGAAGAAATAATTATGGAAATATCGTTTTAAATTTGAAAGAGTTATATTGTTTAATTGGGAATGATAATACATTCATTGAAGTTGAATGATATATAACTTTCAAATAAATTTGTCGGTACGATATACGCGCGCCACCGACTGTAAATTAATTGTACTATAACATTCGCGCAAGTGCAAGCAAAAGGTTGACAAAGTTTTACCAAAATCTGACGAACAAACAATTATTAATATTTATATATTAGAAGAGTGACAAACGAGCACACAGCCCACCTAATGGTAAGTGGATGCTGTGGCCCAAAGACATCTACATTTTGCCTCGATAAGTAATCAAAATGCAGATGTGTTGTCACCCCTGAGGACTAAAATGGAATGCCTCGTTTCCAGTAAGAAGGGTCTCCGGTTCTCTACACTCACCATACGAAACACAGCAGCGTTAAGCTACTATTTCACGCTGGTATTTTACAAGGCGATCCATAATATAGCTGTAGCATGGCTCTACCATGTATAAAATATAATAACATGGATCGGCATTAAGTTAAGAACTTATATTGTGAATAATTTAGCGAGTTTGAATAAAATCAAATCTATACTTTAAAGACTATATACTATTTGTGTCATGGATGTAGTGTGACTATAAACGCTTGTGTGTCATGAATGTGGTGTGGCTTTAAACATTTTGTACACACGTCACTCCGCAAAACTCTTGTCTTACCTCCGTATCATCCATGGAGCTGGCTGTGGCCCTCCTGAGGCGGGAGGTTGGTGTTCTGGTCTCTGGTGTGCCTCCGGTTGGAGTACTAAAATGATTTTCGTCAAAAGTCAAAGATTCATCTATTACTTCAATTAATTCGACCTCTTCATCTTCAGCCTCAGTCGTTGTTCTTGACTCTTCCGCACCATTAACCCTTGAAGTGTCTGTATTTTCATTTCTTTCAGCCTCTTCGGTCACATTTTCTGTGCTATCAGGTTGCACAGAAGTACTATCATTACTTTGTTCCCTATTTGATAAATCAACATTATCGTTATCTCTTGTAGATTCTTCAGTACTATTTACATCGGCAATAATGTCTTCACTATCGACTTGACTAGTGCTAGCGTTTTCATTATGACATGCCTCTTGAGCATTTTCGATAGTGTTGACATTGGCCTCGTCCACCTCGTCGTTGTTTTCAACTTCTGTACATACGCTTATTTGAGCCTCCACAACATCGTTATTGTCGTCATTTCCATTTTCTCTTACATTAGTATCACAGTCAATGCTTAAATTAGCTGTCTCTGTAGGAACATTATCGCCG
This sequence comes from Parnassius orleans, assembly GCA_029286625.1. Classification (NCBI taxonomy): domain Eukaryota; kingdom Metazoa; phylum Arthropoda; class Insecta; order Lepidoptera; family Papilionidae; genus Parnassius; species Parnassius orleans. The sequence goes on from JAGSMP010000199.1 coordinate 594,969, forward strand.
GCCGGTTCTGGCGACCGGGTCGGTGTGGAGAATGGCGTGACCTCAGTAGAGGTGCTGTCTGCTCGCCTATCCCTTATATCCCCCTGTCAGACAGTTGTATTTGATTCTAACATGTATATAAATAACAGTGATCAGGACCATATCAATAATAACCCATAATGTAATAAATGAGTATTATTAACTTTAAATAATATATCAAAACTAACTAAAAGTACCCTGAAATATATGAATTTTGTATTTCGTTTAAAGTAACTATAAATCACAATCTGTTAGATTGAGTAGAGTCAATCGATACGGTTCTAAATCATAAAAACATAAATTTTAAAACACTAATGCTTTTTATCGCAATTATAAATTTTAATTAGCACGTTAATCTTGAGCGGCAAAATTGTCTATGATAAGGACAACACAATGATACCGGAAATGTCCACGATTCGTAACTTGAAACAGCAACGTGTTATTTAATATATTTATAGAAGCTAAGAGGTATATGTAAGCCGCTAGTCGTAGGCGACCGTTGCCGCTACAAATTAGTTTAAAATTGAGTTATTTTCCTATTGGATTTCCACCATGCATGCACTTGAATCATAAGTTATTTTGCAGTGCGACCACTAAACTTTGTACATATAAATTTCGCGTAAAAGAGTTACGGGACCAATCACCTGAGTCTAACCGCTAAGTAGATAAAGTTCTTAGCCTGTTAGATATTTTTTTATTGCATAAAGAAATACTGAAACATATAAAAACAAAAAAATTGTTGCTGTTGCAAGCTATGCTACATCAAATGTATACATGATTCCTCTGTTAGTATACCAATTTAATGACAATAATGTATATTATTATGCAAGTGTGTTCTTTGGAATATCTTGGAGGAGAGTTGATGAAGGAACTATATCGCCGGACACATATTTTATTGATGTTAAAAAAAAATCGATTTTATTTATTCTCCGGCAATGCACATTTATATTAATCTAATCTCCGTCAAGATACAAAAAAAGGTTTCGTTAGATGTTTTGAATGTTAGTTCTCCCTCATCCGCAGAGGCCCATGCTGCGAGAAAAATAAAATTCATTGGAAATATAAAACCGCAAATTAAGTGCTTTAAATGTATTCAGGTACAAATTCGACTAGGTTAGATTTTTCATTTTACCCATTGTAAAATATCTAAAATAATTTTAACCAAAAATAAAAAGTTCTTTAAACTGCAAGTTACCAACAATATAAATTGATATTTTCGAATTAAATTTCGCCAAATAAATATTATTGAAATGCATAATGAACATATCAAATATTCGACTAATATATCATAATATTAACGTGCTTGTGCATGCAATGTTTAATAGTCATATGTGTCAAACAGTAGTTCATGCAATTCACATAACAAATAGAATATCAAAAATTATATTCGTAATAACTGTGTCGATAGAGGACGTTATTAAATAAATAAGACATCAGATAACTACTATAAAAATATAAATCACTTTAGAAATACGGATGATCTTAAGTGGAAATACGGGCTGGAAAATTTGAAGAATTTTTAATGATCTATTGCCGTCGCGCTGTGCCCGAACAACCGAACTAAGCAACCGAGAGAAGCAACTACAGCTCGGACTGATTATATTAATGAAAAAATTGACGAAATTATCAGTTTTGTGGCTATGTCTATGGCTGTATGTTTTTTTAAACGTTACCCTCACACTAGGATTTTCTCCTATATCGTGAAGGCAGTTTACAAACATAAATTGCACAAGGACAAACATCCAGACACGGAACAATTAATTGTAGTCCATACAAATACTTTCCGTGCGGGATTTCAACTCAAGGCCCCTAGCGCTGCAAGTCATTGCTAAGCCACTACGCCACGAAGCCGTCATATCTTTGTTTCTCTTGTATTTTTATAACTGTGAAATTTGTTTGCTGGATATCGAATAAAGGCGCAATAACTGGGCATTATAGGCATTTTAGAAGGTTTCTAGTTTTTAAAATAATTAATTTATGGACAAAAATTTGGGTCACGGAACACCTGGTGTATCCAGAGGTAGATATAGTTTATGTATCCAGGAAGAAAACAGAGGAATACGTTTGTATGGACATAACACCACCCGGATAGCCACTTAATATGATATTTAATCACACTAAAGCGACAAAGGATTAGAATCCGCTAAATGGTAAGTGGCCATTGTTGCCTATAGACCTCAAACAAAGATGGCTACAGATACGTTGCCTCCCCGTGGACTAAAATATTTTTTATAGTGTGTATTAATACCCATTTTCTTACATTCAAATCGGAACACAGCAGTATGTTGCTGCATAGCGGCCGAAATATTATTTAAGATAGTTTTAACAATAATCTTACAATAATACAATCTTAAAAATAATATTAAATTATATTTAGTTTATTCTATTAAACAGCAGAAAATTTGTGGAAATGTGATTTATCTTCAAAATAAATCAATAGCACTCCACTTATGGACACATAAGCCACTCTCAAGTTGATGAGATATTTCACCCGATTTAGTCGTGTAAGTTTCATACAAAGTGATCAATAGAGATAGCTCGAAGATGCTTTCGGCGGCGGTATGACCATCTCGAATATATCATCGTCATAATCCCATTTCACCGGGCATAATAGCTCTCTCTATAGGTCGCTGAGCTTCCTCATAAGGCCAGCAGTGAAAGGGAGCGAGTTTATATATAAGATAAATAATGAGACTGATCTTATTCGCTAAAATAGTACTTTTATAAGTAAATCTTTACCGTTTTCAAATAATACAAATTGAAGCGCAGATAATATAAAAAAGGTTAGTAAAAGTATAAAGAAAAAAAATAACGCCCTCTAATTAAAATATTATTTTTCATTCAAAACTAATTTCATGCGAAAGTGGTTAATTTATTTTTAAGTTAATGTATTTTTGATCTGTGACAAAAATATCTTTGCGCAACTTTTTTCAAAATACTATAAAAATCAAATTCACTATTTCACTAAATAATCATGCTCGTGCATAATGTGCATTTTAATAATTATAATGAAAAATTATATAACATGTTCCTTGGAGATGTCTCATTCCAAAGATACATCAACTTTCCAGTTAAAAAAATTAAACCTCTATTACTATAGGCTTAAAGAATATTGTCGTTTGTGTCATTAATTCTGACACTGTAAGGCGTTACTAAAAGCAATTCAAGTTAGTGTAAAACAGTACATAAGCTGTTTAACGTTAAGTTGCATTTGAATTGTCTCGACACAAACCTGATGATTGGAGACTGAAGGGCTGGACGTGTGCTCATCGTCGGCCGAAATGTGAAACCGCCTTTGAAACTCGGTGGCGGCCGTTTCCATACGTTCCGCTTGTGTTTCCGTGCTAATATTACGGCTGATGACACAATGAAAAGAACATTACTTTGTGACTTATCACAGTGACAGTGATTTTACTTCTCAACATAACATACCAAAATGTAAGAAAGAGTGTGTTAGTAGAGGACCAAGTGTCAACCTCACCAGCGATGCACCTGCTGACTGAAGTTCGAGGCTCTAGCGAACAAATTATGGCGGAAAATACATTCTGGAATGTATTTTCCTATGTATACTACAAGACGGGCTCTGCAGCCTTAATACATTCCGCACCAAGTTACGGTCAATTCTCCGTAACTCCTTTAGTCGACTGCGAGCGGCCGAGAAGACTAGTTCTTTGTTTTGTAAACTGCGAACGAACGACAATCTAACACAAACTTTGTTTCAATGTGACTAAGAAAACGCTGTCATTATTTATGTGCGCACTTTGTCAACGTGATTTGAAGTTTATTTCATATAAGTATGTAAGTTTATTTAGTATTTGCCTGAAACGGTAACTGTCGTCAATGAAAATACAACTGCGTGGCTGCCGTGCCAGCTACAGCTGTGATATAGTTTTTGTTCTGAATTGCCTGTCCAGTTATACATAGAAGTCTTTGTTCTGGAACGCTGAACTTAAAACTTCGTAGACTAATGACGTGGAGTAGCGTTACCTGTGCGAGGGTATCGTTACTGCGCTTACGGTTTGACGAGGTGCTGCTTATCGGTAGAACTTCTAAGTAACGCATGCTAGGTGGCGCTGTTTTAGAAAGGTTTACGTCCTGCAGAGGAGTTCAAAAGACTAGTAACGGTACGCCATGTGGTTGCGGCATACAGACATTCCATCACTCCTCTCGTCTGTCTCATCGTGGTTGGACGTCGGAGTTAAATGTTTTATTTTTTATTTATTTTTATTTAATGCACAACGTGGATCATAATTATGGCAGACTTAATGCAATTTAGAAGTATGGGTGATAAACGAACAAACAATCCATCTGAATGTAAGTGGTGTAGACCATAGACAATACATTTAACATCAAGTAAGAATCTAAATGCAGATACGTTGTCATCCCTGAGAACCAAGATGAAATGTTTCGTTACCAGTAAAAAGGTTCTCCGGTTCTTTACATTCAAAATATGAAACACAGCAGCATTAAGCCGCTATCTCACGCTGGTGTTTTGTAAGAAGGTGGTCCTTCCCCGTTCGAGTCGACCCATTCATGCTGCAGCCATTATAATTTACAGTGTGGATCTGCCGTGTACACTATATAGTAAGGTAAATCTTGAGATAATTATATCCAGTAACGAAAATGACGGTGTAAGCATATTCTACTACCCTAAATCATCCCGCGGGTGTCGCAAGAGGCAGCAATAGGAAATGAAACAGGAGGCACCTGCCAAGCATATCAAATATGACAAACATTCTACCTATAAAAAAATCTATGAGGGAGGCCTATGTTCAGCTGTGAACTTTTAATAGGCTATAACTGTAATGAGTTCCAGAAGCCGACGAGCCATAAGTATTGTCTCTGTGTTAATAGTTTTTAATAATTTTGTGTTCAGTTGTTATGGTCTGTTCGGCAAGAGTTAATGAAAAAGCAGGGTTCCTAAACTTATTACAAGTTGCGGCCCGCTAATTATTTTGCTAACAGATAATAAAAAAGCCGTCGCGTCGGGAGCACGCCGGGCCTCACGCTTGAC